>JBAIZL010000004.1:184829731-184952231 GCA_036971475.1 Prosapia bicincta | reverse complement strand
AAACAAATTGTTTGTTTTTAACTCAAATTTATAATTAAAATAATATTTAAAAAGATTTATTTCAATAGATTTTTGAAAAATAAATATTGATATATTTAGTTTAAAGTGGAGATGAGGCGATTCCTAAACATTTTTTAATTCTGATTATAAGTTTTTTATTGGGCTTCTCAATTTTTTTAAAAGTTATATAGGCCAACATGATATTCTTTAGTAATAAATTTAGTTAATATCTTGGTCATAAGATGAAGCCTTTCAAATAATTCATTTTAGTGTAATAGACTACACAAAACTTTCAACCTTGACTTATGAATAAAAAGTTTTAAAAGCATGACAAACATATCGGATAAAACAAAAACTTAAAGCAACTGTGGCGTAAATGTTTATATTAATTAAAACAACCTCTCACCACAAATTTAACAAATTTTATTTTAACCTTATGTATATTTCGACTACAAAGTAATCATCTTCAGAGGTATTTTTACAAATAACTTATGTTATTTGTAAAAATACCTCTGAATATGATTACTTTGTAGTCGAAATATACATAAGGTTAAAATAAAATTTGTTGAATTTGTGGTGAGAGGTTGTTTTAATTAATATATCGGATAAAAGTAATGATTTATATAAAATTACAAATGAGAACTTTATTTACACTATTTTTTAAAAGTTGAACAAAATACCTGAGCTTATTGTCTGTCAAAATAGAACAAAATTAAAAACAAGTCAAAAACATGATAAAAATTAATACAAATAGGCACATTTTTAATGTATAGTAGTTTAAAAATCTGCAGGTAATGCAAGTTTCTGTTTTAAGAGCGTAATGGTGACTACACTAGCTCGAACTCCTTAAAACTATTCGCCGAACGACGAAACGATAACCATAACACAATGGAATCACGGGCGCGGCGCCACTTTTTTATTTTGCAGTTTGTTTGATATCAAACTATCAAAAAGTATAAACTACAAGTATTCGACATGAATGTCATATCGAATTAGAAGACTATCAGTACAGATTTTTCTCTCTGTCAATATCGTAATTATTGCATACTAAATGTGAAACACACGTCTATTACGAAATTAATCGACGATCAAATCAGACAATGCTGAGATATAAGGTTTTAGGTATCTGTAACAACTACCCTATCCGCCGTTGCAAAATATATCGAATCATTTCCGTTTCTATAAGCGATCCCAATACTACTGATGTTATATTCATTTTAGCAGTTTTAGCAGAATAATAATGCCAATGGAATTACGTCTCGTGAATACTCACTCTGAAACTAGGAATGAAGACTTATTTACATTCTTAGTAAACAAAAAAATATTTATTACTGTTTAATGTTTCAATCGTATAATTCATTCAAAGTAACTAACATAAATAAAACATAGTTGATAATTATTTTTCCGGTAAATTACACCGTACACGTATGTTAACAGTTAAATTTAAGAACCGTAAAAACAAGAATCTGAGGCACTTTAATCAATGGAGAATCTAGTATCGACGATTGCTGGATACCATTAATATCAAAGCGACGATTCCCATCCCTAGTTTAGAATAGAGAGCTTTTATTAAACATGATTTTGTTTCGATTTGTAAATGCTTCAACCTCTGAAATTGTCAAGTGGGCCTAAACTGTATTTTAAAAGAAAAGAAGTAGCCCTTAAAGATAAGTGTTTTAAAACATATTCAGCTTTATTAGTTTTTTATTTGATTTTTTTTTAAATCGCTACAAATGTTTATCTTTATTGTTTGTATCAAATGAGAAGTTTTAATAATTAAACTTTGAGGAAAAAATTGCATTGTTTTTAAATTGCTTCCAGGAATTTACTCAAATTTTTAAATACATGATTTATTGTTCTAACGTTAATAAATGGTCATCCGTAAAGCTATGAAAAGTAAACTAGGACACGTATAATTATTTTCATTTACTTTTTTCGTCATTTCAAACTTCTCATTTAATTCTTCATGATGTATTTTTTTTTTTTCAATAACAACTCTGAACCGTTTGTCTATTCTCTGTCATAAGGTTTATTTACCCCAATAAAGCTTCGTCTCAAATACACCTGTAAGCTTAACCTCAATTTTATATACTGTGATAAAAGAGATATTTCATTGCCACCTGTATTTCATTCTATATCGGGTGTTGTGTAGGTAGCTTTGTCGTTTCAGTTCTGCCAACCTGTACGTTACATCTTTCCCCTACTTGCTCACCGTGACACAACTTCCTTGTGCAGATATTAATATTTCTTCATTGAACATGCGAGTTTAGTGTTGCTATGTATGGCGAAGACCTTGTCAGTAGCTAAAATATTACTTTCTACAAGAATTAATTAGCATAGAGGCCATGAATAAATGATTTATAAATACCGCAATAATTGAGTACCGTTTGCACATTTGTGCTAATGAGTTTACGAGATGTTTGCTTAAGCGTAACATGGTTAGAAATCTTCTTCGTTATAAACAAGGACAACTATAAAAGTTTATAACATACGAGCATTTCAACATTTTATTGGTGCGCTTCTTCTGCTTGCATGTTCTCAATGCTATCAGACGTAAATACAGTTAAGGATAACAACAAAATGCAAATCATCAAGACCAGGTGACATTTACCCACCTTTGCATAGGATATTTCAAAGAATGGGTTCTAGATAAAGCCACCACAGTAGCAGTTCTGTGCACATTCATCCTAATCATATGAAGCAAGGATACTAAAAATGTGTACTGAGGCTTGAGATAAAATTAACTTTTAATATTTTTCTATAAAATTTAACTAAATTTGTATTTATTATTGCATTTGCAGTACCTATTCACATGTCTGACTTTATCTCTTCCAATTGTAAGGCAAAATATCTGCTATCATGTAACCATTCTAGCAAAACGATTTTCACATTTTGAGCTATTCCGCCGTTCTTTTCACAGTATTGTTGGATGACTATTGATGTGTTTTTACCAAGCAAGATCTTTGCTAGTGGTTCTGTTAAAGACAAAATTAAAATGTCTGCAACTGTACGTAGTTGTCCACTTCTAGGGATAAGAAGCACAACCAGTAAGAAGAACAAGCGACCTTTTCAGGCTTGGTTCCAGATAAAATATTGCTAAATTCTGTGAACCAGAAAGTTTCAGTTTTTTATTTTGACTTAATAGTTAAAGACTTATTAAGTAGTTCCTAATATTTTGTTACAAGATGACGTCTCAACTTCGAAAGTTTTACACATTTATTTCTTAACATTTCTCAACAAAAACCCAATAAGATCTATATTCACCGTTTTTATTCAAAACGGAAAATCCAATTTTAAAAATAGATATACATTATTTACGTAATTGTTTCTGGGAAGGATCTATATACCAGCTTATAAAACTTTACCATTTAGAAAATAATGTGCTAAGGATATGTTGCGATCCTCCTAAATTAATAATTTACGTACATAATAAGTGATTACTAATGGTTTCGTATCTGCAGTAACAATTTCTTTTTCAATTCCTTCCATTAGCTTACACTCTCGTGATACACATCTTGTACAAATTTTCAATCGTTAATAACATACATTTTTGTTCACCCAATCAAGTTCAAATAATTTTTGTTTTAACATATAGTTGACGACAATTGATGTTAATACAGTTTTTTCAAATACTTATTCATTATTGGATTAAGAAAGTTGATGTCTCGGTCGGATTCGAACTGGATGACTACGTGTTTGAAATTCAGCACTTTAGCACTGAGCACACCTTCCCATAGCTGAATATCTATTACTTAAAGATGTATATGAAATTATAAGAGAAAGGTTCCTTGCAATAATGAAGCATTACAAGAGATGGATGGAATGAGAAATTATACACCACTATCGGCTTCATAAATTAGAAAGGAAAATAAACGAAAGCGAATAAATAGTAACAAAAAAATAATAGTCCAACACCATATATCTACTGTATAGAGAGGGAAATGGAAAATTGCAAGGAAATTCGCTTATTATTTTGCCACTTATTATTGTGGTTCTGTCATGTGTGTATACATATTTATATTAATTGTAATTATAAAATAAAAAAATACTAAAATTTGATTTGAAATATATTTATATTACTTATTTCGTAATTAATTTGTTCAATTTTCTGACACCAACCACACTTACATAAGTACTGTAACAGGTAGACTATTACTTGACATCTGTGCATACTTTAAGATCAACATTCATTACACTTGACGTCTCTACAAAAACTAGTCCAAGTTAGTTGTAAATCTTTATTGGAAGCGTACAACTATTGTACAGCTGATTCTACCAACTACGTTTTTCCTTCGTTGTGACCTTTTTAGACCAGTACTCAGCTGATACCTAGAAAAAAATGAATATTTTTCACGGCATTACATGTAGTTATCACAAAATAATTAGTGCTACTCTTTTGTGCTACTGAAAGTTTTTCGAAAATATTGTTTTTTTCGAATTTATTCTTGCAGAATAAACTATTTACATCATAATTCTATAAACTATAAACAATATTCCATTTCATAAACTGTTTATATCCTTCTTACACCATTATATTTGCCTCCAATAAAGATTATATATTTAGTAAAAGGTCTCTGATTTCTATTTCTCATTTTAAAAACATTTCTTGCACGCGCGAGCTCCCACACAATTATTCTACTATCGATTAGTTCTATCGACAGTCAACAAAATTGCTAATAAACAACAGCATTATACTTTTAATCACTTCAAACGGTTTGACGTTGAATGTCCTTATTTATGAAACTTTTAGTTATGTTGTTAAATTGCCAATTACTTTTTTATTCTTAGATTCTTCTCTTAGCCTATTAAAAGTTTTTCGCTAAAAGGATAAACTTAATTCTCTTTAAATACAATTTTAAAATGTTTTCGAAAGTAAAAATTATCTAACTAACAAAGTTGCTGGAGTGAATAAATACATTCGCTATTTCATTAAAGTGACTCACTTTAAATAACTTTTAAAGAAACTCAATTTGAATTTTTTACAATAAAAATAGACTTTTGATTGGCATTCAACCAGTTTTTACTTTTCAAATACTTTTTGAATACTTTACTTTTTTTACTTTTTTCCGTTTTACGTCCAACACGATCGAATAAATTTGATCAAAGTGTTCTTTAGTTTAACTCACACAGAAAATAAATATTTTCTATTCGAAATTGATATATTTTAATTTAATTTGAAATCACTTTCAAACTTAATATTGTACACAATGCCGAAAGACCTACGAAACCGGATATATATTGGCAGGATTGATACCAAGGCACACAATAACGTTTGTAATAATTACGATCAGCTGATGTAATCTATTTATCTTACAAAATTGTTATATTCTCACCACATAACCGGTTGAATGGTCTCTTCGTATCATAATAAATAATCAACTACAACAGTGGTTCCCAACATGTGGACCGCGGGAAATTTCTTCGAGATGTCACTAAAATTAAATATTTTTATTCAACTTATTCAACATGTTCGCTCCGACTGTATCTGTAACTATGTGCTTCTTGAAAAATAAATATAGGAATCGGCTTCTTACGCAGTATGATTTCAGAGTAAAGGTATCAAGTATGGAACTTAACATTTCTGATATCGGGAACTCAAAGGACAGATTCAACTCATTTCACTGAAATTATTGTTAAGTTGATAATAAATTTTGATGTAATATTATTATTAATATTCTTATTATAGTTTTTTTCAATAGTTTCTCTCTTTTTATCGCAATTAAAAAGATTTCTGATACTTGTATTTACTCCATTAACTGCTTGTCCCAAACAAAATATAATTATAAATAAGTTTAATGAATTTCGCCTGGACCTACAATCTTTATCATGTTGATATTCCTACTTTGTGTATCTTAAATAAATATAAAACACTTCTTGTGGTAACATCAAATTTAATTTTCATGTGTAAGAACAGTTTCCAGCATAAAGTAAGTGAGTAGGCAAACCATAAATTACTTACTAATAACTAGTATAACTAATTATTTTGTGTGTCATCTACAATTTAAGTTTAAGAATTTGAAGGGTACTTATTAATATAGCGACTGATGATGGGGTACTTGGAAAATTTTGTTGGGAACCACTAAACTAGGATATCCATTAAAACTTATAACATACCCTAATATAGTATGATTTAGGCCTAAGGAGTATTCTTTTCAACAGGAAATTCGTTTACACGCAACGTTATATCTTGATAAAATAAACTCTTAAAATAGAGGCTAACCTCTGATTATAAGTTAGGAACTGTTTTGCTCTTGTCACTCATTTCTTTTTTATCAGATTTTATACTGATTTTGAAATGCCCCGTTATTGTAAACAGTAACTGATATCAGTATCCGTGAATATAAAAACACAGCGTTTATTTTAATATAAGAAGGAAGTAATGGAGAAGTTCGAAGTAGATTTAGAAAAGGTTCTTGATGAATTTGAATTCAATGAAGAGCGCCAAGAACAAGATACAACTACTGTAATTAAAAACCAACATTTGCCCCACTTGGGATCATGTCAGGTATCACATAATCGACCGCCTGCTGCAAGTTACCGGCGACCTTTTTTTGAGCCAATTAATCTATCTGAAGTAGATTTTGCTGCCTCTTTTCCAAGTATACACCTCATTTTAACAGTATATCAGTAAAACCAAATCTAAATAAAGATGCTGGCTTGAATCGTCAAAATGGAACAAGAAATAGAAGCTACATACTTACATCATCTTCTATTATTCCTGATAGTATTATGAATATTAAAGATGTTGTAGTTGAAACGCAACAAGAATTAAGATCTGACGGAGACTCTTGGCCTGCAATAGAGAGTCCATCTTCAATAGAAGAAAAACCTGATCTTTTAGAATCAAAAACAAATGATTATTAAAAAGATGTAATTTTACCTCCTCAGCTTATTGATGTTACAGTTGAATCACATTGACAAAAATCGCCTCGCGCAGGCATGTGGCGTGAGGGGTGGGATTTGGCCACGTGCTAGGGGAAGGAGGAAGAGAAAGTTCTAACTAGAAACGCTACTAGCCTGACTACATACTTTCGGCTGAGTTGAATCATTTATTCAAGAGAAAGAACTTGGGCACTACCCGGTTGCACCATTTCTTAAAGAAACTAAAAAACGTGCACTATAAAACATAAAAGATAACATAAAACACAAACCAAAACATAACACCAGCAAATGTTTTTGGAAAGATACATATACATCCACCACCGGCTGCTTTCACGACCAACTAAAGTGTCGCACAGAGCTGTCGCCCTAACGCGCATGCGCACTGGCGCTTCTTGGCACTGCGCATCAACACCCCGATTTTTCACAAAGCGATTCGACTGTACAACATTTGTTTGGTCAGTACCAAATGGCATATCTTCAAGTTTTGATGAGTCTTTGAAAAATGCTCCATTATGTGACTTAATTCATTCATCTAATAGTAATCTCTATGATCATATCAAACATAATAATGCGTTACAGGAGAATGTTTTAAATAATGTAGCTGATACTCACACAAATTTCCAATTAAATTCAAATGTAAATTTTTCTTCAAGAAAGATAGAAAAAAATACCATATTTTCGAAATATAATGAAACTTATTAATCACTTAAACAATAGTTTATGACTACCCGAACTTTAAGTTTTGCAAATTTCTTAAGACTTACTGAGACAGAACGTTAAGTGATTGTAAAATGTTGAGTTGGTGTTATGTTTGTGTTCTTCGACTCTTTGTTTAAAGCTGCGACCTGTTTGTCCAATGTATTTTCGTCGCAGTTTAGTTTGTATACGCCTGGTGCTTGTAGTTTATCTTTGTTGTTGATGTCGTGTTGTATTTTGTATTGTTACTTGTTATTAGTTTTGTATGCTATTTTGTATCCTATTTTTTGAAATTTGCGGGCTGTTTTGTTTGTTGTTTTTTTATGTATGGTAATGTGATGTATTTGTTTTCCCTGCCTGTAGTGTTAATTTTAGTGTTTTTTTAATATTTTGTACCATAGTTTGTCTATTATTGTGGTGTTGTATCCATTTATGTATGCTAAATATTTAATTGTGTCTAGTTCTTTATTCATGTTTTCTGTGGTCATTGGGACTTCTTCAAGTCTATGGAGCATGGATCTGAAGGCAGCCTGTTTGTGTTGGATATGTGGTCTGTTGTTATAGGTTTCCTGTAAATGTTGAAGCTGTGTTTGTGTGTGTGGCTTTTTGTTATGGTTAGGTTGAGAAAGTTTAGGAGTCGGTTGGTTTTAATTTCAGAAGTGAAGTGGAGTTTTGGGTGTATGTTATTAGTATAGGTGAGGAGTTGTACGCATTGTCGGGAGTTGCCTCTGTATAGTGTTATAATATCATCGACGTATTTGTGCCAGTAAATGATTTGGTGTGCGTGTGTATTATTTGTGAGTATCTTGGCGTTTTGTATGTGTTGTAGAAAAATTATCCGCTTGACCCAACATCTCCAAGCAGAAGACACTGATGAAGATCGTCACATAGCGATCGAAAACGTTCTGTCTCAGTAAGTCTTAAGACATTTACAAAACTTAAAGTTCGGATAGACATAAACTATTGTTTAAGCGATTAATAAGATCCACCGAACGTAATGGACTACAAAATTCAAGAATAATGAAACTATTCATAGTTCAGAACCATCTGTTTTTAATCCATATATTTATGCTGATGCAAAAAGTATTCAGAAGGATCTAACGTATCATATTAGTAATGAAAAAGTTACCAAGTAGACATTAGCAGAAACGTCTGAATTCTAAGAAGATAATGATGGAAATTTTGGTCAGTCTATAGATGATATATATAAAACTTGAAATAAGGAAGATGTTAGTAATCATAAAGAGGAAATTTCTGGATGTTTAAATACTTTGCACCAAGCAACAAAGCTCCAGCATGAAGGAATGTTAAATAACATTGCATTTCTAGATACAGATAATATCCATACACCTAATAAAATCTCTGTACTTTCGAAATCCTTTTTAAACAAGAACAGTAAAATTGTAACGGCAGAAATTAATATAAACAAGATTTCAAATTTTAATAAAGCAAGTTCAAATCATGATAGGGAAGAACAAAATGAATAAAATAATCCAGCCGAAACAAATATTTCTGAGCTAAATAAATCTAATGAATCTGTTCCGAATTCTCTTGGATTTATGCAAAATGTAGTCAGTTGTAAACAAAACACAACAGAAACAATTTTTGTAACAAAGCAAGCCAATTAGATTTACCTCTAACAATTTGGTTCAGTATTGTAATTAGGAAAGCTGAAAGTTGACCTTCCATTGGAATTTTCTTAGGAAAAGAAGAAATAGATATTGAATAGGAAGATTAAAATTCCACAGAAGAGGTTTTAATTACTCCTTAAATAGGTCTAAGTAGAATTTAACACAAATGTTGGTACCGTTACTCTATAACTTTGTGAAAAAGTGAATGGCCGACCTATTTAGTTCTTTCTGCAAATAGTTCTAAATAGGACAGCTAGAAAACCCATCATACTGACCACTTTTGTTCCTGTGACACGTTCACCGTACGAAATAGTTGGTTGATTCATTTCAGTAGCAGAGTGAGAAAATTGTTTTTCTTTAGTATTTGTTTATGGCGAATTATTTTATTCACTTATTATTGATTTTCAAAGTGACTCAAATAGTGAGTTTCAATTAGTTTATTCGAATAGTTTTTTTTTGTTTTTGATCCTATATTTAACTGGCAAGTTATGTGTAAAACCTTTTTACGCCCTAATTAAAAAAATGTCAAGAGTTGAAATGTGGATCGCTGAAGCGCAAGACATAATAATTCTAGTTGATTCTTAAGTAGACGATTTTATAACTGCAGATATACAGGCTAACATCACCCCAAAACATTTCAAGTGTAGTTCTCAAAATTCCCGCATTACAATTGGCTGTTACACTTTTTTTTGTTCCAACACTTTCTCTCAATAAATTCTCATATCCCGGGGCTTACAAATAAAATGCTGTTAATATTTTAGGTTGTTTTATGGTTTTTGAAGCATCTTTTAAATTATTTTTCAGTTTGTTTGTATGTAAATTTCATAGAATTTCAATAAAATTACAATGTGAACTTGTGTTTGATTTACAGATAACAAACACTAATACTTATAGGTTAATCATACTATACCAACCAATTTGTTACGGACTTAGTAGTGCTTAAAACACAAGTAACATCTGACATCTTTACTCTCAACTTGCTTAAATAGGACTACAAACTTACTAGATCCAAAAAAAATGTGGAGTATTAAGTGTAAATTTCGCAAATAAATTATAACAGATATTACAACCTTGCCACTAGTTTACAAAGCAGTAACTTCCACCATTTGTTGCATACAATATCACTGTATTTGTTCCGTACAAGACTCCTTTAAATGCTCAGAATTTTAAACACGTATAAAATAAACTAAGTCTTATGTAACATTTCATACACTTTTAAATGTTTTCCGATAATGTTTTTATATAACATTATTATTATTATTATTATTAATGAGTTCATAAATAAAATAGCATGTAAATTCAAATCAACTTTCTATATTCCGATGACAATGGAAGTGAAACAGTGATATGTTTAGGTAAACATTATGACAATGAAGGATTGTTGGTAAAATTACAAAATAATAACAAGCAAATAGTAGGTCTATGGCCTAACCTTAAAATGCACTACTAGAATTGGCCAAAATGACCGAAACAAGAATTTGCAATACATACAAATACAACGTTTTTACAATGCGATCAACATAATAGTGCATAAACTATGTCAGAATGAAAAATAATGATTAAAATACCAATGCATAACTAAAATTACATTCAAATATATAAAAGGAAAAAATGTTCCTAATAGAGGCCAAAAATAAGTTGTTCCAGTGGAATAAAAACAGGTGCATTTGCCATAGAAATTATTTAAGTAAAAGAAATAACGGCGAAGTTAAAGATAAGTAGTAGCAGATATAACTGGGGACATAAAAACGTTTTGGAGGAAATATAATAACATATAAACATTAAAATGTTTTTTGAAACAAAGGTAAATGAAAAATAAATGCATTAAAATAAAAAGAAACAATTTAGCACCCATTTAATTTATACATAATCACTCTTTAAATAAATAATAACCACTAATACGATGAATAATTGATTATCTAGTGTTTTTAGTTTCTTAATTTCTTGTGTACATTTTTTACTACAGCAATTTCAGGAATGATAAATCAACTCCCTTTGGCTACACCCCTGGATATAACAACTGATTTGATGGAAACAAATTGCTTGAACTGTATTAGGTTTCCATTTTAATTCTGAAGCTAGATCAAGAATAACGGATGATTTAAAATGTACAAGTGTGAGTTGTTAAATTACATCTGAACATAGGCCTAATATAAACGTAAAATTAGTAAAAATTTCTTCACAAAATGACATTTAATTATCAGGTGTTATTTTGAATTATTAACTTTGAATTTAAAACTGCTTGTTCAAAATTTTGAACTCATATCCACGTTCTAGATCAGTGTTTTTCAACCTTTTTCATGGCGCGCTCCACTTAGCAAGGTACAATTTATTTCCCAACCCTCTACCCTTTGGTGATGAGCGCTCTACGTTGCGAAATGGGTTTACGATAAAAATAAACCTGTGGTTAACCTCCATAAACAAAAACAATATCGATTTATTTCCTTCGACCCACTTTTATATTGGGAAAGTGGACCCTGATATAAACATCAAATCATATATACCTCGCATTAAAATTTATTGTAGGGTTTGGAAAAACAAAATTATTTCGCGGTACAATAACTTTCAAAGACACTGGACAAAGGTGGATCATAAGTCTTTTTTTAAATGTAGCTACAGACGAGGCCAATTTGGAAACCAACCTAAAACAAAATCTATTGGAATTTTGCACTTGGAATTCAAGTTTATCACTTTGGATACAATTTGGTTAAACAGAAAAACAGAGTGTCCACAATTAACCACAGAAGCTTTGAAACGTTTGATTCCAATTTCCACTTCCTACTTGTACGAGATGATGTTTACGTCGATGGCATATATGAGAAGCAAACAAAGAAATCGTCTAAATTTAGAAAATGATCTAATTCTCTGCTTATCAAGAACTAATCCGCGATGGGAAAATTGGTCAACAAGAAACAGGCGCAACCATCACTTTAATGATTGATGAATCTAACCTATCATAATGCATTTCTTTATTTACGCAGCTGCATTAAATAAGTTATTTTGTACTAGAGTAATTTTATTTTGAAAGTAACCTTATAAAGGCTTCGCGATCCCCACAGTTTGAAAACCTAAATATATAATATTAGGGTTAATAAATAAAGCTTGATCAAATTACTGAATTTCAATTTGCTTTTAAATATATGTAAGTTAATCGGTAATTGCCTAATACTGCTTGAATAAGTAAGCAACAAATAAATATCAGTTCTGTGTGTTATTGCTTCTTCATGTTACACAACTGCATTGCCCGAGATAAGTAAATAAATTATATACTTAATTACCTAGTAATTAAATATATTAAAACTACATTGCACCAAATTTATTAACCAATTAAAGTTAATAATAAAATCGCATCTTCCTTTCCTATAGTTACCTTGTAACTATAATTAGATATTGAATTTGTTGTATCTATACATTTGACAGCATAAAGCAGAATTCTTATATGTAACTAATCAGAATTAAAAGTTATAGAAGATCTGAAAATTATTAAAAGATGCATGGGCAACCTTTGAAAAATTAAATTAAATTACCCCAATTCTAGAAGCAATTGAAATTCTAGAGGTAACAAATTGTCATGTTATTGCATTGTATTCTGTTACATCAATTTATTTTGACGTACAATAAAATTATTAAAATTCTCCCACAATGTGCAGACTACAAAAAAAAAAAAAATAATAAATAAATAAAACTTACCTAAAAACCAAATTATTACAATATGAGATATCAAACATCCAAAACAATAAAATAAATTTTGGTGATTAAACAAATAAAACTTTTGTCATCTATTTAAGGTTAGGACTTTTGTTAATCTTTGCTTTTAATAATTTCTTTGTTTTCCGAATAGAACCAAGTTCTACAAAAAACTAATGATCAATTAATTGGAAACTATTTTCCCTATTACACACTCACACACTCGCGCGCGCGTGAGCACACTCGCAGTTAAATTGAGTTTATAAATTATATAACATAACCTCAAAATAAATAGAAAACATAAGTTTAAAGCCGTATGTTATGCGTCAGTGGTTAGTATGACCTATGCTCTCCTAGTTTATGAAAGCATCTATTTCAACCATACCTAATTTCAGCCTTATACAATTTTACTCTTATGTAATTTTTCTCAAGTAATTAATTTTTCAACATGATATTTAATATAAAACTTTAAAAAATTCCCATAAACTTTTAATTTCGTAAAAAAGTCTAACAATCCATGAAACATTTAACATCAAGCCTTATAGTTCTTCTATAGGGTCTCATAATATTTCTTCAAAAATAAATAGTAACTATAGGATCCTATAGTAACTAGATGAAATTTATAGCACCAAAGTTTGGGTCCACAAATCGCTTATAGTAAGTGGGGCTGACAACTGATTCTTTCCTGTCAGAAACAATTGATCCTACATAATCACGCCCTACCTAATAATTTTTTTCATAGGATATACAAATGTTTTATTACTTATACGTAACATATGTTTAGTGTAACTATATAAGTTTCGTATGTTAAGTATAGCCTATCCTTCATAATCAATATAGCATATAGCCTACAAAAATGAATCATGAATCATATTAGAATAGGCTTACTTTCTCTCGTTAGACAATATTATTCCGTAGTTTATTAAATCAATACTTTTTAAATGAAAGTGAACAATAATTAAACTAAATTTCAAATTTCATTTATTCATTAATTAGATAATTTTTACGATACTAAAATTTTAGATAATAAAATAAACAGCAATTGTATTCACACAGAAATAGTGTCATATACATTCAACAGGTATCGCCAGTCTATTGGTTGCTTGTAGTTAAACATATCGCTTACAGAGTGCGCTGATTTAAACAGTTATTTAAAGTATATTGTAAAATATCTAAATGGTTATAACATTATTTTCGTTTTATTGAAGAAGACTACACATATCTAAATAACTTGATAAATAAAGCAAACTACTTACAAAAATGTATTAAAATATTGTACAGATTGCAGAAAATATTTTAAAAAATCTAATTTATAACGTCATAGAAAAACAAAACCCGGCCAATTGTAAATAAAGTATTGTCAATTGTTATCCTCTTGATTTCACTGAAAAATTAAAAGTAATTATCCAAAGAACTAAGTAGAAACTTTTAACTTACTTTGCTGATACATTTCGAAACCGTCTTTTCATTGATGAAGCCTAACCTGCTACTGTGCTATTACACAGTCAATTTTATAGTCTTCATCAATGAAAAGACAGTTTTGAAACGTATCAACATAGTAAGTTGATAGTTTTCTCTTACTGTATTGCATTTGTGTAATTTTTTATTTAATTTACATTATATACAATGCAACAAGGTATTGATATATACATGTTAGTAAAGAATCAATTACAGTAGAATCTCTCCAATTCGTCAAGTTTTGGAGGAAGGAGGTGGTGAATTTGAGAAACGGACAAATTACGGAAGTCGTGAAATTAACATGTAGTTGTGGGTAAATATAGCTATAGCCTATATAATTAAGTAAATAAATATGTAATGGAATAATGTTTCACCTGCATTATTTATGTTGATCAAAACAACCCAACAATGCCATTACACAACACAATAAAATCACTAGTAGCTTGTATTATACTTCATAATTACCAATATATTATGTTACTCTATTTTCATAAAAGACACCTACATAAACATATTACAGTACTTTGTAAGAACAATACTACTAGCATAAAAAAATACGGTACATTAAATATATTTACGATTTTAGTTCTGAAAAACGTCTGTCATTTTCTTTTTTACTAAAGAGTTCTTTCCAATGGCTTGGTGCCTATACAGTGGGACAGTGCAGATAATGTTTGTTATTACAGTGACTAATATAGTGGGGAATAACTGTAACCTAACTGCAACTTAAATATAGTGGTGGTAATTACTGTGACAGATTAAAGGAGGTGATGAATTACAGGTTCTAATGTATATAAAGTTAACTTACTATCTCATACATTGTATTCAAATATAACTTCATTAAACAATATTAGTGAAACATTGCAATCCAGTAGTTAGACATGAGCATATAAAAGTCCATTTTCTTGAGTTTTTATCATTTCTGCTTCGTAGTAAATAAACTGTCACAAAGTATATTATTACAATATTATGAATAATAATAATTAGGACTGGATATACAGAGTATTTCAAGGCCTGTATTTCAAGACTTGAGCCTAGGAAACTAGCACACCAAGGGGTGCTATGTGTATGATAACAATGATTTTTTTTAATATTAAAGAAAATGTTTATGATAAGATGAGAAATATGGTATATTATTTGTCTTATATTAAGTCTTGTATATTATTTTCTCAATATAGTTGATTAATGTATGTACGTATTTTCCATTAGAGTAAAAATCATAATTTTAACAGAACTTATTTGAATTAAATAGATTAATTTTAAAAATACTTAACTAAGTGAATACGTAATTGCTTACTTACTGACACGTTTCAAACCTTTTACGAAGCTAACCCTCTACTGAGTAGTTAACTTTTCAATGAGTAGTCAGTAGATGGTTAGCTTCGTAGAAGGAACGATTGTTTTGAAACGCGTCAGCAAATAAGCAATTACGTATTCACTTAGTTAAGTATTTTTTTAATTAGTTTAAACAGTGAATTCAAAATGATTACATCAAGCAACATTAAATTAAATACTTTTTATATGATATTAGATTCATCACTAGACATTTCACATGTAGACTAACTAGCTCATTCTTGAATATACGAGGTGAGGCTAGAAAAAAACCGAACTAGCACAGGTGAAACAATAAAACGAATGCAATAAGGCTGAAAGTCGCCTGGCCTGTCACGTGACTCTTGCTCCGCCTACTGCTCGAGTTTCATCTGCCTCCTGCACTCAGTCTGCCCGTGGCGTCTGTTCTAAGTAGTTGACGTTTTGTCTGTGCGTCGGAAAAATGTTGAGTGTACAGAAAGAACAGCGTGTTAACATCAAATTTCTTTTCAAACTTGGAAAATCTGCAAGTGAAACGTTTGTAATGTTGTAACAAGTGTACGGCGATGATTGTTTATCGCGAACACAAGTGTTTGAGTGGTTTAAATGATTTAAAGATTGCCGCAAAGACACAAGTGATGACGCTCGCACTGGCAGGCCATTGTCAGCAAAAACTGATGCAAACATTGAAAAAATCGATAAACTTGTTCGAGAAGATCGCCGTTTAACAATCAGAGCAATGTCTGAGTTGACAGGAATTGACAAGGAAAGTGTTAGGCAGATTCTTCATGAAAGTTTCAACATGAACAAAGTGTGTGCAAAAATGGTTCCAAAGTGTCTCACAATTGAACAGAAGGAACGCCGAAGAATGATTTGTTCTGACATCCCAGAAAACATTGAAAGTGATCCCACCTTTTTACAAAATGTTATTACTTGTGATGAATCGTGGTTTTTTACTTACGATCCCGAAACCAAACGCCAATCGATGCATTGGAAATCTCCTGATTCTCCACGACAAAAAAAAGCACGAATGTCAAAATCAAAATTCAAGGCAATGATGATTGTTTTTTTTGATGTCAAAGGGATTGTACACATTGATTGGATACCAGAGGGACAAACAGTGAATCAGCATTACTACATTAGCGTCCTGACTACCCTACATGAGCGAGTACGGAGAAAACGGAACGATTTGTGGAAAAAAAAGACATGGATCCTGCACCAAGACAATGCCCCAGCTCACAATGCGTTGTCAGTGAAGACGTTTTTAGCCAATCACAACATTCCCATTTTAGACCATCCACCCTACTCACCTGATTTGGCCCCCTGTGATTTTTTTCTTTTCCCTAAATTCAAGTCAGCTTTGAAAGGAACTAGATTTGAGAGTGTTGAAGCAGTAAAAGAAAAAGCGACGGAAGTAATGTATGGACTTACCGAAAATAATCTGCAGCATTGCTATGAACAGTGGAAAATTCGTATGGAGCGGTGTATAGACCGAGGAGGAGAGTACATTGAAGGAGATAACATCAAATTGTAAATAATGGGAAAAAATTTTTTTTATAGCATCAGTTCGGTTTTTTTCTAGCCACACCTCGTAGTGCCATTAATGGTGTACTGATTAAAAGGTGCATTCGTTTTGTTTCAAATGTTTAACATAAAACTAAAGAAATTGTCATGGCAGTCCAGGGAACTTGAGACTAAAAAATTTAATTTGGAGGCCAGGCATATGACTGCATTAAATATGTTCAGCTTGTGTTATGGCACACGTAAGACTAATAAAGTATTATAATTTAAACAGTTTTTATTTGTAATGTAATAATTCAAGAAAATTGCTTTCACACATGCGTTAGTTGTGCCTGAAAAAAAATTATAGGAAATCCCTATACAAATTACAAATTAATGGATAAGATGGCATAATCTGTTAATTTCCTCCCTGAAATCCCATGTTATCCAGGGACGCAACCAGGCAGGTAAATTCCTTGAAGTTCAAATGTACTTCACAGAAGGTGTCATTAAATGTGATCTATATTTTATAAAAGAACCACAGAGATTGAAGAACTAAAAAAATGTTGCTTTTGAAACTTGAAGTTTGGTGTTTTTTTTATAAGAAAACATTACTATAAAACTGTGGAGGGATGACACTATAGTGTATGTAAATAATATGGTTGAAATATTAATACCAAAGTACTATAGAACAAACAAAAGAGATGATCAAAGTTGGAGCACCAAGATCTTTAGTAATGCTTACGTATTGGAATGAAATCCATACCACAATTCTGAATTAAATTGGCTTTGATTTTGCTAACATTATGAATTTACAAATAGAGTACTTGGTTAAGTTTGACCAAATTTAACAAATGTAAGGAATATTAAAAAATCCATACAAAATGAGCTCTCAAAGTAACAAATTGCTGTATTAAATATTTAGAAACAAGTTAATGTAATAATGGAAGAATAGTCCCTTATAACTTTTTTCAAGCCATCAAAAATAATATCTGCAATAAGAAATATATTTCAAATTTAAATTTGTCAGATAATCTATAATTTTTTAAAATTAAATGTAATATAATTAAAATATGAACTGCATATAGGCCTATATTATGTAATCTTGGCATTTCCAAGGGATTGGATGTAGAACTTATGATTCAAATTACTTGACACCTAGTCAGGAACATTACTTCATTCAGTTTTGACAAATTTAGTAACAAAGAAGGATAGTAAGGATTTAAGACCCAGAGTTATTTCTCAAGGTCTTGCTGAAACACTTATTAAAAAAAACTTAAAGATGATTCATATCTTTAGAGTACAAGATGGTATCTCCCTATATATTTGTATTTATTGTTGTTACTCATTACCAGATTTTAAAAACTGAACAAAGACAAATTTTCATTAATGTCTATAATTTTGTTTCTTTGAAATCATTTTACTAAAAACTATTTTTTAAATTGAGACCACCATAATTATTTGAGAATATATTAAGTTTAAGTTAAGTCTATCAAAAAAAAAATAGGTTGTGACCTCAAGGGAGTGCCGACCGAAATGAAAACCTTTATTAACCACGTCTAGAGAAATTTTGATTTGAGAAAAAAATTTAATTTATTGCAATGAGAAATTACCTAAACATTTGTTATCATATGTGCCTAATAATCTTTTCATTTAAAAAATTGGATTATAAGTACATAAGTTATTATTATTGTTACATTGAATTATTTGTATTGAGATTTATCAAAATTTAATAAACATATATTTGGTAACTATCAAAACTATTTAATAATAACCTATTTCCTTAATATTTACTATTAATGATGTTCAATAAATAATGTGACACAACCTTAATGTTTAAACAGATGTTTTACAACATATTATGTAAATATAAAATCGGCTGATATAGGAAATCATTTGTTATAATTTATTTTACCTTTAAGGTAGCATAACCTGACAGAAATTATACCTGAAATTGTATGTTTATGTCCATCCAATTAGCTTTTGTAGGCGTCACTATAAAAGTTTTCCCTTCAAACACATAAGAAGTGTAATATAATGTGCATTGGTTGAAAGAATATAATGTGATTCCTATTGATATATATCATGTGTAATGCCATCACACAAAAATATTCATGTAAAAGAAGACCGATGAATTGTTACAAACTAACAAATGTTAAATTTTTGTATTTTGAAGTAAAGAGAACAGTAAAACTATTATTGGAAACAAGAATCTTAAGTAGAGTAGAATATAAGAAAAACAAAACAATATTAAGTAACTGTACAAATAGTCACAATATAAAGATAAATACAAAATAAGATATTTAGTTTGGCAAAATACCAAAATGAGAAGGATGAATCATTAGATCTCAGTTATGTAATTTTCTCAATATAGAACACGCAAAGTTATTAATACAGTAGTTTATTTCCTCTTTAAAACAACTCTATTTGATAGTTTTTAGAAACTTGAACATAGTCAACACTTATTATTTGTGGTGATTATTCTAAAAAGTTTACTTTTAAAGTATTGTTTGCCAATATGAAGTATGAAAAAAGCACTAATCTTTCTACCAAAATACTTAGGAATTTTTAATTACACTCAACGAAGGTTAAATATCAACAAATAACAGGGATATGCCAATTGAAATTTGAAGATGGATTTTGTATAGAATAACTAAATGATAGAAAGTAATATCTTTTCTGTTATATTTAAGTAAAACCTCTCTAATTCGACACTCTTCCATTCATCACTTTCTGTAATTTGTCACTCTATTCATCACAGTAGTAACAAACATCGTCTGGACTTTCACGTAATGTAGGCATAATCAGAAACAATATCTTTAGTACAAAAGAAATTTTCAGACTTTTTTAAAAACTAAAACATAAATAGATTTAATATACTGTATTTTTTTTGGCAGTGTTATTGTTATTACAATGTACTATATGTTTTTTTTTAAATTTATGAAAATAGAGTAACATACAGTATTTTTAATTATGAACTACACTGCAGGCTACTAGTGTTTTTATAGTGTTGTGTAATAGTGTTGTTAAGTTTTTCGGCGAACATATATAATGTAAGTACAAAGTTGATTATATTACACATCTATTTACGTATTTATGTGGTATATTTACCAATAATTGCACGTTAATTTCACAACTTCCATAATTAGTCGTTTTTTTAAATTCGCCACACCCTCAGTCCCGAATGTGACAGATTTAAAAGGACGATGCTGGCCCCGCTTGAGTTTCAGTGGCGAAAAAAATAGACACACCTTTTTCCAAACGCCATTCAAAGTTTTTTTGTGAAATTTCATTCCAACACTGACCAATGATTCTCAAAACATCTAAAACATTGAATTGTTTCCAAAAAGTTTTAACAGAGAACTCGTTGCTCTGTCTCATAGCTTCATGCAGATGCGCAAATGATCTTCTTGTGTAATAAGCTTTAAATGGTTTGATGACTCCCTGATCCATCGGTTGAAGCAAACTAGTTGTGTTTGGTGGCAAAAATATCACTTTCACGCATAAGTCGAAATTAGTTAAAGTAGTAAGAGGATGGCCATGTGCAATGTCAATTAATAGGAATTAATTTAAAAGGACCGACAATAACGTTCGACTTGAGGTATGAAATGATGACCAAACCGGTCTTTAAAAATAGCCGTCACCCAAGCCTTCTGATTTGACTTACAAATCACGGGCAAACTAACTTTAGAAATATTTTTTAGTGTCCTTGAATTTTCTGAGCGATAAACTATGAGAGGTTTCAACTTACAGTCACCAGCTGTATTTGTACCAACCGTCACTGTCAATCGGTCTTTGGCGGCCTGGAAATATTATCTCTTCATGAGCTATAAAAGTTCTCTTTGGCATTTTCTTTCAGAACAGGCCAGTTTCTACGTAACTCAGACAGCGTGATTAAAAATTGCGCAACTTGGGAATAGCGTAAGACGGAGTAGCGTAAGTCAAGGTATTACTGTACTTAGTAATTAAGTAATATAATATAATTAGAACTGTGATTTTATAATTGGTGCTCAAAGGAGAAATAGCACAATTTATATAGCAATAATTAACTATACAGTGATAAGTCATTGATCATGTTGTCAAATATAATGTAAATAAGCACCAAGAAGGTAGATAGTTATAAAACATGGAATATTTCTATTAGAGAAAATAACTTAAACAATGAAAATTCCCTGTATAAAAACAATTTTCAAATTTCCCTATATAAAAAAAAATTTTCTGAGCCACATGTTATTTGGTCCAGCCCTAACCAAAAAGCCCTGATCCCAAATTCCTACCTGCAGCCAGTGAAGGGTGACAGAAGCTGCAAAAACTCAAGGGCCAGCAAACACCCTCCTTCTGATTGACACATGTTACTTTATGTAACCAAGTGTTTACAAATAAAGTAAATAAGTAAAATAACCAACTTATAATAGAAATTGCATTTTTCTGTGTTTAAAATAAATAGAATTTCTGTTTGACAGAAAATTGAATACTCTGTACTGATTTGGAAACTGTAAAAGGCACAATAAACTTTACAATAATTTATGAACTTAAATATAATTTTATTTAACATAAACATGGATCATTAGCACCAAAATTAGTTACACCATGACCTCAAGTTGTGAGATTTTTTTATCGATAGGAAGAATGGTAAAATAAATTTAAAGCTTCAATATTATAAAATATTTATTTCCAAATATAAAGGCTACAGATTACAATGTTTAACAATATGTAATAGTATTTACAACAAAAATTATTAGATAATGTATTTGTGCAAACTTATTACTCATATTGTTTTTAAAATCATATTCAAACATTTAAAAAAAAATACTTTGACCTAAACATTTCCTCGATCTTTTGCTCATGTAAATCAAGATGGTGAAGGTTGGCAAAGAGTTTTTTTACAATTGCACCTTCAACCTAAAATGTATCTATATTTCTTAGCTGGTAAAAATTTTAGATGAAATCATAGGTTATATAAACTTTCATCAACTTCTATGATAAAATGACTTTTTTGCAGATTTCTCAGAATTGTTGAATTTGAAAATTATTCATCTGTTTATTATTGGTAAGTTTTTTAAGTTCACGAAATATCATAGCTATTGATCTATTACTTACCCTTGTTACTAAATATTCGCCTTTTATTTTGTCCATAATACCATTTTTGCTTTTAGTTTGTTTATGATCAAATCATATTGGGTTTGAGAGCTTATTTTTACTTATAGTGTATACTACTGTTTGTCTATAATAGGTGTTTATTACAATTCATCAGTCAAACATGGATATGTATAAATGAACTATTTACAGATTTCTTCAACCATTTAGAATGTACAGGTAGGTGCATTGACTCTTGAAAACACTGGTGAACTAATTATGAACTCTATATGGCTTTTACCCTGAATAAATTTTCATAATAAAACAGCTCAATACAGAGTAACCATCATCTGATATTTAATAGGTTTGTTGGGAAAATATTGTAAAAAGTGTCACCACCTAAAAGGAGTCAAGCACTTTCTCTATTATTAAAAACACATCCTCATTATAAGTAGCATGATAATGTTGTTGTGTAATACTTTATCTGTGGACATTGATTGTACAAATAAGGTTTTGGAGTTAAAAGTTTTTGTTGGGTTGTTTTTTTTTATAAATGTGTTAAGGTTAGTTTTTATAAAGCATATATATATACTTTAAAATCTTTTATTGGGTAAAGTTTTTTGCTTTTTTAATGATGTGTAGAATTGGTAGGTTTGTGTTAATATTAAAAGTATGTGTAGCACGTCTTGTATAAATGTAGAATAACTTTATTACGGTTGCTTATTTGTAATTTTTTATTTGTTCTTTGTCAAGTGTGGTAACATTTAGAAGCTGGGATAATTGTTACATGTGATTATTTGCATCAAATTGTGGCCTATTGGGTACTGTTTCTTTTCTTTAAGTGTTTTCTGGTTATCTTACAGGTTTTGAATGTAATTTTGTTACGTTAAGTTGGTTGTGGGCTATGTAATGGAACAGGCTGTTGGCTTCAAAATATGTAAGGTCATTTAATAAGTTTTCTTTATCTGTTGCAAAGTGTTTATATATCTCGTATGTTTCTAAAGTTTAAGACAGCACATACAATCCTTTCAAAAACAAACAGACAAATACAACCTATCCAGTATTTACAAATTAACATGTAACAAGTGTCCCAGCTATTATATCGGCCAAACCAGTAGATCATTCTACACATGGTTAGAAGAATACATTACCCAGAGAAACCAAACAAACTCAAAATCCAGCTACGTAACACACACGGACATACACTAATTAAAACATTCCCCATATATTATATATAAAAAAAAATAAAAAATCAACAAATTTAGAAAAATACAAGATATATAAACAACAGATAAAGAAAACATAAAATGATCATAAACATTTTGAAGCCAACCCTCTGTTCCATTAGCACATAACCAACTTAACCTACCCTCTCTACACTCATAAATCTCATCCTGACAACCTTTATACTGAGCGAGATGCCACCAGTAAAGGCTTTGCTTCGTAAAAGGAAGGATTGTTTCAAAATGTGTCAGTAAGTAAACTCTTACGTATTTACTTAGTGAAGTATCAAGTACATGCTCTTCAACTGTTTCGGTTTCACCTCGTCAATGCTGGATGAGATTCTATCGAAACTGTGATTTTATGCACTGCAGAATGAATGGATGTACTCTGGATAATAACTATCTATCATATACATATATATATATATATATATATATATATATATATATATATATATATATATATATATATATATATATATACACATGTGATCAAAAAATACAGTGAATAATTTTTTATTAAAAAAAAGAAAAAGCTTACATCAAATTCGATTTAATCTCCTTCAAAGTACAGTCCTTGGCTGGGAATGCACTTATCCCAACATTCAATTCATGACGGGAAGTCTTTTCATTGACTGGAAGGGCATTTAGTTGCTCAGTTGTGGCCCTTTCAATGTCAGGAATGGATTCAAAACGTTTTCCTGTAAGCACACTTTCAAGTTTTGGGAAGAGCCAGAAGTCGCATGGTACTAAATTGAGTGAGTATGCCAGATATGGACAGAAAGGAACACATTTTTCGGCCAAAAACTCACGACTGAGATGAGAGGTGCGACACGGAGAATTGTTGTGATGAAGAAGAAATCCATTCGCCCATGTTTCTGGTCTCTTTCTTCGTACATCATTTTCCAAACATTGCTATTAGTCATTCACCTATTTGAATGAGGCATTGCTTCTACATTTTGCACATTGTTGTCTGTTTTTGAGGTTAATGGACGTCCCAAACGCTGCTCGTCTCTAACTGACTTATTTCCGCTTTTAAATCGGTCATATCACTTGTACACAGTCTTCAAAGTTATCTCATGATCGCCATATACAAATTTTAACGTTTCATGAGTTTCTTTGGTATTCTTTTGCAACTTTAAAAGAAAACTTAAACGCAGACACGATAAACACAACTTCAATCTGGCGGCTCTGGCAGTCGACTGACAAGCTCCAGCGTGTTGAAACTTGTTGCTGCCTGTCTCAAAACATCACGCTACTAGGCAAATTACATCATATAGATGTAGCGTTAGCTGTTGCTGCTATAAAAATTCATTCACTGTATTTTTTTATCACACCTTATATATATATATATATATATATATATATATATATATATATATATATATATATATATATATATATATATATATATATATATATATATATATAGAGAGAGAGAGAGAGAGAGAGAGAGAGAGAGAGGTTAGTTCTAGTAGAGCTTAAAGCTTATTTAGGAATTTTTGGACTAGATAGGAGACTGATATCTAGGACTTACCTAATAGCAATAGTCC
Source organism: Prosapia bicincta (assembly GCA_036971475.1). Classification (NCBI taxonomy): domain Eukaryota; kingdom Metazoa; phylum Arthropoda; class Insecta; order Hemiptera; family Cercopidae; genus Prosapia; species Prosapia bicincta. Next base: position 184,927,214 of record JBAIZL010000004.1, on the reverse strand, counting down.
TAAACTGCAATCTCTTGGAAATAGACACATATAATATAAAAAAGTCTGTATACATATATATATATATATATATATATATATATATATATATATATATATATATATATTTTTTTTTTTTTTTTGGACTAGGAGACTGACAGACTTACCTTGGTAAGAGTCCACACTGTAGTCTTGAGATAGAAACACATAAAAGCACTTAAAAGCTTTTATGTATTTCTATCTCAAGACTACAGTGTGGACTCTTACCAAGGTAAGTCTGTCAGTCTCCTAGTCCAAAAAATGTAAATAATCTTTACCAACCAAAACTAACCTAAATATATATATATATATATATATATATATATATATATATATATATATATATATATATATATATATATATATATATATTTGGTATTGAATATATATGTTGATATAATAATATTGATATATATAAATAATCTTTACCAACCAAAACTAACCTACAAATATATAGTATACCAAAATATAGTAGCCTCGATATTACTAGTTGCTGCTGTGCTCTGTGTCAGATCTTCCTTGATATGCTAAAGTTCATTGATAGTCTAATCCTCTCATATTAGGAGTGTGTTGGTCTTCCCTGTTTTTAATAAACCTTCAAGCAGTTATTCATTGGGTTTCTTTATTAGGTAGCCTATCTGTTGTAAACTTATGAATTCTACACTTTTCAATATATATATATATATATATATATATATATATATATATATATATATATATATATATATATATATATATATATATATATATGCAGTAAACTATCAAAGGGCAGCTGGGGTATAGCCAGGGGTTTTGTGATCCTGTTAGAAAACTGATTAAACTAAATTTGTTGTAAAATAGGCACCATTATTGAGTTTTACCTAAGGCCAATCAATTACTACACCCATTAGTCTTGTTGCTTATTTTTTATCTTTAGTAAAAATGCAATAATTTTATCAATCCTATCATCAATAACAAAAATTCTCTAAATACATTATTTCAATGCAGTTGTACTTCCGAGTTTTTAGACACGGCGTGTTTGTCTTTTTTGGTACATAAGTCTGATATTCCGAATCATTTGCTACACATAAGATATCATATTACTTTTACAATTATTAGTATGCTTTACGTTAGAAATTATTAAGTTCAGTACTGTTTTTTAAACTAGTGTGGCCAAAGAAAGGTGAACTAATTTTTCCTACCATCACCAAACTTTTCAAATACTCGGTTATGCTTACTTTATAAACTATACCTGTCGATATTATTACTAACAAATCAATCTATAAATTCGTCTTCATTGTATTGCAGTCATTAAATAATGTTATTTTGCAACTTTGCTTCTTACAAATAATAACAATTGTTTGGAAAATAACACTAAAAATTACTTTCTTAACATATCCTAATATAAACTGGTGTTACGCACACTAGACCAAGCACTATTTCTTGAAAATTTAGATAATTTCAAATGTTGGTAGAGAAACATTAAAACTATAGTACAAAATATCCTTACACTATTTTAGCATCAGATTGTTATGAAACAAATAAAAGATCAAGTACCAATAATATATTCTAACACTGAGTAAATAAACTTTAAAGGGTGACATCTTAAAAGTAATTTTTTGCGCTAGTCTAGTGATGCATAACAGAGGCCAACTAAACCTCTAATTCAGTATTAGGTAACAAAATTGGGTAAGGTGCAAAAAATGAGTGAGAAAAACATTGACATGATCAACAATACCTGAAAGAAAGCCCTTCAGACTCAATCTGTTATGATTGCTTGTATGATGAGTCTTTCACTCCCTCCCCATGACAGACTTACAGGGAGGATTACATATTATGTAAATACCAAATGTTAATATCCATTATTGATATGGATAATAGATAATCATAACAATATTTTCATCACAGAAGTGGGCCCAGGTTTAAGTCTTGTTACAGTCAAGATAGAATATAAATGTAAATATATTTGTAATATTTATTCATAAGTTATAGATAAAATATTAAAAATGCTAGTCATAAATGTGATTCTTCTGCTATTTCTGTTTAAATAAAAAATTACTTAATATATTAATTATTTCTACACCTGATTTTACCCAAATTCGACAAATAATTTTAAAACAAGACTATTACACACATGCAAAATACAGATAATTCAACAGTCTAATAATTAGTTTCTACAGCATCAATAAAATCTGAAAGCAATAAAAAACATAAAAACTAAGGCAAAAACCCACTAAATTAAAACAAAGGAAGTGTAAGGTCATCAAAAAAGTTAATAATAAAATTACATTTTATTTTACACATTTGAAATTTATAAGTTAGGTACAGTCATTTTATTATTACAAAAAGTGTAGTGTGATGGCAGCACGAAGGTCTAATTACCTGAACAAACAATAAACATTGGTCATTATATCCTACTCTAACCAGCTCTACCATAGTATGAAGATAGCTAGCTAACTATACAACAAAATAAAATGTGAAACTGCTTCTTATAAAAAACCTGCTTTCTATTGTTTACAATAGTTACTTCTTAAGCATGTTATGTGTAAAATTTATATGTAAAATTAATAACTAAAAACACTTGTAGGCCTACATATGCGTTAAAAACTAGTAGCTCATGTGGAGATGGAATCAACTAATATGTAAAATTATTATTTCTGTACAATGTGTTATTGTATATGTTTTTTTATATTTGTACTGTATAACTCACGTGTAGATATGTCCACTATACTCTATCTCAATGGCGTAAGAGGAATTTATTACATTATTGTCAAATAGGCCAACATTTATTTTATATTTGAGTAAAGTAATCCAATTATAATGGAATAAATTTTTATGGAAATATATTATGGCAATTTATGTGGTTAATTAAAGAGAGCTACTTGTGGAAATTTGAAATGTCATGCACAAAACTATTTTTTTTTAGTCAAAAGTACTTAGTCAACAGTTTTTGCAAAATCAGTTATAAACTTTATAAGTAAACATTGAAAGCTAATTTTTTTTTAACCAAATGAAATTGAAAAGTCGAATCATTTAGGAAAATCAAAAGCTTGAAAAGAATAGTCATAAGCAAAAGTGTTGACAGCTAAAGTGTTGTTTTACTAAACTGCAGTTATAGTGTTTGTCACATTGCCAGCAGTTTCAGTTTCATATTAAAAATGTAACTTTTCAGAATAAAAATGTTCAATATTACTAAACAGAACTTTCTTCTTTAAACTTAATTTAATAATAACGTTAAGGATTATTCAGAAAATAAGGTCTGATTTCTTATAAAAAAATAACCATTTCAAAACATGTTTTATCTAATTCCTAATATCTTTTAAATATTTCATTTTTGTTCAAACATTTGCCATAAAGTTTTACAAATGCTGAAGTCATATAAGCTGCCCACCTATAGTTGTAATCAGTCTTTAACTGCTTCTTTCCTCTTGCCACACCAAGTGTGGCACTTGTTAACAAGAAATTTATAGGTAATGAAACAAGTGAAAATTGCTTTGCACCAATTCTGGAGTGTATGGTGGGTGGTAAATCAATTTCTATATAAATGATGTGATCAGATTTCTGCTTTGGTCATAAGGTTGTTGCTTTTCCTGTATTGCACGTTGAAGTTTAAAAAGTAGCACAGTAAATAGATATATTTATACAGCTATTCTTTGAGCTTAGCTTGTGAGGTTATGTTAAAACAAATAATAGACACAGAAGATTCACAAATTAATCATTTATTGACTCATACACATTTCATTAACGAGTTTGTAGTAGCAACACTCACTGATGATGACTTTCTCATTGAAATGAGTATGAGTCAATAAATGATTAAATTGTGAGTTTTGTGTATATCTTTAATTTGATATATTTATGTTACCTCTTTTTGTATAAACTCCTCTAACGAAGCTTCATGGCCATCCCAAAGCTCAGTTACCATTGCTTGAGTGTTGAGATTGTATGGTTAAACTTGATCGGTATTACAGTGACACTATTTCTTTGGTTGATATTTTGACTATGGAGTCATGTGATAAAACAATTCATGAGATAAAAGACAATATTCTATAAAAGTTGTTTATCCGACTGATCACATCAGCATAATTTTATTTGGTATTCTTTAGTAGGCCGCCTGGAAATCAAATTTTAGTAAGTACAATTTGCAAAGTTTCAGAGACAATTGAGGGCAACGTTGTTTTACTCATGTTTGGATATTCAATGCTAAAGAAATTGTGAATTTGTAATTGTAATTTGTAATTTGAAATTGTAAGTCCTCACAAATCTTTGGTCCACAGCATGGATAAAATATTCTGTGGCCACTGATGGTTTATTTGATCAGATATCATAAAAATTTTATCAACTGTCATTGAAAGGTCCTATACACTTTGCATTAGTCATGCTTGTGCATGACTTTACTTCGATCAAAGAATATCCCCTGCCTAAATATATTTTGTTGTAAAAAAAACTGAATCAATGATCATTTTTCAAAGTCAAGGAGTGAATTGTTTTAAATATAAACAGTAAAATGCATCAATAACAGTGCAAATGGGATCATTTAAAGCATAAAGCGTGGCAAGAGTTAGGGATCATGAGCTTTTCAATATTTACACGATATTCGAATAGCTACAATTATTACAAACTTTCTGAATAATCCTCATACATTGCTTTTGCACTGGAAAGAAAAGGAATGAGATTAAGCTATTTAAAATAAAAATTATGACATGATGGCTTACTGTTGTTAGTATAATTTAGTTAACCATTTAATAACATATTTATTAAAGAATTACTTATTACACTTGGCAAAAACTACTACTTACTGATTTTTTTCAGCAAACATGTTAGTGTATTGTTGAATGCTGCAAGTTATGGATGAGACTGTTGATCAGGTGAATTGTGTCTCTGTAGTATTTTTGTATTCTGTAATGTGTGGCATTCATAGAGTGGTTATTAATTACGTGTTCGAATATAGTATTTGATTGAGAGTGTGTTTTGTCATTTATTATGCATTGCAGTTAGTTTTTGTGGTATTTGTAAATTTCAAAATTTTCTGTTGTGTTGTTTATAGCTTTTCTTGATCAAGTGTAGAATTTTTAGATTTGTGCCAGTGTTGGTGATTGTATGTAGCATGTATGTTGGTACGTATAGTGAAATTTGATTTGGGTAATGTGTATTATGTGATCCTTATATCGTGTGGTGAAGTTGCTTCCTCTTTGTCCTATGTTTATACATACAGTAGAGTCTCAATAATTCGAGGTATATGGGACTGAGACCTCCCCTCGGATTACACGGAAGTATGTGTTTCCTATTAAAAAAATAGGAGTTTTAATGAACCCTAATTAAAAATCCACTAAATAAGTTTATAGAACTTTACATGAATATTTCTTATAAGCCAGACTTATTCCTTTGCATACCATACTGATATAAACATTTCTTGGAAGCTCGACTCATTTCCTATGTATACCATACTGATATAAACATTTCTTGGAAGCTCGACTCATTTCCTAAGTATACCATACTGATATAAACATTTCTGGGAAGCCCGACTCATTTCCTTTGCATACTGTATTGATATAATTATTTCTTGGAAGCCCAATTCATCATTTTCTTTCGAATGTATAAAATAAGCTCGAATTTAACAGAAAATCGAAATATCGGGACTCTACTTTTCTTTCAAATGTATAAAATAAGCTCGAATTTAACAGATAATCGAAATATCGGGACTCTACTGTATATAAATTATAAGAGTAGCAGCATAAATATAGTATATATATATATGATCATAACTAAACTAAACATTTCTTCTTAATATATTATAAGTACATAAAATATATAGTGCAGTAACATTAATGAATTTTATTTTGCTATGTTAGTGTAGCCTAGCTTTTTGTTGTTATTATCTAATGCAATAAGAATAGGCATTTATCAGTTACAGAAGCAAATCTACAGTCTTCCAAGGTTAGCATCCAATAACAGTGATAAGATCTTGTGAGATAGAAATTGTAAGCCATTCTTACTTTGCAGTTGAAAGCTGAACAATAAGGATTCAACCCATATTTCTATTGATACAAATTGTACAGTATTTATTTACATGGCAAATACCGAAATGATTTGTATGCACAATCGCTATATGCTTTAATTTAAAATTAAAAATACTCAAAAATATGAAGCAATTATTTCAATGATTAAAAATAATATTTTATGATTTTTTTTAGAAAATATTACTTATAGTTATTTTTCTTACTTCTCACAGATTACTTTCTTATATTACATTTAAATAATTTAACAAATTGTTTTATAATTTTCAACTCTAGTCATAAATATTTACTCTAATTTATTTATATATACATTTGTTTCTATTGTCTACTTCAGGTGAATATAATTATTTTATTAATAATTGTAGAAATTAACTCTTACCTCTTCTTGTGTAGTAATCCAAAACTCTGCTAGCTAATCACATTCGTTTAATATTGGTCAAACCCTTTTGTTCACACATGAACCCCAATTTGTTAAACAGCCTTTCAAACAGTTTTTACCTTAAATACGAATCATACTAGCATTACAAAGATGTTTGGTAATTTTAGAAGAAGAAATGAAATCAAATTCGTTTAAGTAAATTGTAGTACACACTCGAAAAGTTGGTATGCGGATTCAGTGTTGAAGTAAAATTAATCTTCTCATAATGGATTGCATAATGTAAAGTCTACAGTTTTCAAACCAACTAGAATTATAGGCAGTATGTAATACAGTATTTTGAAAATTATATTTTAAAAAAGTAATAAAACCTATAGAACCTAGAAAACTAGTGCTTAAAATTCAGATTTTTCTAAATAAATTATCTATTCTATGTGATAAGTCAAGGGTTTGGTCTTAATGGAGGATTAGTGACTACTAGCAAAATTAAGCTACATTATAAAACAATCACAAATTAAAATAATTCATCAACTTAATATATAAATTTAAAAATAATGTGTACCCAATATTATTTTTCTTTTTGATAATAATTACTACACAGATTGCTATTATGATGAATTAATATCTTTATAGTTGAAATATATTTAAAAAAATTTTCTAAAATTATTTTCTAACAAGTGTATAGTAAAAAAGACCTGAAACAATTTTAAGTCTAGTATTTTAACCTTTAGCTTCTTATGTATTGTTTTTATTGATATCGCTTTATGCAAAAAACACAGTAAAGAGTGATTTTTTTGTCAAGTGATATGAATAAGAACAATTATTATAAAAACCTCAAGACGTACAACACAAAAACTGTAAGTTGCTTATATATGATTAATGTTGCAGACATTTACAAAGAAGGGGAATTCGCTAAGGAGAAATAGAAAGATATTGTTTACTCATATGTATTCATAGCATGGTTAAAAAATAAATTCCACCACAGTCCCTGAAAATTGCTATATTTTGATAATAATACTAATAACTCATTAAAATTTCATATTGCAGTTTAAAATATCTTTTATTCTATTTATTTTTAGATTTTATTAAAAAAAAACACTACATTCTTGAAACTTTATCCATTAAATAAATACTTAGCTTTCAAAGAAAATATACTTAATCTATAAACTATAATAAAACTCACAAAAAAAGTTTTTAATTGTATATGTAAGAAATGTACACAAAGTATTTTAAAAGGAATGTATTTTAAAGGACAAGTAATTTAATGTTACGATAATTCACAGTAGGTAAATATAATACAAAATTGAGAGCACATCTGTTATGATTACGAGAAAGCTATATTATTATCTAATAAATCATGCAGAAAAAATTTCTAAAAAATCGCTGTATTTATTAGTAATGGTATTTCATTTAATAACTAAAAATTTAAATAAATAATTTCCTTACTGGGTAATTACCTAAAAATGCAGCATAAACTGTAAGTTTCTTTTGTCACTGCAAATCATTTACAGGTCAGTAAAACAGATAATTTCAATGAATAAAGGAAAAAACGAATATTACTGATTAAAATAAAGCCCTTTAACATAAAAAATATAGATTTTCTGAAAAGTATATTTCATTATACTATATTAAGGGAAGTGTATATTTTAAAATGGAAATGGATAATTATTAACTCAACCGCATAATGAAAACAACTAATGTTATATACCTGTAACAATCAGTAACATGTTATCATCACCAGAGGTTTATGAACATAGTTCTTGTGTTGTTTAAAATCACTAGTAATTGTTGCATAGTTAATGAAATACTTTACTGGGTATTTTATAAAAAGTCATTAATTGTTACTTGTGCTTTGGCTTTATTTCCTTTATTCATTTTAAATTTCACCAGTGTTCTCAGTTTAAAATTGGAAGTGTTCTTTATTTTTATACTATCAACAAAACAAATAACTATTAAATTAACAGCGACTTTTATAACACACTTTTAAACACTCTATGTTTATGACAAATGATCAAACATAAACCACACAATCAGGCTAGTCTGCTTTTAGTTTGTCACAGCTCTTAGCTCACCTAAATTTAAAAGCCATTTGAACCTTTTATAGGCTCTGCCCCAGTTTGATAGAACTTATTTGATTCAAATTCCAATTGACAGAATAAACTGTAACATTATTGGTTAAATCAGCACCTAGAATAAAATATTAAGCCTGTAGTAAAGTATTCAGATGATAGGTTTCATTTCAACATAATTATTACTGTAACAAGAGATTGCTATTACAATTGTAAGAGAAAATAATGTAAATTAATAGTTGTAATTAAAATATCCGTGTAAAACATCCTAGTATATTTTGAACAATATTATCGACAAATAATTAGTATAGCTTTTTATAATTTAGTTATTTCATAAAATAAAATTATATGAATTATATTTAAAATTTTCAACTTTAGTAATTTTTTTTAAACAAAAAAACTTTGTGAAAAATAAATTGTCAAGTGCCAATAATTTTCATTATTTTAGTCAAAATTATCTTTCTTATTCAACTAAACAGAACAGTTTATATTTTTATCAATAGTAAATATTTTTAACAATATTTTTTTCCAAAATAGAAAATGTTCAGTGAAATTACAAAAATATATATGTAAAAAAATTGAATTTTATTATATTTTTTTCAGCTTGAGCTACTAGTTGACAATGGGACATCACCAAAATTTATTTCCATATTGAACTTCCCCTGAATGTAGCGAAAGTTTGATGTACTAGAATGGTTTTAAGAGATCTATCCATTTGAAGTTGCATATAATTCAAGTTGATCTTTAATTTAAGCAGGTTCACATCTCCTGAAAGGACTGTCCTCATACATCCCCCTGTCTCCCGAAAGAATTGCCCTCGTACATCATTCCTCATACATCCCCTCGTCTCCTGAAAGGACTGCCCTTGTACATCATATGTTTAAATACAGTACTTAAAAAGAAGTTTTTAGATATTAAAGATTATAATATCACTGCAGGTGTAGCGAAGGCATAAGTGCCTGCAGAATACCAAAATTATTGCCAAGTAAAATTTCTACACAAACAAATTTATAGTACAAAACTATATGAAAAAATAAACTATGGCATGGCAGGCCAAGGAGCTCACCAAAGCACACATGAACAAAATTATAAGGATGGTAGAAATATATTTTATTAAAAATATGGTTTGGTTGGTTTCTGATCTCTTTACTTTAAACAGTTGGGACAAATGTAACTGGGGGCCGTATTCATGTTATAAACCATTTGAAAAACTACCTTTATGAATTTTTCTGAGAGAATTTTTGTGAGTACAAAAATAACTAGCAAAAATTAAATTTAATATTAGCACATAATTAAACTTGTAAATACTTTCCAACAAAGAACAATAAAACTTTTGTGTTGCTATTTCTGGCAAAAATGTCTAAAAACTGACTTCACATTGTGAAAGCAAAGTTCAAAATAATAAAAGTGAAGTCTAATTTTAAAACAAATTAATACTAAGAAAAAACTCTCCCACTTCCTTCCGTACCAAATTCAGTGATGTAGTCCTAATAAATACTCATGGGTGTACAAATAAATATGAATTCATATAAGAGGGGGGGGGGTTATTCTGCAGATAGGGCTGCTTCTCATTATGATACAAGGGGGAGGGTTATCTACGACTCTCTACAAAATAATATAGAGAGTATCTATGACATTCTGTAAATATTTATAACTAAAATATATAATACAAATATATAACTAATGTGCACTTTTACATTAGTTTATGACTATTCCAAGATTAATCTATTTTATAAATTTGTAACAACTTACTGTCAACATTTTCGATCGCTCTGTGGTCATGTTCCTCAATGACTAAATTTTCTGCTTGAAGTTGTTGTTAGGTTAAGCGGTGGCGGTTTTAAAGGCAGGTTTTCGATAATGCCAAAGGGTATGTATGATTTGTATTGCATTTGTTTGTTTAATATGATTTTGTAAGTTTGTGGGTTTGTAAATATCATATTGTTCTAATGTATTGAGATGTGGTACTTTTTTGTTGATGTGTAAGATTTCAAGGTTATGGTTAATGACTGTGTATTTGTGTCGTTTCTTCTAGGTGATTGGCGAGTGCTGAGTCGGTGTTCCTCAACTCTTTGTTGGAAGCTGCTACCTGTTTGCCCAATGTAGAATTTGTTGCAGTTTGTACAGTGTAGTATGTATATGCCTGGTACTTGTAGTTTATCATTGTTGTTGGTGTTGTGTCGTATTTTGTTTTGTAGTTTGTTATTAGTTTTATAAGCTATTTTGTATCCTGTTTTTTAAAATTTGTGGGTTATTGTATTTGATGTTCTGTTTATATATGATATCATGATGTATTTGTTTTCTCTCCCTGTAATATTGATTTTAATGTTTTTTTTTTAATATTGTGCCATAGTTTCTCTATTACTGTGGAGTTGTATCCATTTGTGTATGTTAAATATTTAATGGCGTCTAGTTCTTTGTTTATGTTTTCTGTAGTCATTGGTACTTCTTTGAGTCTGTGGAGCATGAATCTAAAGGCAGCATGTTAGTGTTGGATGGGGTGATTTGAGGTGTATAAGTGTGTCTGTCCTAGTCAGTTTCCTGTAAATGTTGAAGCTGTGTTTGTGTGTGTGGCTTTAAATATATATATATATATATATATATATATATATATATATATATATATATATATATAATAAAATTATTACAATATAATAATATATCAGACAAAATAAAAAAATTGTGTGATGATATAAGTCTTTCTTGTTAAAAATAATACTGATCATTAAATAAACACATACCTTTCCCATGAACATTTTGTAATTTAAGAATTTCATGTGGTAAATACATCAACACTTAGATTTTAAAAAAGATGGTCTAAGAAAATGGAATGAATCTTCAAGAGTTAAAATACATAGGAATGAGAAGTAATGGAATTGGAAAACATAGAAGATTGGAGAGGGCATTGTATGAAAGTCAGGACTTAAGACTGGCTTGTATAGTAAATCCTATTTCATATGACATTCTATCATCTGGAAGATTCTATTAACTTGCACATTTTCGAAACAAATCAATACAGTACCATTCATTGTTGTTAGATGTGAGTCATCGGACGTACAATACAAAACAGATCTCAATTAACCTACCTAATCAAGAAATATTTCAGAAAAAATAAAAAAAAAAATTAACGCTTTATGGAGTAATGATGAGTCATAATACAAGGCTGTTAAAGTTTTTTTAAGGTGAAAAATGCTTTTCGGCCCAGAAAGTTTTGCAGCTCCATATGCTACAATCAAAATGAGTTGAAAAACTGTCATCACTTATCAGGCATTCAACCATAGTTTTTTTAAAAAATCATTAAAACATCGTAAAAAATAGTCTTTGTATAGTTAAGTGAACTGGTGAATGTTTTATTTTAACGTTGTATGAACAAAAAAAGTTTTTTAGTAATAAATTTCTTTTCTTCAATTTTCTTCTCATAAATAAACTTAGTGTGGAAGAGCATGTGCTTTTATTAATACATACGGAAATACAGTACGGATACAAACAAATATGGAAGGTAAGATTTCAATGGTACAATAAATTTACCTTGACAGGTAGCAAAACATTATGCACAGTACGTAATACAACTGTACTGTGTGTGTGTGTATATGTAGGTTGAGTTCTAATATCCAAAAATTTTGATAACCGGCATTATGCCGACCTTGACGGTGCCGGATATTAGAGCTTTCACTGTAGTGGGATGTTCATTTATTTTATTTTTAGTTTCAAGACAATGAGCCAGAATAACTATTCTTGGCACAATCAATTGTGTATATAGTTAGAATCAACATAGGGACATAAAACCTTGTGATAGGGGATAAAAAGAAGATAATTTAATCTAGTGTGCAGGGTTGTGCACCTGAAAGAGTTCTACCTTCTATTTCTTTCAGAAGGATGTGTCTATCCACCTGATTGTAAGAAAGATAAGGCAGGGTAAATTGAGCTATTTAGGACTAAAATAGGACATAATGAACTCCTGGTACTGTTAAGGGTAGGGGGAATTATAGAACTTCGACTGCAGTGTTGTTTGAAGTAGACCTACTCTCATATGTGGTGAAAAGAGATGTCTACCCCCTACCTGTGTAGTACCAATTGATTAAATTAAGTTTAATAAATTATCTACGTAACGATTAAGATAAGATGGAACTTTAAAAAAAATAGATTACATTAGGTACAGGTTTTGTACATAAAAATAGCCATCCCATTTCCAATTACAGAAAAGCCTGAATATAACATTATTATTGAATACTCGAAAAATTTACACCGATCTTCATAGTTAATGATAGAATATATTCTGCACTTTTCTAAAATTAAATTATAGAAAAAAGAAAATTATTTCAACACAAGCAATGGTTTATTTCCTTAAAAGAAAGAATTACTTATTACACTTTTGCTTACACTTTAGCAAAAGTGTAATAAGAATTAACAACCAGCTCATCATGAACCGCAACAAGATTTCGATATTTAAAAGAATTACCTGAATAAGAAATTATTGTAATCATTACTGTATACCTCCAATACTACAAACAAGATTCAAAATGCCATAAATGTTGGCACTTTAACAATGAAATCAATCTCAATGAAGCCTGTTCTAAAGAAAGAGTTATTTTGAAACACATACATACCTCTTTATTTTGAATAATTAAAGAAACATAATTATTTCTGTGTAGCTGAAAATTATGTGATTATAAACTTAAAATAAATTATTCCAATGTAGAAGACTTAGTTAAACTAATCTGTGTGTTCCAATGTGGGTATTTATTAGTTAAACTACAAAACAAAACAAAAAGCAAGCCTTTCATTATGAAAGTATTCATAATATTCCTACATTTACTACTTATATGAGCATAATTTACAACTTATATTTAAATATATATATATATTTTTTTAAGGAAGCACAATAACAGTATCAGAGATTTTTATAAAAGGCATAGAATAAACAAGCAATAAACTTTACACAAAATAATGTATTTAAACATACATAAAGCAAAGCATTTTAAACGAGTCTTAAAAAGCTACATTCTATACATATAATAATGGTATAAGCTATGTTATACAAGCTGTTGTTTACACAAATACTATAAAGTTGATTATCTTTAAAAAAAATTATAGTAAAATAAAAAGATAAAATATTTATTAAAAAGACTTACTGTATGAATATTTACTGCATACTACATTAAAATATTGAAATCCTAAAATGAGAAATTATATAACACAAATTTTATGAAAGCAAATATTTACATTAGTTATCTGTGGTGTCATATAGGCCTATTACCCAAAAACATCTCACATAACTAAAAAATCCTTTTGAAATTATTTTTAACTTTTACACAAACAATATAGGCTTCTTGTATGATTTAATCAATAATGAGTTTACATAGAGTATATTGCTTTTTAATTTTGTCTAAATAATATTTTTTTCTTATTTAGTATTTATTCAAAGGTCTTTTATCTTTCTTGTAACTTAAGATTAGATAAAATATATTGAAATTAGTATTTTGAATAGCCTAGTGTATAGATTCTTTTACTAAAAAAAATAATAATAATAAATAATAGCTTGTTTAATCTCAAGCTATAATTGTATTGGTTTAAAAGGCAAAATTTTCTTCAAATTGGTAGCATCCTTCATAATCTTGGAGGAGTCATGTGGAGGTCCGTCATTCTCAAGTTATTTTTACATTATATATATATATTAGCGGGTGCCAAACCATTCACTCAGGAAGAGACAAAATCCATTATTTGATCATAATTTGTCCAAACTTAATGTTACAAAATGTTTTCCATAGAGAAAACAACTATCTGGGTTACTCCATATAGCCTACAAGACTTGAAAATGTATTATTTTTGTTCTTATTGCAAAATTTCCTGACTCTTCTAATGTTAATTTTCTTTTATAGAGTCTTCATTTTATTTATTATGTATAGTAGTAGTATTAATTTGGGGATGGAACAAAATATTCTAGGAGTTAGGAGAATATAATACTGATGTATAAGAAATTGGTACAATTTTCATCTGCCCTTGGTTCCTGGAGAAAGGTATTGTCTGTTTGTAGACACATCTTGGAGAGTTAAGTGATTGTGTGCATGGTTTTTTATTTTGTGACCTTTTAAGATTCGTGAGTATGGTTTTAATGAAAATTGTATTTTTACTGCAAATATTGTTTTATGTGTTGTACACTATATTTATAATGTATAATGATGAGATAGAAGTGAAAAAGTGAAATTGTTTGATAATTTTATTTGTAAATCTGACCCAGAAAGCATTGGAAGTGATAATCTTAAATGCCCTCATTCTAGATACCCAGCACCAGCAATGATATGCTGGGTATAGAACCTGGTTATTTTACAAAAGTAACACAAATTAGTTACTAGTTTTAAACTTATTGAATAGTTTTATTTGACAACGTTTTTATGGAATATTAATGTAAGTATACTAGTTTTAGTGTCATTTGTCAGAACGCAAGACGCTTACCCGCAAATGAGTGATATAAAATTAAATCATCAAATTATGTTAAAACTGATTTTGAAATATTAACAACTAATATTTAAATAAATAGAAGATTTATTAAAAATTCAATAATTTTGTAGCTTCTAGGGATAGGATCCTTATATGGCTTGCCACAGCAAACATGTTGAGAAAAATAATATTACAAATATAGATAAAAGGAGAATATTTTTGAAAAACCTTACTTACAGTGTACTGGAAAATAATAAAGACAGAACATTCTGAAAATGTTCTAAACTAAACTCTCTAAAAGATCTACATGTTTCTAAACAAAATGCAAAAATTAACACTATAGCACTAGACTGGACCAATGCTATACGTATGAAAAAAAATATAACAACCTATCAATCTTGATTTGCAATCTCTAAAAATTACTTCAAACACACAGCAACTTAATGGAGACAATCAGATAGAGAAGGACTGACTATATCAGAAAATAGTTTTCATCAACTTATATTTTTCAAATTCAACAGTAATTTTATTTTGGTTTTATTTCCTGTTCTATTTTGAGTATTCCTGTTCTCAATTTGCATGCTACTTAATCTGGTTTTGGGGGAAAGTAAGAATCATATTCTTAAATAAATGGCTCAAAATTCTTTTTAGTGTGTTATTTTGAAGTTAATATACCTTTGAAAATTATTATTATAGTATATCATTAACCTTTATTGTCCATTTTAATGTCAAGGTTACATTAAACTTTTGTAGCTTTTAAAAGTTTGTATACACTTTGTAAAAACAAGTACTGTAATTATTGTACTAATTTAAGACTAATATTTAGTCTGAAATACTCTTTAGAAATCTTTTTAAAAAATAATATTTAATAGTATGTGATCTATAATAAATAGCTGAGTACTGATATTTTAAAATTAAAATCAACTTCAGGGTTATCAACTTGTGAAAATAAAACAAAATTAATTTCATTAAATTTAAAAGTGAAAGACATATACAATTATTTAGATCTGTTATTCAGTGTAAAAATTACACTTAAAATATGATGTATAATGACAAAATATTATAAACAGATATAAAAATGTGTTTAAAATGAAATTAATGATATTCTTCAGTTTTTAAGTAGGTATTTACAACTTTCTACATTACATATCTTCATAAAATATGTACATTATTTATTGTAACGTTTCCTATAATAAATCCTATGGGACATATTTTTACAGATTGTATAAGGTTTTTGAGGTTAAATAACAAACAGTTTGTACTGTAAACAAGTCACTACAAATGTGGCAGGCATTAAAACACACAATGCATATGACATATCACACTAGCAAAGCAAACTGAAAACATTGCTTGAGACTAACAAATCAAAAAAAGTAAAACTGAAGCCATAGCAAGGAAAATTCCGAGGATTGTGAGGTTATCTAATCCAGCTAGTTGGTGGGCACATGCCATGCAATAAGAACAAACTAACAACAAAGTGCTGACATCAACAAGACCATTTCTGTTGGACATTTTAATACCTTCATCAGCAAAGGCAGAACAATCCAAAGGCCTATGATTGGATGCTACAACTTGCTCACTTGGTTCTTGTGTTTTGTTAGTCGTACTTGGAATAGCTTCAATATAATTTTGAACTTCTTCACTGGACACTATAGTTTCACTAGGATTTATTTGGTTGGTTGATTTTGCATCACTTCCTTCAGAATTACTTTCTAATTGGTGACACGTCTTTTCTACTAATTGTGTTTTTTCTTCAGCTTTAGATTTATAGTCGATGATTTCAGGGTAGTGTTTAGTTTCCCTAACTGTAATTTCTAAATAATTATCTGTCACATCATCTTCATCTTTATTGTCTTGTGTCACTAGTGTTTCTAAAGTAGTTGAATCATTAACATTATCACGTAGCTTAATATTGGAGAGTTTGTGTAATGAAATGTTGGGAAATATTTTACAATCACTAACAGCAGATTCAATGTGATTAGAGTTCATTTCAGTTTCTATTAGAGAGTCAGATTTTTCAGAGGTAGTAACAGTTTTTACACAAGTATTTTCTTTAGATCTCCTTGTTGGGGACAACCCTCTGAGAGGAGAATTTGATAAAGCACTTAAACTAGATGCACTCTGACATATTGTATTTATACTTTCTGAATTACTATCTTCAGACAAATCTTCCACATTTTTCATCTGGACTTGTCTATTATCACAATTTTGGGACTTAATTTTGTCATCATAGTCTTCCACTGATACAACTGTATTTTGTTCTTTTTTATTTCCAGTACCAAAGTCATTATCTAAACTACGAGTAAGTTCTTTTAACAAGTCAGTCATGCTTTTGCTTGTTTCTGTTGGCACATTTTCATTCGAAATTGATATTTTTTTCTCTTCTGACCTTCTGCCTTCTGAAATTAAAAATGTGTTTAGCTTGACTGGTTTGTGGTGCACGACTTTCCCTATTGACAGACTAGATTTAATACTTTGATCAGTACCAGTATATTTTGCACCATTATTTTCAGGTTTGTTTAGTTTGCTTGGTTTTTCTTCATTCAGTTCTTTCAGTTCTCGGCCTAACTGTTCACTTGTTGCACGAGCTTCCTTGGCTAAGATAGCTAAAAGGTCTGATTCTGTCTGATTTACTGATCCCAAATTAATGTCATCTAAAGATATAACTCCACTTGAAGGACTATGTTTAATGCTATTTCCTTCTTTAGGACTATGTTTAATGCTATTTCCTTCTTTAACTTTTACTGATGAGTACTGTCCTATTTCATTTTTCTCTTTGTCTGGTTTTATTTCAGGAATAATGGATGTAGGAATACTAGGCATGTGACTCAAGTGAGCATGGTCTGTAATAGTTTGAGGAGAAGATAACCTACCTCTAACAGTGTTATTTTGAATCTCATTCCTTTCAGGAGTGATAGACATTCTTGAATTGCCTGCAGGTGGAACATGATTAACGTCCATACTCAACCAATTATATTTTTGGTACCTTGTTTTTGATTCATGACTTTGTAAATTGGCTCTACTATCTGTTAAAGTTTCTGTACTAGTACTCATACCCAATGAATACCCATCAGCAAACTGTGGCTTTCTACTACGTATTATACAGTCAGACTCATCTTCACTAAAATTTCGACGCCTTAAATTAGAGTACTGCCTTATATTTGAATTAACCAAATTCTCCTTATTATCATGTAGTCTAAGAGAAACCATTGAATCTGGAAGGTCTGTAATGCTTTGAGATTTATCAAAATCATTCTGTACATTGTTGTTATTTTTTAATGTTGAATTATTGTTATTTAAAGACATAGAATAAGATTCTTTTTGAATAATTCCAAGTAAATTAGCTGACAATGATCGTATAGCTCTTTTCTTTTTTAAATTTGGCACATCCAATAGTGTACTGTCTTCTGGATTGAATAATGATACGTCTTTTGAACTATCTTTTCTTAAATTCCGAAAAGCTAAATCATCTGTTACTATATCTGGCGTTTTTCTTGGCTTGAAAGTAGGTTTGTACCTTTCTTTAGGAGTTATATGAAGGTAATCACTATTAGGAGCTGGTGATATAGGTCCTAGTGGTATTCCAAATGGAGGCTGGGGGTCTAATACTTTCAACGTATTATTTACATGTTTAATGTTTCGGTAAACTACATCGTCTAAAGTTACGTCAGGTTCATCTTTATCTAAAGGAATTGGTGGGGCTTCAGCAAAAGGTGGAGGAGATAATGTTGGTGAGACTAATAAGAAACTACCAGCTTGAGATATGACGTCTTGTTCTTGTGACGTCGGTCTGTCTTTCTTATTTAGTCTTCTGTAAGCCATGTCATCTGATATTCTGTCAGGCTCACATGGTTTACATATTTCATTAATATTTCTGTGCAATGGGGAGTCAATAGAATCTATTGAAGATCGACTATAGTTAAAACTAGAATCTGATTCAAAACCTCTAGATTGAACCCATGCATTCCAATTTGTAGGATCCAGTCTATCAGGATTTTCAAGATGTCCAATTTTTTCAGCTTTTTCCAAGAGATTTTCTTCTCCAAGTCTAAGAGTTTTGTATATTGCTTCAAGTTCATTCAAAGCTTCTTCCAAATTTGAAGATTTTCTTTTCCCTTGAAAGTTGTCGCTCACATCACCAGAGTCTGAAGGCAAAGAATTTTGTTTAGAATATTTTCGTACAGGAGGCAAAGGTGGTATTGATTTTTCTCTTTTGAAAGAAGTTTCATGTTCTGATGACTCTGATTTTTCCAATACCATAGATAATGGTCTTAAATCTTTACTCTCTTTCTTAGAATTATTTTCAATATGTCCATTACCATCCACTAAAGGAATACCAATTTCGTTGTGAGATATTTTAAATTGTTGCCCAATTCTTGGACTGGAAATGTCAGACTGTCCGCTTAAGGAGCTTGTTGATTCATCTCTTCTTATGGGCATTATTATGGGTGGTAAATTTAATTTACTTATAGTAAAACAGTTTTCATGCCTTGGACTGTTAGAACCTGTTTTCCCTGAAATAAAACTTCCTGTACTTTGTAAGTGTTTTTGAATAACTTTTGGAGAATTACTTGATAAATGCATTTTCCTAGTTGTTTCTTGTTCTTTTTGTTTCCAAAATTCAGATGCATTTTGAACTCCAGGAGGTCTTAAACGGGCAACTTGTTGGTAGGGAGGTTTAACAATTACTTGTGAATCGCTAAGGTATGGTTGATCATTTTGAGCACTATGGTAAGAAATATGAATAGGTTTTCTACTACGAGGTTGTTGGTCTGTATAGTACTGATAGTGTTGAGGTACTTTTGCTTGGTCGTGAGTAGAGTTGGATTCAAAAAGATCTGGTTTATTTGTTGATGATGATAATGGTTCTGAGTAAAGTTGAGTTAGCCTTCTTTGCATGGGAGGAGACTGTTTAGGAAGATAGTTTAAATGTGATGGTAACTGTTGATCAGAATTTGAACGATGATGTTTAGAAATTGGAAGAGGATGATTACTTTTTGTATTGGATGGAAGTTGATTACTTTTATTGTATTCTATTTGATTTATTTTTGAATTTTGGGGGTGTGATTTATTCTCAAAAGCATAAGACATAGGCCTTTGATTTGAATCTTGTTGAAAACCATTTGAATTAATTATTCTTCTTTGGGGATCTCTAGGAGGTGGTGGTGGTGGTGGATTTGTTTTAACAGCCGATCGAGGCTGTAAATTATAATCTAAGAGTTCTTTAATTTGGTTTGGTCGTGAAATAGGAAACTGTACAACAAGAATGTTCGAGTCTGAAGGATGGGAGTGAGTAAATGGTTGATTTACCATGTTGATACTGCTATCAAAAGATGCACTCTTAGTACTTGGTAGCTTCTGATCCCAATTTTGTGTTGACTGTTTGTGAAATGAGTTTTGAAGAAGTGGTCTGTGTGAAGCATCGCTCTTACTTTTTGGAATCTTTGGAAGCATATTTCCCTCATTAACTTTTTGCATAGAAGCAGATTTTAGAGCCACTCGCTGAAAAGCTCCTCCTTGGAAGCTATGGGACCTGAGTTCTTGATGGGATCCAATGACTCCTTCTCTGTGACTAGGTGGGAACGTTGTGTAAATATTTCCTGGTGGGGCAGAGGTAGTCTGATGAACTATATTTTTAGGGCGAGATTTTGGACTTTGGATAGGACTTGGTGTTGCAGATCTTGTTTTTGCTGTGTATTTTGTTTCATAATCACTTGATTCATAATAAACAACTTTTGCTGTCCATCTATTTCCACTTGCTATTTTGACATCACTATTTTTATTTGACAACCTTTCATCCGATCTTGATATTTTTTGATGAGAATCAGTTTCCAAACCTTTCATCCCTTCTTCGTCTCTGGAAAGTCTTTTAATATATCTTTCTGTTCTTGCTGATCTTGATTTTCGGTTTAATGAACCATCTTTTGATCCTAAATTTTCATCACTTCTAAACTGTTGCGTTGAAGAAACAGAATGTCTTGATCTTGAAGACCCCCCTTCATCAGAACTTGAATCAGCTCTAAGACGATCTCTGTTAGCTTCAACACGAGCCATGACTTTCATCCTTCCACTTCGTCTCACTGATCCCGGACATTCTAGAGAAGCTGAGCTTCCATGAAAATGACCAGCCTCTTGTTTTTTGCCTAAGGATTCATGACTAGATCTAGCTGAAAGTCTTTCTAAATTGTCTTTGTCTTTTACAACACTTTTTTCAACTGCATTATTGATTATATCATTACTGTTTCTATTAACAATAACATGTTCAAAAGAACCAGTAACATCTTTGCTTCCACGGTTTCTTTTTTTTCTCGCTGATCTTCTTCTTTCTAGAAACCCTTTCTTTTCTTCTTCTGTGGGTGAACTGGTATCAGTATCACTGTCTTTACTTTTTCTACGACGAAAGAAACCTCCAAAAGACCATTTCTTTTCTTTTTTCTTTCTTCTTTCTGTTTCTTTATCATTTGGTTGAGGGTTTATACGCGATGGAGGAGGAAACGCAGGATTTATCGCATCAAAATCTTCTTTTGAATTTCTTCTGTTTTGAGGCATCTTAGGAGGCCATTGAGCACACGAGGACTGCCTTCGTGATCCGCTGCTCACAGTCTGTAACAAATAAAAGCATTTTAATTATAGTAGGGGGCATTTAAATAAAATGTGCATGTATTAAATATCTTTAAATGATTTCATTATTTGTTTCCTCCTGTAATACAGCTTCTAATTACACACTTAAATGTTTAATAGTATTATGTTGTATGAGAGTGGCTGCTTTCAGGAAATGTTGCATTTCCAACTTCAACATTTATGAAAATTTATATTGTTAAAAGGATGTATATATACGAAGTAAAATGTATATTTTCATACAATAAGCTGAAAATATGATTATAAATATTTTCAATAAAAATATTGTATTTTAAAGTATAAAATTAGAATGTGTATGTTGATATGCCTCTATTGGTTATAAGAAGCAAATGTATCCACGGTTGTCAGTCTTGAGGTACTAAACACAGTGGTGTTATAGCACTGGTTGGATCAAAGAGGATATATATATATATATATATATATATATATATATATATATATATATATATATATTAAAAAAACATAGGTTATTCAAATACAAGAATATTTATTAATTTATATTCAAAGCTTTTCATTGATAAACAGTACCAACATCATCAGGAATGAAAATTACAATAATGTAAGCTATAGGCCTAAAACATATGTTATATATATATATATATACACTGATATTTCACGTTGTCCATTATTTTTTCGTTGTACTGACTTTACGAATTGTAAATACTTTTATCCACCACTAAGTGTAATAATTTTACCTTGTGATGAGGCACCTTTCGGTCACTTGACCATTGTCGAACACTGATTATTTTTCTGGTGTAGATGTTCGATCCGTGATGTTGGTATTTGTTGACGTTACACGCATTTTCTCCTGATCTGCGTGTATGATGTTTCTATATAGTATGTTTTCTGTATATGTGGTCTGTAGGTTCATTAAATTGTTGTGTGTGTTTTTATAAATGTGGTATTTTTCTATTATTTACAAGTAATAATAATAACTTCATAAAGCAGTGCAACGGAAACGGAAAAATAATGGACAACGTGAAATATCACGATATATATATATATATATATATATATATATATATATATATATATACACACACACACAAGTTAGTATATATTGGCTCTAATATCTTGTATAGAGGTGGAAAAAATTTGGTTTTGGATTGAACAGAATTCTTAGGCAGAGTTGAGTGAAAACTCTATTTAAGGAAATTCAAATCCTGTCAATGGGTATTTTATAACTTTTTAGTATACCTAATATAAACAGTATAACTTAACAATAACTTCGAGGAGCTAAGGTGTCGTTTTTAATTATAAATAAATAAAACCTCAAACCATAAAAACCTTCTATTTATGTCCTGGCGTACGTTTCGATTGCAAAGCAATGATCTTCAGAGGAAAATACTACAAGACTACTTTTGTTTTATTTATTTATAAGTAAGTGTTAACATTGTTGTCGTTGGTTAAGATTTCACAAATTTCAAACAGCAAGCAATATACAGATAATGTTATTTTCGAAAAATACTTAAATTAAACTGTTGTAAAGAAAAGTTTATTGGATAAACAATAGCAATGAAGAGATATTTTGAGAAATAAGAGATCCAGTGTAATACGAAAGTCCAAGTCCGTCTGTTTCTCTTTACAAAGTCAAGCAAATGAAGCAAATTACTTCTACGCATACAGTATAAACAATTTCATTGAGGACGCGTTGACTTCCCATGTCGATTGTTTGTTTGTGCCTCCAGCTTTCTTAAGTGCAGATTGTCTTGGAACAAACCTCAAAGAATGTATGCAAGGGTAACCAGCCACGGAAAGAGTTATGTGTATACACCATCACTTCTACAGCTGGGTATTTGTTTATTATACGCCAGAAATATACCACCACGTGTAACCAACCAGCTCTACACAATGAAAGTAAAGAATTCCTTTGCTAAGAGAAACAGAAGCAGACAAAGAACAAGAATCCTAACTATCTCTTTCCTCTTTATTATTCATAGAGTAAATATAAATATTTTTATATTTGTATTCTTCTCAAACTAACACGGGGAAAGATTACAAAATCGCAAATATTTATGTCAGGAACATTAGTAGAGAATAACTTGTTCAAGAGTCAAGAGTGCACTTAGATTAAATTAGGATTACAAATAACGATGTCTTAAAAAAAAGATACAGTAATCCCTCGCTATCCGTGGGTTCGGTACTCGCGGCTGACAAAATTACAGGATATCCCGTTAATAAGTATTTTTAAAAAAAAGACATGAAAGACAGTATAGTTACTGTGCAGGTTGTAGGATAATGTGTTCTCGTCTTATTTATTTTGTAATCACAAAGAAATCTGATTATTCTCCCGACATTCGTTATACTGTACACCACTAGCTCTACTACTCTAAAGATAGGCATTTGGTATTTATAAGGACGAGCCTGGACTGTATTGGGGGAAAATTGCTTTCACGAACTTTCTTATCTAAGGAGAAGAAATCTGATCGGGGGTTTAATGTTGCAAAGAATTGTTAGACTGTTCTAGTGTGCTTTATGTAGTGCTAGCGGACTGATGTCTCAATGACACATTGAATTTATGGGGAAGAATTTAAACACATTAACAGTGAACATCTCGAAAATCTTTTGAAGAGTGTGAACCAAGATCTGAAAGACAAAGAGCTGGAAGAACTAATTACCGAACTTGTGCCTATCTCGGATAACTAAGACGAAGAGCTGGAAGAACTAATTACCGAACCTGTGCCTATCTCGGATAACTAAGACGAAGAGCTGGAAGAACTAATTACCGAACCTGTGCCTATCTCGGATAACTAAGACGAAGAGCTGGAAGAACTAATTACCGAACCTGTGCCTATCTCGGATAACTAAGACGAAGAGCTGGAAGAACTAATTACCGAACCTGTGCCTATCTCGGATAACTAAGACGAAGAGCTGGAAGAACTAATTACCGAACCTGTGCCTATCTCGGATAACTAAGACGAAGAGCTGGAAGAACTAATTACCGAACCTGTGCCTATCTCGGATAACTAAGACGAAGAGGTGGAAGAACTAATTACCGAACCTGTGCCTATCTCGGATAACTAAGCCGAAGAGCTGGAAGAACTAATTACCGAACCTGTGCCTATCTCGGATAACTAAGACGAAGAGCTGGAAGAACTAATTACCGAACCTGTGCCTATCTCGGATAACTAAGACGAAGAGCTGGAAGAACTAATTACCGAACCTGTGCCTATCTCGGATAACTAAGACGAAGAGCTGGAAGAACTAATTATCGAACCTGTGCCTATCTCGGATAACTAAGACGAAGAGCTGGAAGAACTAATTACCGAACCTGTGCCTATCTCGGATAACTAAGACGAAGAGCTGGAAGAACTAATTACCGAACCTGTGCCTATCTCGGATAACTAAGACGAAGAGCTGGAAGAACTAATTACCGAACCTGTGCCTATCTCGGATAACTAAGACGAAGAGCTGGAAGAACTAATTACCGAACCTGTGCCTATCTCGGATAACTAAGACGAAGAGCTGGAAGAACTAATTACCGAACCTGTGCCTATCTCGGATAACTAAGACGAAGAGCTGGAAGAACTAATTACCGAACCTGTGCCTATCTCGGATAACTAAGACGAAGAGCTGGAAGAACTAATTACCGAACCTGTGCCTATCTCGGATAACTAAGCCGAAGAGCTGGAAGAACTAATTACCGAACCTGTGCCTATCTCGGATAACTAAGACGAAGAGCTGGAAGAACTAATTACCGAACCTGTGCCTATCTCGGATAACTAAGACGAAGAGCTGGAAGAACTAATTACCGAACCTGTGCCTATCTCGGATAACTAAGACGAAGAGCTGGAAGAACTAATTACCGAACCTGTGCCTATCTCGGATAACTAAACCGAAGAGCTGGAAGAACTAATTACCGAACCTGTGCCTATCTCGGATAACTAAGACGAAGAGCTGGAAGAACTAATTACCGAACCTGTGCCTATCTCGGATAACTAAGACGAAGAGCTGGAAGAACTAATTACCGAACCTGTGCCTATCTCGGATAACTAAGACGAAGAGCTGGAAGAACTAATTACCGAACCTGTGCCTATCTCGGATAACTAAGACGAAGAGCTGGAAGAACTAATTACCGAACCTGTGCCTATCTCGGATAACTAAGGCGAAGAAATCGTAAAAAAATGTCTCGTCGAAGTTGACATTAAAAACTGTCGGTGAAGTGTATGTTTAGGGAAACAGCTATATTCGTTACTGTAATTAATTCCTCTTTAGAATGGACATAAAAATTTAATCAAGAGCTAGAATAAGTACTGTAATTATATAAAAAAGTGTTAAAGAAAAAAATCGCTCAAAAAGTAAAATAACAAGTTTTTAATAACCAAATCAACAGCGTTTAAAAGATAATTGGTTTAAAATTAGGTGTTTAAAAATTCGGCGAAAAGTGTTTAAAAATAAAGAATGTGTGTGTGTGTGTGTGTGTGTGTGTGTGTGTGTGTGTGTGTGTGTGTGAGCGCATATTTAATAGAATTTTCCTATTTTCGGATTGAAGGAAAACGTAAATAATCAATAAAAAATGTATGTAATTGCGTAGTACGTAAATATACGATACTGTATTATAATTGTATAATATAGCTGTAATTAATTTTAACATTTTTGATGTGGAACGTAACCCTCCCCTTTCCATATAAGTACAGTATTCGGTATTCGGTTTCAGTATTCGGGGTATAACGTGGAGGTTATACGCGAATAAGTGGAATGCTGTACTTACAATTCCGATTGAGGGACTGCAAATAACAGCCTCTACTGGATTTTCTCCAGACGAGAATTCAAAGAAAAAATACATCCGTTCAAAATTCTCAAGGCATCAAGCTTGATATAATATTGCCATTTTGTACAATACCTGTTAATTGAACAGGACTACAAAATTAAGACATCTATGATAGTTAAACAATTCTTTGCTGAACAGGGAATGCTACTATTAAACGGCCTATTCAGAAATTTGCCACAAGCTGTAGACAATGAATTACCAAAAAATATTAATAGCCTATATATTTATAAATTATTTATAAAGTATCATTAATTCAATAAAATTGCAAAATACGCCTCAGATAAGGTTTTTTCAGTACTGTAAAAGTTCTGTTCAGCAGTGGAAACATATTTCTTCTTATCAACGAAGATAAAGCAGATAATTTATGTTGGCAATCCTGTAGACAGATGGTATGAATAAACACAGGTGTTGTGGTAGGCCTGGTGATACATAGCAACTGCTCTTACAGAATAGAATTTTTGAACATAGTACAATACCGCCAAAATCCTTCACAATATAATCTATGCTCAAATTAATCTAATTACATGATATTTTAACACACGCTCGCACGCACACAAACAAGTCCTTTGCAGACTATAGCATAGTAAGTAGCCTGAATCATTTGTTGTCTTTTCAAAGGTTATAATTTGGGAGGACAATATGAATTATTTATTGGAAGTTTGAAGCAGGATTTCGAGGTCAGGTTTCAAGATATAAATCTAAAACATTATTAGAGGCCTTCTAATTGTTGTTTAATGCTATTACATAAGTACACCTTAAATATCCAAATCGACCGAACAATCCCACAGTTGCTAACGTTGCCACAACGTTGTTTATTTTTAATTTGCATAGTCTATTTCAATTTTCATATTAGTAACACTGCTATTAATGAATTAATTTTGAAAGAATACAATTTTAATAATAGTGAAGTTAATCCCATTGATTTGTGTTAAAGTATAATCAAGACTCTGGTGAATAGCAAAACACATAACTACTGGAGTTATTCAATATTTATGACGACGTTTCAGTCATTTATGGTTGCCTTATGGTCATTATCAACAGCAAAAAAATAAATAATAAATCTACAATCAAATATAACAAATATTACACAAATAACTAGCTATATTTTTTCTTGTTATTCGCCTGGATTGTGATTATACTCGTAAGAAACATTTTAAATCATTCTATGAAGCGTTTAACGAAAATATACTAGGAGCTGATTTTTGCTTTTTTGATGGAGGAACCATCTCTGGATCACATTCTTCCAGTAGGACTACGTAGAAAATTATTTTATGAACGACTGTAAGAAAAAATAAATTTACTATAGGCCTAGGTTGACAACAAAAGAATCCCTCGAGACCATTTAAAAATTCAAACTTACATAATATTTGGCGTGAACACTAACGTACTAATATACGTTGGAAAACAAAAACACTCAGGGCAATACGGTCCATTACACAAAGTAGCTATTTAGCCCACTTTTACAAAGGTTTTGCATCTCTAAAATAGACCAGTAGGGAAAGACTTCGTAGGAAGAAAACTCCAGCCGCTGTCATTTTAAATAACCCACGAATATGTTATCGAGAATACTAAAGCGTTTAATAATGGAAAATGTTTAAAATTTCTGCACAAATACTATGGCGTTGTCACTACATGGTTTATGAGGCCATGGAATTCGAGTTATAGAAACGAGATAGTCTTCGCAGCAATGGATCCAATAAAGATCATATAAGTCGTTACATGTAAGCTATTGTTTTTACAGCAAAAGAATTAATATCGTTATCTTTCATTCTCTAGTGCTTCAAAAAAGGAAGAATTGATCTTCTAGGAGATAAATAGGGCAGAGCTGACTTACTCGGGTTCGAGGAAGGCAAATGGCAGAACCACTACGCTTAAATCACTCATTATTACTTTACAGTAAGTGTGGATCGTCAGACGTTACCGGTGATCGAACCTATAACCCTTAGGTTAGCAATCAGGTGCTCTCTATTGGACCACGCAGTCTTAAAAAAATTATGTTGAACATTATTAACAAACTAATATGAAATTATATTCATAATTACATGAAAATGTAGGCCTGCTATGCATAAATCTATAAACCATTATAACAGTCATTGAAAAAATAAATTTAATATCGAATCACTGTTACCATTAATAATTGATGAATAAAAGCTCTGTGTTCCATTTAGTTACGTTCTACCTATACTGTTCTAAACAATACCCAATGCATAGAAGGGTCTGAATCAATCCAAGCTTCACCTTGACCAAGTTGTACAAACTTTACCAAGTACAGTGCGTTATATTTTCCTCCGATAACATACTTTATCGGCAGTTATCTATAAACGCACTTGATAATATTTGTAGTATTATACACGGTAATCAAGATCATAAAGATAACTCGCAGCAATTAATTTCTTACTGAATTCAACTTTCGTCTTATTAAGGCACGCTAAATGTTCATAGCGCAATGCGTAGCCCTTTGTCATGATATTCTCTCTATATCGATTTGCTCAACCGCAGTTTGCAATTTTGAATAAAAGCAGGCTGATTTTGTTTTCAATTTTAGACATTTGGTTTGTCAGCCATATTGAGAACAGATTACAAGCTCCGCAAAAAAAACTTATATAACAGGATCCAAATATGTTGGTAGGGGAGTGAATTTGTAACAATCGCATCGTCTACTCAAGATTGGCAATGTAACGAATTCTATGTATATATGGTTAGTAATATAACTAAGCCATAAAGCAGAATCTACACCGAAGAAATTTTACACTGTTATGAGTGTTGCTTTCTTTAAAGTAGCAGTAGTGTTGATTAAATCTTCTTGCTCTAGGGAAGTAACCAAAGGAGGGGGTCTTGGGGCTCCGGACCTCTTCCCTTTAAGTTTTAATCATAAAAGTTATGAAAGAATTGAGAATATAAATTCTACTATTTTCCTACCACTTGTACCTACAGTATAGCATTTTGTATTCCAGCTTACTAAACTTACAAATGGAACAATTGGAATTACCACTTCTACATTTTATTTATTGATATGAATTTAATGGGAGATGTACTAATTTTTTGTGTTGATTGTCTTTATATTTATTTGGGGTGTATTATTTTTTGGATAAATTTAAAAGATTTATTTTAAATTTGGTTTCCTAGAGGGTTAATGGGGAAGCTCCCTTGATAGATTTTGATAAGTTTTATTCATACCATTATACAAAATATAAGCCCCCGCACCATCTTATCGAGGAGTCACTTCAATGGACTCCCCTCCTCCCAAAATTCAGTTTGTTCTTATGCCTGCTTGTTTAGTGAATGTTTGGAGAAATATAAAACCTATCTGCACTTTCGATCGATCGACTACCGACAGACTTTCGGAATAAAGACAGCATTAATTGTGTCTGACTCAGCGTTGGCGAGCTGACAATAAGCAAAGCTTATGCTAAGGTCTGTTTGCGAGTTTGGGGTTTCGTCTGACGCGGGACAGAGTGCGCCTTTGTCTTCAACTTTGTTTCATATTGCTCTTTATTGAAGTGCAATAGACATTACAAAGCGGCAGGTGGTCCTTGCACGCAAGGATGTGTGTCCTTGTCATCATCTAGATGACTATGAAGACGGGACTTCAAATTGTGTCTAGTGGTGGTTGTGGCCTTTTAAAAACTACGAGAAAGAAAATGACTATACCAACAAGACAGATGTGTCTGAGAGCATCAGCTTATTGGGGTTAAGCGTTTGAAAACGTAACCCTTTTTGTCTTTCCCGATAATAAAATAAAATCTCCTTTGAAATAAACAATTAATAATGAGTAGAAATATATTTTGCAAATCAAGAAATGTTCGGGTTTCATTTACTGTTCAAAAAGCAAGCTGAAATCATTAAATCAGAGGTTGCATACATCGTTAGCAGTCAGGGATTATCCACGCTCATATAGGGAATACATATCTGAAATAAATATACACATTTATATTTCAATTCAAATAAATGGTTTACAAAGGAAGATGTATCCAGATATTCAAATGTTATTAAACAAATGAATAAACATCAATTCTAAATTCGAGAACAAATGTAGTTAAAAGATGAACGAGTTCAGAAGCATTTTATAAGTCACTAAAAAAGGAAAAAAGTACCCACGATGTCGCTGCATAAAATCGGGTGAGCGGCTGTGCAAGAACCCTTGACGCGGGATACAATGTTATACTTGGATTTAAAGTGGAATAGGTTGGGTCTGTGAGAGGGTAGGGATGCGACGTTGTCAGTTCGAACGCATTGACAGTCAACCCGCTACTGCCAGCGACTTAAATTGCAGAAAAAAGCAAGCTACATCACTAGTAAATCACTCCACCGCAGTTACGATGTCACTGAGCGACGAACGGAAGTTTAACGTCGAATTAGCAACAAAGCTCACCCACGCAGCAAGATGTGAATTTCCTATTAGCTCAGACGGCTGTA
This sequence comes from Prosapia bicincta, assembly GCA_036971475.1. Lineage (NCBI taxonomy): Eukaryota > Metazoa > Arthropoda > Insecta > Hemiptera > Cercopidae > Prosapia > Prosapia bicincta. Next base: position 184,896,494 of record JBAIZL010000004.1, on the reverse strand, counting down.
ATCCCCACTCCCTCTGGTCGATTTCGCCTACGCAGAATCCTATTCTGTTTTAAATCAAACTCTAAACAAATAAGGATTCAGAGAAAAGGATTTTGTATGAAGAATGGATAAATTTGCTTCTTAATTTGGTTGAGTAGAATTTAAAATTAAAGAGTTCTGCCAAAGGTAACACAAGTGTTATACAACAACACCTCTATTATATTCAAGTATAGCCCTATTGCAATTTTACGAAGAGGTATGGCCATTATTATTTGTCAATAATATACTTTAAAATGAACAAAAACCATTGAAAGTACCAAGGCCACAGCCGTGATTTAGGCTAAACGAATTGTTGAATAACCAAATCCGTGTCATTTTTTGTGAAAGATAATAATTTAAGCGGAACCGGTTAAATATTGCCTCACCGCTGTGATACGACATTTTGTTGCGTAGATATGGACGTAACTTTCTCGACAGTGAAGTGATAAAAAATGGTTTCTTTAACAACTTTTTATTTCTAACTATCGAATTCTTACCGAAAACTTGGTGATAGTTGTGCACAATGAAGTAATATTGTATTTCAGTTGTAGGCCGTGATGGAAGATGCACAGATTATACCTGCTGTGCCGAAACAAGATATTTTGTGAGAAATGGAACAATTTTTTTTCGAAAACGAAAAAATTTATAATTTAAAAAATATTTTACTTGTATTACAATATTATTTTAAAAAACAACCCTTGCCCTTACATTTAACCCTGAATTTCCACTACACTGTTTTGACAGACATTTTGGAGACTTCCAAAACAACTAAAATCAAGTTTAGTTTCTAATTTTAGTAATAAAATCTATGAAGTAAAAATCCATTTGCAGAGAAGCTCCTGGTTATATTATTTAAGCAAGTGGTTAAGTTTAAAATACACGTTTGTCAGCCCGGAGCAACGTCCCTGGACTGTGTGATGTATGTAGGCCACATGATGTTTAGCAGCATAGGTTACAAGTTTTACCTGTATACAAGTGAAATTTACCTCTTGTATTTGATTCCCTCAATGATTTTGTTCTTCATTTCTTACTAGTTTCGTATAACACATATAATATTTTGGCAGTTCATTTAACATAGCAATTTTGATTTAGTTTACTCTTCATTACTACTCCTGTACACGAATTGTCAAGTAATTATTAACTTTATGAATGACTTGCTAATTTGCTCCGTTGTTTCACTAGTCTATGAACAGGTTGTGCCGGTCTGTACCCAGACCTTGAAAACTGTTTTACATTCTGGCCAGATTTGGATGACTCATATCTGCTTGAAATAAACTCCACGGTGTTCAAAATTTAATCACCTTTACGACATTAAAAAAATATTATAAAAATATAATTTACTCGACTTTATATAAATTACTCCGTAGCCACAAAAGTTACAAGCCTATCGGAGTAAAATTCAACTGTAGTAAAACTAGAGGTCACACACAGTTCCAAGTTTATCTGAACATAAAAATATATTGTAAACAAGTTGTGTTATGGTCAACATAAAATCGTAGTTCAGACGAACCACAACAGAAGTTTGTAGGTTCAAACCACAATATTTGACTTTTGTAAAAGATAAAAAATATTTCTGCTATAGAAAGTTTTTAATATATTCAGATTTAAAATACATTTGGATTGTGTAGTAATGAAAAGATAAAAATGAATAAGATTTTATTCCCATGGCAACAGTAAATTTAAATCATCAAAAGTAGTCCAAACGTACAGCCTTTGGAAATCAATAAATAACGTAAAGATTATTACATTTTCAGCTTCGATTAAAGTAGAGTACACAATCTCGAAAATTGAAGGCAGTAACATTAACTTCGAGTTAACTTTTATTCACTGGGTGTCAAGCTAATCTCTAAAAGTGCTATTTGAATTTAAATATTACTTTTGTTTTTATTTATCGTTATAATACATAAAAATTGTATTATTTCTTGTTAGTATTATGCACAGTAAAATATTTATATTTTAACTAGAATTGTAAGTTTTTATAGTAAAAAAAAAGTTTCAGCCTAATGAGCCTCAGACAAAATGGCACGAAAAATGCAAATGGTGAAATATGCGTACAAGAGGAAACAACATTGACGAGGGTAAGTCGAAAATTTGAAAATCCTCGATGAATACCTTGTCTTACTTTGATTCACCTGTCTTACGTTTTCCTTTTCCGCGGGATAACGGATGAACATCTGGCATAAAACCAATCAACCCCCTGCGACCCTGCACAGGTGAGATTTATCTTTCGATATATCCTTCCCAAGTGAGGTTTTTTTAAATCCAATCCTTATGTGTCTATTATACACAATTATTTAGGTATAATCCAGATACAAAGCAAGTCACAACGACTGCTAGTTTTAATATAAAGAAATAAAGTAATACAACATTCTTATTAATAACCCAGCCTCTATAACGACGAAAGTGTTAATGACCCAGCCTCTAGAACGACGAAAGTTTTAATGACCCAGCCTCTAGAACGACGAAAGTGTTAATGACCCAGCCTCTAGAACGACGAAAGTTTTAATGACCCAGCCTCTAGAACGACGAAATTGTTAATGACCCAGCCTCTAGAACAAGGAAAGTGTTAATGACCCAGCCTCTAGTACGAGAGTGTTAATGACCCAGCCTCTAGTACAAGAGTGTTAATGACCCAGCCTCTAGTACAAGAGTGTTAATGACCCAGCCTCTAGTACAAGAGTGTTAATGACCCAGCCTCTAGTACGACGAAAATGTTTAATTATATACGTAGTTCATACAATGAGTATAAAAGCGTGAATTTATTGTATCAGCAAATTTATTTTTAAAATATGTTAAAACTCAAATAGGTAATTATAGGTTCTATTTATCTGAAATACACATACAACATTCTATCTGATTCACATCTATTTTTAATCGTACATAAATTACCTGTTCTTGGAACTTGAGCTCTACATTCTTTATTCTGAGTTGGTGATCACAACTCATCCAACGCATGAGTTAGACTCGCCCATGCATTGCGCGTAAGGATTTACGAACCAAGCAGTAGATTCTATTTGGTTTAATGCACCATATTATTAAGGGAATTTTGCAAGTTCAAGACAAATTTATTACGGCCAGCGAGTTATTATGGCTCATGTTTAACATAGCTCCGTCAGTTTGTTTAAGGTGCCTGTCCTAGGACAACATCGGAGCCATGAAGAGACGCAATTTTTATTAAAGGTTACTTGATTTAATGTATTAACATTCTAAAACTTCATAAAATTAACACAGTGCAGTTGAATTTCAAATTTGTTTATAATTTTTGTATACTAAATCACATATTTTGATACCATGCCTAGTATAAATGTGGAAAGATAAACGTTGAATGTTTATTGGATATAGATAGAGCTATTAATTTTGGAATATAAAGTTGAGTATGATGACAAACGAGGGCAGTATTTTTCCGTGAAATAGACCATTACCTTGCCAGGCTCATAAAGAAACTAAATAGGTATTTGTGTTGACAATGAAAAAGCAGTGTTTTTAAAAATGAATAAAACTGTTTCGACTCCATTTACCTTATTTTGAATGTCCTCTCTAAGTATATTAAAAACGTCAAGCTACAGTTACTGTAACACGCTGGTGATAGGTCAAACTACATTACTGGAACACACTGATGATAAGCCGGACTACAGTAACTGTAACACTGATGATTAAACCAAGCTGCAGTTACTGTAACACACGGGTGATAGGTCAAACTACATTACTGGGACACACTGATGATAAGCCGGACTACAGTAACTGCAACACTGATGATTAAACCAAGCTGCAGTTACTGTAACACAATGATAAGGCTGATTACTGTAACACACTGAAAAACCAAGCTACAGGTACTGTAACACACGGGTGATAGGTCAAACTACATTACTGGAACACGCTGATGATAAGCTGGACTACAGTTACTGTAACACTGATGATTAAACCAATCTGCAGTTACTGTAACCCACTGATGATAAGTTAAACTACAGTTACTGTAACACACTGGTGATATATTAAGCTACTTTACTGGAACACACTGATGATAAGCCAGACTACAGCAACTGTAACACTAATGATTAAACGAGCTGCAGTTACTGTAACACTGATAAGCAAAGTGACAGTTACTGTAACCCACAGATGATAAGCCAAGCTACAGATGCTGCATCATACTGATGATAAGCGTAGTTACTTTAACTCATTGGTGATATAAAAACTGTTATATTACCCAAGGCAAAACGTCCTTTAAAAGTAACATGGCGTTTGTTTTGAGCATTGCAGTGGAGTGAAAAAAAACTGTCCCTTAAATGAATATATCTGTTTCAATTTATAATAAGAAGTAATGAGATTAAAAGAAACCATTTACAATTTAAGAAATATGTCTACTTCGAGATATATTGTTTATTTACTAAGTTTAAAAATATTTAATAATAATTACAGATACGACTGATATACAAAATGATTGTTTACAGTTGATGACATTTACACTTCCGTAACAAGAAGAAAATTACATTAAATTTCTTAAACTCAAATGTGTCGAAGGGAACGTTCGAATGGAGTGTAACTTATATAGAGACGAGTAATAAATGCCATTGGAACGGTTAACCTTGTGGTATCTCGGTCAAGTAACATGTAATACCAGCGCCTTATCACTATAGAAACTACCATGTTACATATGTTTCACCAATCTTCCCTCTCTCTTAGGAATGCAAGACTGTAAAGTTGTATTAGATTAACCAACCATTTACAATTACAGCAAACATTTTGCATTTACAGTAGTTTAAATATTTTTATTTTTTAAAATGTATTATTTAATTTTTGTTGTGTTCGAGTGTTTGTGTATTAAAGAGCAAATAAATACTTTAAACATAGCGTCGTTGAATACCTTTCCCTTTAATATAAATACCTGCATCAAAACCAACTAAACCATGTTCAAACATTGAAGGAAACTAAAAGGTAGATCTTTCATTCACTCGCGCACGGTGACGGGGACTCGGTAAACTCATTTCAATCGTCACTCAAACTACGCCACTGATGTAATAAACACAGATATCAACGGTAAATAAATACTACAACTTAATTTTTCGAAATTCCTTGTTTTTGTGATACAAGAAAAACAATCCCATTAATTTCTATTTTCGTGGGTGGATTAATAATTAAGGGAAATGTGTTAAATGTGCAGTTTGAATTTGTTATAAGCACAATCACAAGCAGAAGTCAACAAAAGGTCAACAATGTTACACTAATATTGATTTCGTTGGTTTTGTGCGTTACTAATATTTGTATGTTAAAATTAGTCAAATTAAGACGGAAGATTTGAAGTTTCTTCGACTTTACAATAACAAAAGACTCTACACCAAGAAAGCAAAAAACGACACAACTAAGCCACAAAACTTGAAACCACCAAACTCTTAACATGCTGTCTTTACCTAAGTGGCAAAGTCTACCGGATACATTATCAAAGAAATCGGCACAATCAAATGCCTAGCACAAAATAGATACAGCAACCACAGTAATTGATAACCTAAGCAGAAAACAGCTTATTTGAAATAACGATCTGAAATAATTTTTTATCATTAACACTATTTGAGATTATCGTCAAGTTTACTTTGGTATTATTTTTATTCACTTTATCAATACGGGAAAGAATGTAAATGTTTTTCTAGGACATAAATTCTTTAAACCTCACCACGTAAACCAGCTTTATCAATGAGAAAAGCAGTTTGAAATCTAAAAATAACAAATAATAACTGAAACAATATAATAAATGAAAACAATAAAGTGGTTTTTGTTCATTGTAAGGTTGTAATGAAATAGAATCAAGTTTTATATATCACAATAATTATATTTTTACGAACCATCATTTTGTAGCGAATATCCTAAAACACACATATACACAATATTTTAGATGACACTTGACACACACACATTAGTAGAGAATAGTTGGAACTAGTCTAGTGGCGTCGGGACGCTAGGCGTCAAGGCCGTTTGTAGGGGGAGGGGCTTTGGTTATATTTAGCGGCTACCCCGCCTGCTCAAAGTATTAATACTCGAGGAACTTGGTTCCCGATGCCATTCCAAACTAAAAACACAACTATTGATTACAGTTCACTGCATCATTGCGATACTACCAACTTTAAAAAGATAATTTCCATTTAAAGTAGAGAACGTGTTTTATTAAAATAAAAAAAAAGTATATGAATCAAACTATTAATATAAAGCTCGGTAATGAAATTGTAAACCCTACAGTCACGTACAACTATTCTTTGAGCTTAGCTTGTGAGGTTATGTTAAAACAAATAAAAACATACACAAGACAAAGTTATCAACATCAGTTAGTGTTACTACTACAACTGTTTTAAGTTAGAGTTTGTAGTAGTAACACTCACTGATGATGATGATGATGATGACTTTGTCACTGAAAAGCGTATCAGTCAATAAATGATTAATTTGTAAGTTTTTAGTATGTTTTTATTTGTTCCTACAGTCACGGCTTGGAAAAACTATTATTCTCTGGAAATGTATGTGTCACTAAACCACTAAAAGAAAGAATACAAGACCAAGAAAAGGTGTTAAACAGAGTTATAAGCATTTTGACCTATAAGAAGCAGATTAAATCCAAGGGAAATACTTTGTTTTATATGCAGCCATTTACATTCACAAAGATTTACGAACATACAAATAACATTTTGGTTGTTAACATACGAAAACATGTAAAAGAAAAATTACTAGAAATGGAAATGGGCGGGAAACAAAAACTCAAATAAATGTAAAATATTAACTGATTCCTGCAAAGGAAGGCAATATAAGCATTCAAACTGAAGATTGTGGATAAAGGCAGAGGGAAATTTCCAAAACAATAATACAACTTTGAAAGATTGTGAAAAAGGAAACAACTGGGTATGCAATTTTTTTATAAAGGGGTTGAAAAAGGGAATAACTGGGTATTAAATTTTAAAAAAGTAAACTAAAAGAATTATACAAAATAAATTTATTAATCTACTAAATAAATTTAGTAGGTTTTGTAACCTTGACGGAATCTTTTTTCCAAAAAATAGCAGTTCCATGAAATTTAATTTAAATTATAGAATTATTAAAAATTGCGATAGATAAAAATAGTTTTTGTATTTACGATCTTTTGCATGGAGATCTTTTCTAATAACATAAAACGCGACCAACTGGTATGACTATTATAGCTGAAGGATAGTGAAGGTAGATAGCTTGATAAGGTAGATAGATTGGCCCTAGGTAGGATCAAGGTTGGGACATGATGCCTCTTAGTACAGGATATAGTGGAGATGTTAAGGACATCACACGTGTAGCGCGCGTACTTGATGTAGACCTACTCTCTACAGGCGTCGTGCAGAGGCAAATATCGTTAGACTGTACAATCATTTGTGACAATAAGGAATTACAATTTTGTGACAGCTTATGGTAGGAGTAAGGATAGAACGTAACGATCCCCTGGTCCTGAGGGCAGGGGAAAATTGTAGCATCGTGAGGGCTGGATCGTTCATCCAATGGAGTCTACCCAGCTACCCAGAGTAATGCGAAATCGGGGCAAAGTAATGTGAAAACGTATTAGTCAATACATTTATTGGAAGGGATGTAATAAAAATGACGATAAGGACGTCTATTTAGAACAATTTCAGAATAGTTCAAGAGTTTAATGAAATTTTAGTGCTAACTTAGTCTTAGAAAAGTTACTTTCAAGAACAAGTATTACGATTCAATATAGTTTACAAATGGTTTAAAATAATAAACGTCATTATTGTTTATATAAAAACGTGTAGGATAACTGAAACCAGGGAAGTGGAGGGTTAGATTCAGAACTGGTATTTTTATGATACCAAAATAAAACATTTCAAGTCGAATATTTGATGCCGATTTTTAATTTAAAATAATTTTCTACAATTCTTTCAAACTCCATTACATTTCATAAGGATTTCTGTAGTGGTACATTTGGCATTTTCAAAACATTGTGTTTGTATTTATGAATTTCGTGTAGTAGCAAAATTATTTATATGGGGAACCAATTAAGGGTTTCTTACATTTCTAAATCATGTTAATAAAATAATTTTTAATCCTATATTTAAAAAAAAAACGTACTAGTATTATCGTCCTTCGAAATTGCTAATTGCTAACGCCTATACAAATGTTTATAAATAAATATTTGGAGGATATTTCCTCTTTTCATTGATCATTTAAAATGATTTCGAGGATATCTTGACTTTTAATAATACAAGAGTTTATTTCCAAAATAATTAAAATTATAAAAGAAATTTCCCTAAACAAACTTTATATTAAGTTTAGTATTAAAACAAACCATGCCAATATCAGTATTAAAACAATTCGTGGAGTTTGGAATATACCGTAACTTCACAAAATTAAATTTTGTAAAGGCATATTACAGAATTACTGCAAATATATAGCTAATTAAAAACAAAAAAAAATGATCTGAAATAGTTTCCAATAATTCTTACTCAATAACAATAGAATTCTATCTGCAAGAATGTCTTATCGCACAGGAATTTTGTCATATGTGTTAGGAAATAGGCTTATCGTATTTTGGCATTAATTGACAATAACTTTAGTGATAAAGTTAATTTAAACAATTAGAAAATTTACGAAACAATTCTACTACGCAACATTATGGATTCAATATTATTTTAATGAAATTACAACTCATATTTTTTCGAATAACCGATACATTTATCCTTGTATCCAAGACCCTTGTTCGTATAATGTGAATAAACATACTCTTGTTTTTAAATAAAAAGATACAATTAAATATATCTTACTTGAAAATGGTATTAAATCTTGTTAAGGATGTGTGGCTTTTCACAATATTTCTCCCCAGTTTCAATGTAAATATTTAGTTAATAAAATTTACTGGACTCTGGTTCGGACATGACGTCATAGGCTAATAGCCCCTCAAGAAAGCCTAGAGGGTCTAAAATCTGTCACAACTTTAATTTTGACCGGTTAGGTCAGTGATGTTAGGGATGCTATAGCTTTGGGCTGCTGGAGCAGGTGTTGAATGGAAAGTAAGAAAAACTAATGCATTCATTATTTTCAAGAAAAACATAAGCACAACACGAAAGGTTTTTCTCTACCTTAAAGGATTTCTGACGTAAACAATCCTTCAAATCAGGTCTTCCAGGTTCATTCCACAACTGAATATAAAGATGGCTACTCGATTTTTGCCGAATACATTATTTCAAAAATTACGTCGATATACAAGGAAAACATAACAAGGGCTGGTGATGGAAATAAACCAAATTACGAAACTTCGCCAACGAAATAAAATATATATGCACGACTCGCAAATTAACCGCTTTTATCTTACATTGCTGCGAGTGTAAACATCAAGTATTTAATTACAAATCCTATAAGATCCATTAAACACGAAAAAAGAAACTAAAGGCAACTTTTCTTCAGTCTGGAATGCAACACTTAAATTTCCAGTTACAAATACCCCTTCAAATGAATAAACATTTAAACCAAAACAAAATTCAGGTTAGATTACTCCTGTTTTTGAAATATCACATTAATACAAAATTGCACTTAAAAATACATTTCACTGACATGTATAAAATAGAAGGTTAAAGCACAGCAGGTTTACGGAAAACGTCTCGTTTTGCCTGCAAAAGTGTGGAGAAATGTGTATAAGTGTATCTTTTATTTCTAAAAACGTTAGGTACTGGAATGTATCGAGATTTTCCTTGACCTTTTTACTATCTTTGATTTTTTATACATAAATTTAAATCTAAGAGCATCTCCTGTGCTTAAACAAATCCACTTAAACTCTGTGTGAAATTGGTTACCATTTTGTGGTAAAAATACTACCTCATAATATTGTTATATATATGGAGGGGGTTTTCCTTTTGCCTTTTGTAGGTCTCATTGTTACCATTTTCAATAGCTGATATTTTAAACTACTTTGATCAACAAGAATTACACTTTAATGCTATGAATCTAAATCGTAAGAACTGAAATTTAATGCGTATTAATTACCTGTATTTGTTTTGATAAAATCTATAAATTTAAGATTGCCTAATTTTTCTAAAACTATTTCTGTTATTAATTAAACATGAAATAGGTTAAACCTAACATCCGCATCAAGCACACTAATATCCCCAATTTAATCACTATTAATGAACACTATGTACATTTCGGTTACCAGGTAACTATTTTCAGAAGTACATCTTGTAGATGTAGCTACCAGGTTTCTTTGAAAACGGTTACCTGGTAACCGAAATATACATAGGGCGTTGATTTATAGTTAATAAACCAATGTTATTATTGATATTCGGTTTTACTTGTGCTTCATCTTTTTTCAGTTTCTCAATACTGTATTTCTATTCCCCTGACTGGGCCATAAGGACAGACCTTTGTCTACTTACAGTCAGGGATTTAGTTGGCGTCAGATGTACAACGATTAGGCAATATCGATTGCAAAGAATACAAAATATATGTCGTGAATATAGAGTTTAGGATTGACTTAAGGTAAACAACAAAACATCCTAATATGGAACACGAGTAAAGATCATGGTTTTAGGCTGCAGGATCTTACATGAAGGGCCATACATACTCTATTGGGATGACATTGGAGCGCCTTCCCGGTACACCCACCTTGCAGCGACAGCTGTAAGACACCTGTCATATAAAATCTTGATTTTTCTCGATAACAACAAAAGTTGTAATTTAGCGATTCCACCTAATTGTGTTTCTCTAACATTCTTTACAAAAAGAAAATTCTTCCCAGATGCCTTTACTTCCATATTTCTTGCATTTCTTTTTAAAATTTCTGTACCTTTTTATTTCTTCAATGTTTACAGAAGTGAAATGTAGGTGATAAACGCTGACGGGTGGGAAGTTGTTTCTTATTGTAAACCTAAAATGTTGCGTATAATGATTAAAAAATTTTAATGTTAAAATTTACAAACAATTTATTCCTTTCGTTACTAAAAACACACAGAAAATGTTTTAGTCGAAGATTAAAAAAACATCAAATTTTGGAGCTAGACTTTTTATGCTTAAAAATAGATTGTGACAGTGGAGTTGAAAACATTTATACACATTTACGCATAGGCCTATTATAGGAATATGAAATAAAACACAACACACAACCGCACTTGAGAAATAGAAAAGATTTTCTAAATAATAGTTTGAACTAATAAATTTAAAACAAGCCAAAATTATTATAATATGGATTGTATAGCGACCAATTATTCTACAATTTTTGAATTTTTAAAAATAAAAATAAACGTATAATTTTTCATTAAAATTGCAGTAATGCAGTACAAAAAACGTTTGACATCAACTCAGCCCTACTTCACAGTAGGCCTAATTGCTTTCTGTCGTGTTTCTACACCCTATTACTGATTGTATAACCGAAGTTTAATTTTATTAACTTTCAATTTAGGATAGTTTTTTTTCATAATACCAAAAGTAATATACAACATTAAATTTTGCTTTTCCTTGTGCTAAAAATAATTGAATTTTCAATTTATGAATAAAAATTCCCTAGTGTTATCCTATTTTTACAGTTCTACTGCCCAAACAACATTCACGATTTTTGTTCTATACACTAAAATTGGGGATATTATTACTAGCTTCCTCCTCTATATCCCTATCTCTCAAGAGTTGACACCATTTATGCTTGGTGCCATAAACAGTTCCTTGAAACTCATTCCATTGACTCGGCTTACTTTCTATTCAAACAGGTTCATGAGTACATGTTGCTGAAACTCGATCGATGATTACGAAGGCCATTGTGCTAACAGATGTTCGGCTGAACAAGGTTTTATTTTAGACAAAACAATGAGTCATTGTACTCCCTAAACGTAGCCTCAGCGTTCGAGATAAGCTATACATTAACAGACGGTAATCCAAGTTAATTGTTAGGTTATGCTGACGTCACAAAGTATTGCAAGGTTTTCAGTGTAGGCTCGGGCATAGCAATGCTTGTAGTAGGAAAGAATGTAGATTATTATTGCTTGTTTATTAAGTAAAACGAGTTACTAAAACGGCAAAAATTTTTGAAGGGTATTGGTTACAAATTGTGAGATTTAGTTATTACAATTAATTTTAATTGGATGTTAATTAAATTAGAATGATCCTGTTAATAATAATAATATTAAAATACTCATCTTCATTTCTGTTAGGAATATTTCTACATGTTTGAGTACATTATTCTGCCATTTTTAACTTTTCAATATTCTCTTCTGTTGACGCGTTTCGGATTAATTCCATTTTCAAAACTTCAATAGTACTATTACTTCTATACTTCTAGTATAGAAGAAGTTTAGTTTCGAACTAAACTTTTTGTTGATCAACAACACTAAATTTTAAACCATTTTAGAAACATATATAAAACACAATTCGTATTAAAAAGCTGTTGATAAAATATTACAATTAAAAAAATAAACCGCTTCAAAATTGTATACTTCAATTAATTATCTGTAATATAGAAAAGTTATATTCAATTTCACATGATGTATAGAGGTGTATAATCAATGGTGTATGAAGTTGTTATATGTAACTTTGGTGCATTTTGTGGATAGTTAATATGGACGGGAAAATAATACAGACGAATTTAGCATTAAAACACCTCGCTTGGCCGATTGGTGAGTTTTGCAGTGTCACAGATAAAACAAGTAATATAAAAAATTGTTTAAGCTAATTCCTACAGAGGAATAGCTCAGCTTTGTTAATAAACAAAAAATTTTATTTTAGCTATCCTATTTATGCTATTGTGTGGTAATATGGCAACACATTAAGGATGTACAATGGAGGTTTCTGTTGTATAAATATTTGAAAAAACTGTAATAACATCAATTGTCGTCCACTATAGGGTAAAAAAAAGTATATTTGAACTTGATTGGAGGAATAAAAACCTATTTTATTAACGATTCAAAACTTGTACAAGATATATATCAGAAGAGTATGAGCTAATAGAACGAATTTAATAATAAAGATTTGATTGTATAGAATAATTATTCTGCAGCTTTTAATCAGTAATAGCAAAGCTGAAATATTTTTCTATATATATATATACAGACATATGTAAGGCATATAAGAGCATCCTAAACTCCACAGCATGAAGAGTAAACCTTATAAATATAATTGTGTTGAATAAGACAGGGCGTAGGCATTCCCTAACTTTTAAAATAACATATTTAAGGAAACTACGAAAATTAATAAATATCAACAGATAACCCGGTTAACTTGAATATTATTAGCATATAAGGTGGGTTAAAATAAAGAGTATAAGAGGTAAATTGTGAATATAAAGGACTGACTTTACCTTGTATAACTTTACCTTTATATAACTGGAAAAATAAAGTACATATAGAGGAATATACTAACAAACTCGGCAAATAAAGTAAATTTGTTAAACTGACAACGAATTAAACCGCACAAACAGATTAGCCTCGCCGCATTTGGATTCAGTAGTTTCAAGAGATAACTTTGCCTTTATATAACTGGAAAAATAAAGTACATATAGAGGAATATACTAACAAACTCGGCAAATAAAGTAAATTTATTAAACTGACAACGAATTAAACCGCACAAACAGATTAGCCTCGCCGCATTTGTATTCAGTGATTTCAAGGGATAACTTTGCCTTTAAGGATCAATGTACTCGCCAGTACTGGTCTTAGGTGGAACACAGGAAGTAAAACGTTCACCACTATATATACGTATGGACATTTTGTGACGTTAAGGACATTTTGTGACGTCAAGAGTTGTGGAAATACCTGTACTCTCGCTCTGACAAAACACCTGATCCGAAGTTCCCTAAAGTTAAAGGCGCAGCAAGCAAGAACGGCGAGAGACTTGAAGCAGAGCTATACAGTTCACAGCGCCAGTTACCAAGACCAAGAGGGTGTGTAAAATTTTAATAAAAGTGGCGGCCGTTCTTGGGAAATACAGATGCGAGCGCCACTAGGGTTCAATGATGGAAGCACTGGAGAAACACATACCAAGTACAAAAACGGATCGATGATGAGCATCTTTTTGAATACCTTAAGATAGTATTTATAAAAAATTGTAAAAATATTAAACAACAATAAATAAGAATGGTTTGTTATCTGTAACTGGTATTGGTATTGCACGCCTAATTTCGTACAAACCACCTGCTGAAGGAGGTAATTTCCAGCACTGTCTAAAATGTTATTTTTTGATGTATTGTGATTTTATACAGCACTTAAACACCTATAACTACATAAATCAACTGTGGCGTAATGCTTAATTTAAATAAATGAAACCTCTATACCAGAATTAACTAAAAGTGTTAAAAAAAACGTTATTTGTGGTATAAATGTCATATTTATTTTAATTATTCAAATACTTGTTTACTGTTAAATTTTCTTAGGATTAATTTGCTACTTTTATATGAATAAATTGTGTAAGTAATGCTAATAGACTGAATAACATAAATTGAATCTGTGTTAGCTACAACATACTGTTTCTTGACTCGGAATACATGCTTACTCCACGCATGTTTCTGATAATAATAACCGTAGTACCTTGAACTAAAAACAAACGCGATTATTTCACAATGTACTAACTGTTATTGTAAACTACTAGAAGTCAATGCATCATCGTTCTATTACGAGGATTGAATTCATTTATAAAATTATTCTTGTTACATCTGTGTTCAACATATCGCTTACTTACTGTAAATACATAGTTCAAAATAATTTATTATAGTCCTAAAATTTAAAACAAAATGTTACTATTTCATTCAACTAAAATACATTTTAAAACAAATACTACCAAGTTTAAAACGCGGGGACATTTCCCTCTCGTACACGCGTCTCCTAACTTGGAAACGTTCCAAATATGTTTAAAGTTGCTAACACAATTAGTCAGCTGACAATAATATGCAAACTCTGACAGATATTCAACTAACACCGTGAGTCATTCCCTGTCACATTATAATGGTAAGGCTTTCAAATTTACAATATATTTATTCTAAAAAATAATGTTTTCTATTGGTTTTAGTCGTAGGTTATATTTTATGCATGATATGTCTCTTCTTTAACGTTTGTACGGTAGGCTTTTTATGTTATTTTTTATTTAAATAAAAAGAAAGAACCTTAATTAGTAACTAAATTTTACCAAATCTTTTTTTTTTTCAATACCTTTTATTAGTTCACACTCTTCTTATATTGCATAGGTAATATTATATTGTACACATTTTTAATCTTTAATAAAAATACTTTTTTATTCATCCACTCAAATTTTAATACTTATTTTTAAACCTGTAGTGGATGACAATTTATGTTAATACAACTTTTTCAAATATTTATTCATTAATGAAACATTTAAAAAATCTGACGGTCTAGATAGGGTTCGAACTCAATAACTAAATGTTTAAAATCCAGCACTTTGGCACTGAGCCAACTTTTCCTTAACTAAAACTGTATCACTTAAAGATGCGTATGAAACGGGTTGTCGTTTTTTTACTCCCAATCTTAAACTGTTCCCATTGTTACCACACAATATCGCAAATAATGTTCTAGGATTACAAATGGATGAAAACAAACTAAACAAATTTGATTAACTGTATCCAGCCTTGATTCACAAACGGACAATGCGAAAGGTAAGCTAAAAGAAACTACAACACAAGCAAGGGACGATTAGAGAACGAAAACCAAAAGCTCCAAGAAACGTTTGTAAATGAAACAAAAGAAGCTTCTTTTAGATAAAGGGAAATGGAAAATTGAAAGGATATTCGCTTTCTATTTAGCCTCTTAATAAAGGAATTCTGTCATATTTATATTAATTGTAAAATTTTCTTTGTTTTTAGTTTGTATTTTAATTTTTTTAAATATTTCTTGTTAATGAAAATGAGATGTTACCTGCTTGGAAGTTAAAAGTTATCATACATGTGAGGAGAGTGTAAATACATAGGTATGTATGTGTTTGTGCTGTGAATGTTAAGTAATTTGCAGGTGTTGCTCTTAGGGTTGATCGAAGCTTATGAACGTTTGGCAGAAAGACACGTGTAAAAAATGGATATTTTGAAAAATCTCCAATTATAACACATAATTCAAACGGACGTTTTCCTTCCTAAATTGAGCAATCATTGTTTGAAATAAATTATTACTTTTTTACTGTTATTAAATTGATTTTATAGAAAATTATAAGTTTATTTATTATTAAATAAATGATTGAAATGGGCTCGTGACCACAAAACACTCTCATCCAACGCCACTAATTTGTTTTTTAAGCGCAAAATAAAGACAAAAATTGCTTAGTGGTAATTTCTATTTGTTACAAACTTGTGCAAAGTTTGAATAGTTTAGTGATTTTTCTAATAGGTATTTTTGTGTAACTGATTAAGAAATTTGTAGATATTGGGACTACATCAGAAGCCACGAGTCCATTTTGTAGGGAAAATTAAGACATGAATATTTTTAAAACTGTATTTCAAATTTTTACTAAAGTGAGAACAATAAAAAATTATAAAATAATAAATGCTCTGTATTGAAGTTGTTCACGATTATTTTTGGTTTACGCATCTTAAAAAAAATTGTGTTTCATTCACACAAATAATAGCCTTATTTATTTACTCTTATTTGTATTTCTTATTTATACTTATTATGGCTTATTTATACTTCGCGATAATAGTCTCAGGTGTTAAAGATTATTGTATCGATGTAGGTTGACAGAAGCTTTTAGCGACTAAAGTATCCCCGCCCCTGTAATCCGTGAGTGTGCTGTGGCCTAGGTTCGATAAATATTTTGTTATCGCTGGCCGCAACGCTCTACTTGCTAACAAACTGACAAACACAATGGGTTTTTACTGTGCTTTATTCTAGGTTATTTTGGAGACAATGGATTTCGTCTCAGCGCAACTACCTGAACGGTGAAAAACTGGCAAATTTTGTCACAGCGCCACAGTTATTTCGATAAAACTTTATTTTCTTTTTGTAAACTTAATTTGTTTAAAAATAACTTGTCATAATACCGTACTAGATTAATTAAAATGAAGGACATATGAAAAAACACCTATCTCCTATAAGTAAGGCAAATTATTATTGGGCGTATATTCAACTTGACCAATTTATGCAGTACAGTCAGGCAAAAGAAAGTGAGAGTCAGCCTAATCGTAGTGAAGAGGAGCAATTTTGCCCTTAGATAGTTCTACTCTTACTTAAGCTTATTTCAAAGTGAAACAAAGTTCGTTGGCTAAGAAACCCAATAAGATGAATGTTCCAATAAACACCTATTTGGTTCGCCACGACAAATTACAATTGTTGCTGATTTGTTTTTAAAATAAAACTACATCAGAATAGCTATTGCAACGTTCGATAATCACATTGAGTATGTTTACGTGGTCAATGAAGAGCGCCTTATTCTGAGATAGTCCAAAATCCAATAATCCAAAAAGCGTTTAAAAAAGAACTTTTTATATCAAATATTGTTTGATTAGATGACAGACCAGTAAAGCTGTAAACCTGTGAACCAGGGTCACAAACTGACGCTTCTCTTGTACCTTCTAATTGTGAGCTTTGAAGACATTGTTGTGTTCTTTGTTCAAATAAATTTGACCTGACGCGTCGGTACAGCAGCGCATCAGCACCTATGTTCGGCTATATACGATATACTCATGGGAGTCCTTGTTTTTGCTGTGATGGATTCTCTCGGTCTTTAGGATATTTCGGGCTTGCTATACTATATGAGCGAAAGTTTGGGCCCAATAGGAAGGATCCCCATAAAGAGATGCAGATATTGAAAATATATTATGTTCGTATGTCAATATAGATGTATTATGGAGTATTCACCCAAAACACTTTTCCCCACAAAAAATTAGTACACACATTTCCTAGTAGTTAAAGGTTTTAATATTATTGGGGAAAAAACTGACATTAAAAAAAACAAGAAAATTGTATTTAAAAAACTTTGTTCATAATTTTGAAAATAACTGTGTCATGAGCGGATATTCAGAAATGAATTTCCAAGTAACGGCAGCTCGTTAAAATTAACCTTAACAATTAAGTCTCTTCACAGCAGAAACCAATTAAACGCTACTATATCGCTACTGAGCAGACGAGGAACGCTGAGGAATTCATGGAGCACAAGAGAGAACAGAACAAAATATCTTTAACTTGGTCCTTCCAATGTTTACTGTTCCTGCTGCTTTAGCATCTTCAATGGTCAGAAGTGAGGCTACTACTCTTGCCTGAATGGGGCTGACTCGACTGGAGTTCTGAAGTCTAAACTTTAGATAATCATTGATGATAGTTCAACGCACAGGGGTCTCTTCTTATGCCAATGGAGGCATAAGCTGGTAGGGCTGGATCCTCCACTGTAGCTGACAGATGAGGATGCTTAAACCTTTACTGAACTAATTAATGTGTGACAATTGGAGCGTCTATACACTATAGGGTCAGAGAGCATTTTTAAGAACTCTCGGCTCGAACTCAAACATGATAATCTCGTGTGGTCTGTATTACTCTGTGTTGAAAGCGCAGATATTCCCCGAAGTTAGATTTGTAAACGCTTAATGTGTTCTCAGTGTGGTGAGCCTGTAAGCTACAAGTGCCAGTTAACTGTCATTGTTCTTTTCTCATTACTATGTGTTGCTGAAATCATTAGAATATTACAAAAAGTACCCACTATAAATACAGACCATTCTTATATGACAGGGATGCCGACTGTATTCGGGATCTTAAAAGGAAAATTATTTAGTATTAAGAATATAGCCATAAGCTTTTTCAACATTATGGAATACATGCAGGTTCAGTTGTTGCACTTTGTTCGAGTTACTCAAATGAAAGTTATTAGGCACCCGATAATAAGGATACGGCCATAAGGATGTAGCAGATGCAGACCAAACGCCGGATGATGCAGACGCACATCCTACCTTTAAACCTAAACAATTTCTTTTGTTTCAATAAGAGACGCCTATATAAACACGCCAATTAACTCAAAAACCTATGCTACATCGAAACCCACAACCAGGATTGCGTTGTCATTCACGTAGGCTTGTCACGTAGGTGTGACAGGCGGAGGATGCGTCACTAGCATCACGTGCAAGGAAGTTGGGCTGATCACAGATTTGTGTAATGCAAGACTAGACATTACTGGTGCGAGCTCATTGGCTAAAATTATAAGTTAGACCTACCTCAAGGTTGCTGGTTCAACCTTGGAATGAGGTGAGATTATTTTGGAATGACCTTGGTCACACAAATGTTTATGGTGGATATGACAATTAGCTTGACTTATTTCAGAAGCAATTTTGAAAATAATTTAGATCTACTAAATTTTCGAACTTGCTGAATGTTAATATTAAATTTGTTACTTAAAATGTGAATAAATGTTTACTTTATCAATAAAGTATATTTATACAAATAAGGGAAATGGAATTAGGTAGGCCAGATGGAATTAGGTAGGGAAGATGGAATTAGGTATGGAAGACGGCCTTAGGTAGGGAAGATAGAATTAAGTGAGTAGAAGCCATTAGGTAGGATGGCATTAGGTAGAGTAGACGCCGTTAGATAAGGAAGATGATATTAAGTAAAATAGAAGCCATTGAGTAAGGTAATTAGCATTAGATAGAGTAGAAGCATGAGATAGGAAAGAAGGCTTCAGATAGGACTAAGGAAAGAAATTAATGATCTCCTGGTACTTCAGATAAGAAGAAATTATTACATCGCGTGGGCAAGATGGCTTACTTGAAGAAGACCCCTTCTCAACCAGGTTCAATTGTAAAAACACGCTGATAATAAGATACTAAATTAGTAATGTTATGAACATCTGTGAGGAAAACAGAAAAAAAGTGGAACATATAAACAAACTTCACTATTTTTACAAGGACTTTATATTTTAAACTACTTTTTTTCTAATTAGTTTTATTACCTAACTGGTATCATTCAACTTTCTCTGAACAAGTACGAATGAGTGACCTTGTACGTTCATTAAAAGAGTTAATACGGTACCGTTGCAATCAAGCCTACCCCACGGTGCACTTGACGTCAATAGGATCACTTGCCAACATGAATCGGAAGAGCGAACGTTTAATTTATTGATGCAGAAGGCAGTGTAAGACAGCTTGCATATGTCGTACTGAAAACCTTACTATTTGTTTATATACGTTAAGTTAATGTAGACAGTTTGGTGCAGGCCAAGTCTTTTCGTTATAAACTACAGAAATAAATCCGTCAGTTTCAACTTAAACAATGTATGTAGCTTCGGTTCAAAGATCCCTGGGTAATATAAGATGTTTAGATCTATTTCTTTGTCGAGAGCGAACTACGATATACAAACCAGAAAGCACTTCGTGAAACGTCGTATTGTTTATGTACTGCTACAAGACGAGATACGAGGTTAGTATTGTCTGGATAATTATATCACATACATTTAAAACAACATTTCACATAGCCATAATAAAATTAACAACACACACACACAGCTGTTTAATTAGACCTTAATACCTCCTCCAGGCAGATTCATCGGACATTACGATTTAAACACATCAATAAATTAAAGCACTAGTAATATATTTCACACGCCATATTAATGGTACAGATTTTTATATAATTTAATATTTCAAAGAACAGCCAATCGAGATAACACAGAGCAAATGTCAGAGCAATCGTTTTAACGCTTTGTTAATCGATTGCTGAATTGTCAGAGCAACTGTTTTATCGCTAGTGTAATCACAAGATCCTAGGGTTACTACTTTAAATGCCAAGTTCAAACCCGACAGCTCTTCCCGGAACCCGTAGAAATGGTTAAGTAAGGAGGAAGAGCACACGCGCAGTCTGCAATTCACCTTGTCAACATTTACTGAACCGGGTAGCGACAAGATCTAGGGATTGAACTAAAGTTAAACAATACCATAGTGCTGACACACTGCGTTATGTTACTATTCTCTATTGTCTAATTTACTTAATAGCAAGTCATCGTAATTTGTTACCTCCTAAAACTTGCTCCAAACAATCAACAGTTACCTCTTTTTACTTTAGTATTCTCTTTAGTAAACGCTTAAACCAAAATCTTACGAAATAAAATAACTGAAACGCTGGCAAAAATATCATTTCTTAGTTCACTGTTATATGGCATTCATTAAATCTATTCCTAACAGAATTATTTAAAACTAGCGATAATTTGTTACTGGTTTAAATGTAAATATTTGAATGCTCGATTTAAAACATCATATGTTTTAACTGCAGAAAGGGAACGACCAAATTTTCTAACGTGTTATAAATTTAAATATAAAAAATTAAAGAACAATAATTGATTTGAAAATGAATATATCAACCCAACCTATCTAATACATTGAACCTCTAAATATATTGGAAACTATTTGAGCTTTTACTGTAATAAATAACACACTTCACCATAATATTATTTCATTAACCTTATGAAATATCGGTTTCGAAGCTACCATCTTCAGAGGCAGAAAAAACAAAAATTCCTCAGAATTAAAGTTAGGCCTAAGTTTAAACTTAATTTTTTAAACTTCAAGTTAATAAAACGTTAATATGGTTAGATGTTTTGTATTATTTTTTTATTGAATACACTGCAGCTAGTGCCAAAATAAATAGCGATTCTACAATACATAATTATTTATAAAAAATTGCTTTTGCTGTTCGCTACAGCGATTATTGCTTTGGTACATTACTTTTTAAAAATGGAATATAAATTTACAATTACCAATTAATTTCTTAAAATTATAATTTGTTGCCTGTACGGTTTTAATTAGAATGCGTTATATTATCAGATGTCGACATTATATAAAAAATTTTAATCTCATAAAATTTAATATTTGTCTAGTAACAAACAATATTCTGACAGAAAACGTTGATACACACCTATTTTTACTTTACATGAATTTATAAAACAAAAATTCAATATAAATTAAATGTTGAAAAAAAACATTCTAAATTTGTTTTTAAATATGATACAGTAAAAATGATTATTGCACAGACTGTACTCCATAAATAAAAGACTACGATAAGTTTAGATATCGTAAACTTTTCAGTTTCACGTGTTATCGCTTTCTGCCTTCATTAGCACTAAAACTGTACGTTATCTAATAAAACTAACCTATTTCACAAATCATGAGTACTGTGGAGAGATTCATTATGGAAACGGGAAATACTGTAGCTCTTGAAAAGAAACTTCTGACGGCTTGAGTGTGCTTTAGGCCTATAAAGAATTGGGCGCCTAACCCTGTAAGTAATCGTCATAAAATTCTAGCGGGGGTTGGTTAGCATATTTGTAAGTGATTTTTATAAGACGGTTACGATCTTGAGGTGATGTAATAATACCCAACGAATAAAAAATACGAATAGGCTTATCCATTTATAGACATTACTGAATGAAAACTTCTACAAACTGAAAGAATTTTCAGTAGTCGGAATTAATATACAAAAGAAAATATTAAAAAATAATCTCAAGTTAAAATTCTTTCTGTCAACATTAATTGATATGCAGTTAATTGATTCTGACAAACTTTCAACTACATTAATTGATATCCATAGTGCAGTTTCTTTCCGTCGTCATCGGGGTTATCACACTATCATACTAAGTTGAGAAGTTTCGGAATGCCTACATTTTCAGAACTAGTAAAGCATCCTTAATTCCAAAACACATTAACTAATAAGATATGTTGACAATCACAGGAAAGCATAAAGATGGACCTACGTAAAAACTAGATACTAATAAAAACTTCAAAAAAACTATAACCACATCACTTAAAATAACTATTACTCAAATTAATGTAAACGCTTAGCGTGGATTTATAAATAATAAGTAACAAAAATTAAAGTTCAAAAAAAATTTTAAATTACAAAACAAATCTACTTTCCTGGACTAGGATTCTACGTATGTTAAAAATAATAACTCAAACTTACCAAATAGGCACACTATATTTAGTACATTTCTTGAGCACTATGTACTAGTATTTACAAAATAAATAAAAACCCACTAGCCACAATATGAAAATCATTGATTTTGTTACATATAAAAATCATTTATATTACTACATATAAAAATAACTTATTTTACTACTTATACAAACTTTTTATTTTACTACCTATAAAAAAATTATATACTGTATATTGCTACATATTAAAATAATTTATATTTACTACACACAAAAATCTTTTATTTTACTATAATGAAAGGCCTACTTGTGCACATTGTAAATACCATATACTTCTGAAGACCATTGGAATGTAATCGAATTGTACATATAGTAATTTTAGTAAAATAACAGATTTTTATTTTGTGGTTAGTGGCTATTTAGTTAGGCATACTATATATTTGAACAACAATTTATCACAACAAAGGCCACGAGTAATTTTTCTTTACCTAGTTTCTCGTCCTTTGTCAACATTCTATCCGTTGTCACCTAACTTGCAAATGCCAGTGCCCAATCGATACAACGTATAATGAATGATTGCACTTTAGCCTTAACGATCACTTATGCACTGATATCTCAAGGTCAGTTTTATCGTCCATCATTAGGGCCAGCATTTTTTCGCAATAATTACATTAATAAGACTCGCATTAACAAAAATAATGACCTTATATACCATTACACGCGATAAGTTGGCAATTGGTGTGTTGTATATGCTGTCAAATGGTAAACAGAGCTTACAATTTTTATTTATACAAGCACGCACGCACGTTCAAGCATGCGCATCCACATGTGAGCCTTTCCGTGTATGACGTCACCAATGAATTACTGTCTCCATAGAGAAAAAGATTTTTTTTTGTAAGACAAAATATTTATTTTTAGTTATTACACAAAGTTTTATAGTTATATGGTTCAAAATGTGTTATGTCTATATGTGTACAATTAACAATAATTCGTCAACATTTAGGAGCGAAATATTAATGGGCGGGGCTACAACGAATAAACAATTCAATTTATGAATTATAAATTTGATTTACAACAGAAAATCATTTATACTTTGAAATAGATCGACTACTGAAGACGCTCGCAGTTCATTTTTCTTTCAAATTATTTTATACTTTCTTAAGGCGAGATGCATCTGTAATATTGGGATCAGAAAATATTGTTCAACATTTTGTAAAATTTGTAAACTACTATTTTGACAGAATCATCCCAGAAACGAAGTCATGAAATTGATTTCAGAAGATGTTCTTAATAAAACTAAATGCATTATTAGATTTTAAAATTTAAAAAAATTCAAACAAATATTAATTACTGATAATATGTATATACTATCTGGTGATATGTAAAGTAATTGCTGTCAGTATATTGCAAAATATACACGAATTGGAAGGTATATATTCATTGGCTTTATATTAATAAAGAGACTTAATGAAGATTATTATTTCATGAATGTACCTCCTCATATTTAAACATTGCTTAGGGGTACGTAATTAATTTTATTGGAAGAAATAATTTTTAAACTACGAGAATCAACCAAATGATTACACGTTTGTTTCTTAGCTTGAGATAAGAAGAAAAATATTATTATAAATTATTTGAAAATTACCAGAAGCGTTTGGCAAGTGGTGCATGAGCATTATAGCGACAAGAAATGGGGAAACATCCATTCAATTCAACTCTGAAAATCAATTATATAAAACTGTCAGCATTAAAAACGTCTGTCGCACTACTTTTATTTAAAGCCATGAAAATCTTCCACTTTATTCAGAAACTAATTTAGTCTTTTATTCAGTGAAATCTGGTATTATTACTGATCAAGCAAAAAGCTCTTATTTATCAAATGTTCAACACGATTCTGTGATAGGCTTTAGTGTTTTGCGTTAATAAATGGCAAAGGAAAAAATATAAAAAATAATGTAAGGAAAACGCTGAAGTAAAAATTTTGAAATTAGCATTTTAAACCAAATTATATTTACACCTCGATTCAATGTTATACCTGTTAAATTCAGTACAGTATTATATATTTGTACAAATTAAAGACTAGTATCCAAATATGTCGAGAACCGTGATATTTTCCTAGCAATGCAAGAACCCTCCTCTACAAGAACTATTGGCATATTTTTACACATCTATCGGTAAGTTGTTCGGATATCAGGAGCACAACAAGAGCATTGCAAGGAAATGCAGAAGATTACTGTGGCCTACTCCACACACGCACACCCACACGCACACGCACACACACACACACACACACACATACATATATATATATATATATATATATATATATGTACGTATATAGATAGATCTTAATGTCTTAATGGTAAAAAGAAAGTTGAACAATCGCTATTAGGGTCTATTCAAATTTATTTTCCAGGAAAACCAGAACGTGTTTAATATTAAGGCTAATCATCTTTTAATCCTATTATTCCACTGTGAAACGTAAATATTGTATCTATAAATAAATATTAACTATTTAAATGTTTTGTAGTATTAAGGAGAAACATTTTTAATCCATCCTCAACCTACTGACAATAATTTCTTACTGCCTCCGAATCTAAGGATCGATCTCATAAGTGCTTAGTGTGTAAATACAAACTAAAAACCTATCTACCAAAGAAAATACGGAAACTACTTTGGGGAAGAAATTAAACCTATAACATTTAATCGAAAAAATCCATAAGGGAAGTAATAAATTTCGAACCATATAAAGATTTACCTATAACGATAATCGAATTGCGTCTCTTGCAGTTTTGTTAAATAGAAGTGAAAACCATAAGTACTTTCGGTGTTTCCAGTCAATTATTTTTTTAAAAATCTACTACAAGATGTCTTAGCTTTGTGTTGTAGCGAAGTTTTATACACCGTGATTTAACCATGAAATCCACTCAAAATACACAAAGTCTGCATCCCCTATCCTAGGTACTTATATTATAAAATACTTTTAGGAATTTAACAAATAGTTAATCAAATGAAACAATACCAAGATCATACAAGAAAAATGGAAGAAGGTAATCTGTGACGTAACGTTGATGAAATAATACTTAGAAACACCAGGTAAAGACCAGAATATTACAAGAGCATTGGCATTGGGTAGGTCTAAACAACAATCTAAGTAACGGTGGTTTACATATGTTAACCAGCCAGTGTTTTTTACAGTGTGTCACGGAATGGCAGAATACGTGCTCAAAAAGTAAACTCGTACAGGCAGAACTGTGCGTGGAATGCTAAGCATAGATTGCCAGTGATTGCGACTGACCGACTTGGCGCGTGACTAAATTGGCGACAAAATTATTAATCGATAAATAAATATAGATTACGAAACAGATAAGATTAACACAGAGTCCGCCACACACGTTAATGGATCTAAATATAACTAGAAACTCTAACGCGGAGAAACCTTTGGCGTTCTCACTAAAATTGTCAAGGTGGAAACTGGCAGGTTACATTTTAAAATTATTTCTCTTCTCTGATACTTTTAAAGCAAAACTTGCTGAACATCGATCAGATTTTAGGGTTTCTAAACTCAAATTTAAAATTTCATTACTTCCCATCGAAGTATTACTCATCCATTATTGATTAACAAATTACAAAAAGTAATGTTTTGACAAATCACACGAAAGACCACAAACATGTTTCGACTCAAATTTGAAGAAGCAAAAACATATATATTTTGTATAAAATATTAGTTTCTCTAATGGGTCATCTTGTCGATAAGCCTTTTAATCCTACTGTTTACATTAAACATTCATACACTCCACTAATAACATTTTCTATATTTTTTTTATTCCTTCTATTAGTTTACACTCTCAATATATATATTGTTTAAACATTTAGTCGTAAATAAATTGTTTTTTATTCATTCACAGAAATCGAAATATATTTTTTTTTAACTTGTAGTGGATATCACATGATGTTAATAAAGTTTTTGAAATAAATAATTAATTAATTTTAGTTTTTTTATGAGAAAAACGTTTCACAAAAAAGGGCAAAATATTTATTCAGTCCCATTTAGCTGAAAATTAGTGATAACATATGATTTCATAAAACAGCTGAATTGTTTTTTATACGATATGTTGTGTGATATAACAGCTGTTTTATATAACGCATAGGTTTTGTTACTTTATTTATATTAATTGTAATTATTCCGTAAAAAGTAACTAAAATAAATTTTTCTTTGTTGATTTAAGTAGTAATTGTGTTTTTAAAAAAAATTATTTAACTTGTTATTAGTTAACTGACGCAAATTGTAAATGTATAACAATTACAATTTTTTTTAAATATGTGATTGAGGACCACATAATACAAAAGATAATGTTTTCCAAGTCAATAAAATTTCATAATTCAAGTCAGTTATTGGTTGTAAGCCTACTTCAACTAGACTGTTAGTAATTATGATATATACATTTTTACAATTTTTAAAATTTCAACTTTGAAGTGCAAATTCGAAGTTTGTTAAAATGTCAAGTTTTGTCACCAACATTTTTTGGAAATAATTTCACAATTTGATTATATTTTTGATCCTAGTAATTATCGTAAAAGATTGGTTCTAAAAACACTTTTGTGTAAGAAGCCGCAGTATAGATTTTTTTAGTGGGGAGGGTAAAACGAATTTTAGAAATATTTGGATCATTAATTACTATGTCCAACTTTCAGAGAGAGAGAAATATTCGTTAAAAAAGTTGAATTTGAACAATCATTGGAGTAAATAAAACAACTAACAAATGACCCGAACCAAACAACTGAAAAAAATTTTCATACCCCACATTAAAAAAATTCTAAACAGTACTTGTAGCACTTCCAACAAAAACTTTGCCTTTTAAAATCCTTATCGCTTTATCATTATTGATTCGTGTTGCCGACTGCATGTAATTAGCAAATGATGAGGATTAATTAGGCTTTAATGATGATGGTGAGCTAGCTGCATATACCGAGGAGTTGGTATCACGCGAGGTGTCCTAGCAATCAATTCGACAAAACAACATACATGTCACAAAGCATAACATACAGATCATCATAGGTAAAACATTATTTCACTTTAGTAATTCCTTCATTCAACTGCTCTATCTTCGTACAACTTGATATAACGGGTATATAGCCTCACCGACCCTGATAGACATGTCTACTTTAGTCACGAGACCCTGCTTACTTGAGCCACAATATCTAACTAAACCCAGACTTAATGTTTGCAGGCTCTTACTAATATTCACATTTTGTTAATGAATAGCCTCACAATTCTGTTAGTAGAATCGCAATCTTGTTAGTAGCCTCGTAATCCTGTTTCGTACCCTCGCAATCATGTTAGTAGCCTCGCAATTCTGTCAGTAGCATCACAATCCCGTCAGCAGCATCACAATCCAGTCAGCAGCCTCGCAATCCTGTTAGTTACATTGCAATGCTGTTAGTAGCATCGCAATCTTGTTAGTAGCCTCGAAATCCTGTTAGTAGCCTCGCAATCCTGTCAGTAGCAACACAATCCAGTCAGTACCATCACAATCCAGTCAGTAGCCTCACAATTCTGTTAGTAGAATCCCGTAAGTAGCTTCACAATCAGGTTAGTAGCCTCGAAATCCTGTCAGTAGCATCATAATCCAGTCAGTAGCGTCACAATCCAGTCAGCAGCCTCACAATTCTGTTAGTATAATCCCGTAAGTAGCTTCACCATCAGGTTAGTAGCCTCACAATCCTGTTAGTAGCTTCTCAATCCTGTTAATAGCCTCGCAATCCTGTTAGTAGCCTTGCAATCCTGTTAGTAGAATCCCGTAAGTAGCTTCACATTCAGGTTAGTAGCCTCGCAATCCTGTTAGTAGCCTTGCAATCCTGTTAGTAGCCTCGCAATTCTGTCAGTAGCATCACAATCCAGTCAGCAGCATCACAACCCAGTCAGCAGCCTCGCAATCCTGTTAGTTACATTGCAATGCTGTTAGTAGCATCGCAATCTTGTTAGTAGCCTCGAAATCCTGTTAGTAGCCTTGCAATCCTGTTAGTAGCCTCGCAATACTGTCAGTAGCAACACAATCCAGTCAGTAGCATCACAATCCAGTCAGTAGCCTCACAATTCTGTTAGTAGAATCCCGTAAGTAGCTTCACAATCAGGTTAGTAGCCTCGAAATCCTGTCAGTAGCATCACAATCCAGTCAGTAGCGTCACAATCCGGTCAGCAGCCTCACAATTCTGTTAGTATAATCCCGTAAGTAGCTTCACCATCAGGTTAGTAGCCTCACAATCCTGTTAGTAGCTTCTCAATCCTGTTAATAGCCTCGCAATCCTGTTAGTAGCCTTGCAATCCTGTTAGTAGAATCCCGTAAGTAGCTTCACAATCAGGTTAGTAGCCTCGCAATCCTGTTAGTAGCCTTGCAATCCTGTTAGTAGCCTCGCAATCCTGTCAGTAGCATCACAATCCAGTCAGTAGCCTCACAATTCTGTTAGTAAAATCCCGAAAGTAGCTACACAATCAGGTTAGTAGTCTCACAATCTTGTTAGTAGCCTCACACTCCTGTTAGTAGCTTCGAAATCCTGTTAGTAGCCTCGCAATCCTGTCAGTAGCATCACAATCCAGTCAGAAGCATCACAATCCAGTCAGTAGCCTCGCAATCCTGTTAGTTACCTTGCAATTCTGTTAGTAGCCTCGTAATCCTGTTAGTAGCCTCGCAATCCTGTTAGTAGTCTCGCAATCCTGTCAGTATCATCACAATCCAGTCAGTAGCCTCTCAATCCAGTCAGTAGCCTCACAATTCTGTTAGTATAATCCCGTAAGTAGTTTCACAATCAGGTTAGTAGCCTCACAATCCTGTTAGTAGCTTCGCAATCCGGTTAGTAGCCTCGCAATTCTGTCAGTAGCATCACAATCCAGTCAGTAGCATCACAATCCAGTCAGTAGTCTCACAATTCTGTTAGTATAATCCCGTAAGTAGCTTCACAATCAGGTTAGTAGCATCACAATCCAGTCAGTAGCCTCACAATCCTGTCAGTAGCATCACAATCCAGTCAGTAGCCTCACAATTCTGTTAGTAGAATCCCGTAATTAGCTTCACAATCAGGTTAGTAGCCTCACAATCCTGCTAGTAGCCTCGCAATCCTGCCAGTAGCATCACAATCCAGTCAGTAGCCTCACAATCCTGTAAGTACAATCACGTAAGTAGTCTCACAATCCGGTTAGTATCCTCACAATCCTGTCAGTAGCCTCACAATCCTTTTAGTAGCCTCGCAATCTTGTTAGTAGCCTCGTAATCCTGTTAGTTACCTTGCAATTCTGTTAGTAGCATCGCAATCTTGTTAGTAGCCTCGTAATCCTGTTAGTTGCCTTGGAATCCTGTTAGTAGCCTCACAAGCCTGTCAATAGCCCCGCAATTCTGTTAGTAGCCTCGCTATCCTGTTAGTAGCATCACAAATATGTTAGCAGCCTCACAATCCTGTCAATAGCCCCGCAATTGTGTTAGTAGCCTCACAAATCAAAAGTAACCTCGCTATCCTGTTAGTAGCATCACAAATATGTTAGTAGCCTCACAATCCTGTCAATAGCCCCGCAATTCTGTTAGTAGCCTCACAAATCAATAAGTAACCTCGCTATCCTGTTAGTAGTATCACAAATATGTTAGCAGCCTCACAATCCTGTCAATAGCCCCGCAATTCTGTTAGTAGCCTCACAAATCAATAAGTAACCTCTCTATCCTGTTAGTAGCATCACAAATATGTTAGTAGCCTCACAATCCTGTCAATAGTCCCGCAATTCTGTTAGTAGCCTCACAAATCAATAAGTAACCTCGCTATCCTGTTAGTAGCATCACAAATATGTTAGCAGCCTCACAATCCTGTCAATAGCCCCGCAATTCTGTTAGTAGCATCACAAATCAATAAGTAACCTCGCTATCCTGTTAGTAGTCACACAATCCGATAAGTAGACTCACTATCCTGTTAGTAATCTCATTAGTATAATAGTGAAGCTGATTAAACCGTCGTCAGACGATGATCACAGGAAGTGCTTACGAAAGAGGTTTCTTTTCCACCTACGACCCCAACGTCGCCCGTGCGTGCTTTTCTAAAACGTTTTTGTCACTAGCTCAATCCACAGTATTCCTCCAAGTTAACAAATTTTAAACACTTCGTTCTCTTTTTATTAGTCTATTAAAGACATAATTCTGTTAATTAAGATCTAAAATAGTTTTGAAAAGAAGCATGTGAAATTATTTTCTTCTGGTCTGGCTCCGATCCAGGATTCACAGGAAGTAGTTTAATTCCATTGAGATTGAGTTTGACATTGAAACAATTCTAAGATCTAAGTGACATTATTGAAATAGTTTGTTTTGCAAACTGCGGAATGTGCTTTCTTTCATAACTTATGCTAGTTTACAATCTGTAAAATAATTTGTTTCTGAAATAAATGAAAAAACGTATTGAAAAAATCTGTATTATTTGTCTGGTTTTACGAAATGAAAAATAACAAACCACCAAAAGGGTTTTCAGGGTAAACTTCTAATGGCGCAGAATAATAAAAATTGTAAATGAGTAAATCGGTAGAACCTGACGTCTTCCCTTAAGAATTTCTACGAGAATGCGTAATAATCAGGATATTAATGAATGTTACTGAACGATTCCGAAAGCAAAAAATTCTTTTATGTTTGTGGTAATAGCTGATTTTCATCTCACTTAGAGGTTGATTGGAGGTTATGTTTAAATTTCAAGATTGTTAGTTCATATGGAACCTAATTTATCATCGAATTTACCAAATATTTGACAGTCTCACGTTAGTCAGTGTTTTAACAGTCCTTATCATGCTTGTAGGAAAGTATTTATACTGATCCAACCCAGCCCTCCACCTCCCGTCTCGCCTACTGCGATCTCACAAGAACAAGTGCACGATTACGTGGTCCGCACTATACCTGCTGGTAAAAGTAGATACGGTAGCAAATGAATTGGCCATACAAATCAGAAAATAAATCAAAAGCAATAGTATTAATTACGTCCTCTTTCTCTGTTACAAGAAAATACAATATCTTAACACGTAGTATATAATTGTCATGAATGAACTCATCTCTCAAATTCGTATCTGTGACTAAATCAATAGTATAGAAAACGTCTGTAAACGAATACAACTAACCGTCTACTAAACCGGACGACGTCCAACTCCACCCAACAACGACAAATGCTGGGCTATTCAATCAACATGGGATTTTGACTTTCAATTTACTGTTCAATAGTGTTTGTATGAAACCGACATGTGTCTCGACATTTTGTATAGTTTTTAAAGTTTTGTCAGGGTATAGACAGTCGAGTTACAAAATAATACAATAAGCAAATGCGAATGACTGTACCTGCAGGAGATTACATTTTGCTCTTCCCTTGAACCAAGACATTTTTCAAATTGCTTCTCAGTTAATAGGACGAATTAATTTCGAAATACATGAACATTATAAAATAAACGTAACAGTACTCGAGTAATATTAGTCAAGTAAAATTTAGTTCTTCATTTATATAATTTGAAAATACAGTGTGATAAAAACGGAGATAAAAATAATAAATCCAGAAGTATTTCCTTATCCTACTGTTTAAGGGAAATTAATAATTTGAAATAAATAATTGTTTGAAATTAATAATTTATAGCTGAATAAACAAAAGTAAAAAAGCGCTTTCATAATGAGAAAAAATATTCATATAATAGATCTATAAAATAAGATTTTTATATTTATTAAAATATCAATTTTTATTTTTGGAATTGTTATTTTTAAAACTTAAATCCTTCTTTACAAACAAATTCATGTTTACCATACAGTACAGAATATTAAATAAGGTTTATAAGAAATTAAATTTTTTCAAAGGGAACTGTAGTTCCTTGAGATGGAAGTTAATTTGATAACGTAAAACAATGAGTTTCAAAATCATTCTACCCTAACCTAGCCATCGTTTAGATAGGCCTATTCTTATATTGCGTAGGCCTACATATTCTTTTTGGAGTGAGAGTTGTGTAATTCTGTCGAACTTTTGATACCCTTATTATTCTTTTTTTACGACTGTGCTACGGTCTTGGGCTATACTGTGCTACGGTCTTGGGCTATACTGTGCTACGGTCTTGGGCTATACTGTGCTACGGTCTTGGGCTATACTGTGCTACGGTCTTGGGCTATACTGTGCTACGGTCTTGGGCTATACTGTGCTACGGTCTTGGGCTATATAAGTGTTTTGGCAAGTCAGACAACCATTAAATCAAAACAAGATAGCATAAATATCTAATCTTTACTGATTACAAGCAATTAAGCTTAAGTTCCTATTATTTAATGAAACGCTTAGTAATAAGTTTTTTTTACATCAAACCCGTTTGAACGACCGACTTATCAGTGTCTACTACCATACACTAACATCCAGACTAACTTGAAAATTTTCCATGTCCTAAACCATAGTAAAAAAAATAACACTTGTACACGTTATACTTGCCTATAGCAGCGCTTACTTGTATGATTGCTGAGGATGGCTGTTACCGGAAATGTGTCCCATAGTCAACTCAGACCGAAATTGATCTCACGGTTTTTATAGGTTAGGGTGACTTTGGATTATTAGGGTAGGGTGTAGATGTATTTTGGAAGAGTATTGGGGGGTTTTAATGTATAGTGTGAAATGTTTGTAGATCTCCTATGGTTCAGTTGTGTACCGTTGGTTATTTTTGTTTTGTTTGTGAAGAATTTGTAGGTTAGATATTATGTTTCTGTAATAATGGTTTGTGGATGTTACATGTTCGACGACGTTTGATTGGGTGTTTTTGTTTGAGAGTCTGCAATTTTTTTAATAATATAGGCCTATAACAGAGTTGTCCAACTTACAAGGGTGGGGGGCTGAAACTCAAGGTTTGGGTCAAACCGCGGACCACACCTATGTGTGGTGCAGGGTCCGAGAATTCTATTTAACAGGGTATGGAATTAAAATTACTACCCTGGGGGAAACTTTTTTTAAAATTAGATGAAAAATGTGCATTTTGAGCCTGTTAGATGGCTGCAAGTAACTAATACAGTGATCCGGTTTCGTATAACTTTATTGAATACTTTTTTATAAGTTTGTAAAACTATTGGCGGGCCGCACCAGACCGGGGGTCGCCAGTTGGAATACCCCCTATATATATATATACCCCAACAACAGTTGAAGAGCGAGTCAATGATAGATGAGATTCTAGCGAAACGTCGTAACTGCGATTTTATGCACTGCAGAATGATCGGATGTACTCCAGATAATAACTATTTATTACATATGAAACTTTTAATACTTAATTTTCAAGCCGAACAGTTCTTTTATACAGTACTTTACTAGCTTCAGAAGCACACAAAGACGTTAAAGTGTTTCTA
Source organism: Prosapia bicincta (assembly GCA_036971475.1). Lineage (NCBI taxonomy): Eukaryota > Metazoa > Arthropoda > Insecta > Hemiptera > Cercopidae > Prosapia > Prosapia bicincta. Next base: position 184,862,279 of record JBAIZL010000004.1, on the reverse strand, counting down.
GATTTCTGCTTTGGTGTGCAAATTCATAACTATAATTCCGAAACCTAGTTTCTGAACGAAGTTTATTGTTTTAAAATAATATATTGTGTTCAATTTATTGTTCTTAAATATATGCTAATATTTGTTTCGGATGATAAAACTGGAAATGCCAGAATGGTGCTACTAAATTTCTTACAAAACTCGACTACAAAAGCTATCACATACTTCCCTACAGCCTACTCCCAGAGGTCAAAGCGATGTCAAGACGCCAGTCTGACGGTCATAAATCAATACTCGACTGTTAACTGACAGCTGACTTTTAACTTCTGCATCAACACAGGCGTTTTTGTGTGTACAGTACTGCTATATTCTCACTAATGACGTATAATTAAAAAAGAGGTCACCGGAAGTGCAAATTACACTTCCTGTTTACTTCAATACGTACATGATACAGCAGTTAGAAAATTAAAGGACCATGCCAGTTTTCCAAGCTTATGGGTGAGGCCTCTCCCAGTGAACCACCCGGATCTATATTCAGGGAATATATCATGACAAGACTATTATAAATCCTTCCATAGCTTAACTTAAGACTCTTTGGTGGGCAGTTTAGAATTCAGATCTCTTAATTTATACTAAATTCGTAGAATTTCTTCTCGAAACAGAATTGGTTTTGAGCACGTACACTAACATATCTTTTAAGACACCTGTTTTCTCCATAACTATACAATCTGTAAACGTCGTTTAGGATTTGAATACAGAAAGCTTCTAACCGCATGGTAATTTCACGACGCATCTAGTAGTAAAGAAATACCGTAGTTTCAAACTTTCTCCTTGTTATAAATTTAGTTTTAGATTATCATAATACCTACATTACTTTATAACACTTTTTACTTAATAAGTAAAACACACGAGAGAGCATTTACAGGCTTATATATACGTACCAATTAAACTAACTAGACCCTAAAGTTCAATTCAGTATTACCAAGAGCTAAACAATTTATGTAAACTAAATCTTTAAATATTTTATTTGTCAAGATTCATGCTATGTTAACCTTCTTTCGTGTAAACATTTTCTATTCTTGTGAACTTCCAATCAGCTTTTCGAATGTGTTCCATTGTATGGCTTAATATGCCTATCGCCCAGATTTAGCATGTGCCACACAAATATCGTTGCCACTTCAACGGCAATGATATTTGGAGACCAAATTATTGCCACAATCCATAACAAAATAAACACAGAAATAGAGGTGGTTGATGGGGACTAAATGTTTACAAACCCATTTTGATTCATGGTTAAATAAACATATTTCCAAACTCATGTCTATTGTGTACAAAAGACCAATCAAAATTTACAGAATATATTTCTAAATATTTAATTTTATTGTATATAGAGTACTGAGGTTACAAAAATTTACTAAAAACATTGTTTATAGTGTATAGAGCAGCTATACAAATTTACTGAAAAGATAATTCTAAAAACATTATGTTTATTGTATACAGGAAGCTATACAAATTTATTGAAAAATATTTCTAAAATCATTATGCTTATTGTGTAGAGTAGTTATCAAAATTTACTTAAAATATAATTCGAAAGGGATGTTTATTTTGTACAGAGAAGCTATCAAAATGTGCTGAAAACGTATTCTAAACACATTATGTTTACTGTGTACAAAGCAGCTATTAAAATTTAGTGAAAAATATATTTCTAAACAAATTATGCTTATTGTACACAGAGTAGTTATCAACATTAAACTGAAAAGATATTTTGAAACAGATTATATTTATTGTATACAGAGAAGCTATCAAAATTTGCTGAAAAGATATCCCTAATTGTTTATTGCGTACAGCGTAGCTACAAAACGTTACTGAACAAATTTCTAAAAATATTATTTGTATTGTGTACTCTACAGAGCATCAATACAAATTCTCTGGAAAATATTTCTAAAAACATTATGTTAATTGTGTAAAGGGTAGCTGTGAGCAAAGTATCTTTTTAGAATATTCAAGGATACATGATAGCTAGACATTTCAAAATTAAAATATCATATTGGCTAATTGAAAAAATAAAACTTTTTGTCAAACGCCAATAAACAAATTTTAAAATAATGTAACGCAACATAATATTTCACAAACATTTGGCAGGAAACTTTGCACACACTTCTGGCGCTATAATTTCCGTGTTGCAATTTTTAAGAGTACACCAGACTTCCTCGTACATGACGCCATTTCAATTAGTCATGGTGTTCGTATTTTTTACAGGAAAAAATATTGTCTCTGTCAAAATGCGTTAGTCCAGTGTGGCACTGTGGATTTCGCAATATGAAAAGCTTTGTCTCTTTTACAACAATCACGGAAAAACAATGGCCGACCACAACAATGCTTTGTATTCAGTGAGATGATTGTATAGACCGTAGAAGCACGGCACATTATAAAGGGATTTTACTTACTAGATAACTCAATGCTCTTTTGTTTCCACAATATATGTAAGATTTGTTGCTATGCAGTGTTACAGAACCGAGTAATTCGTCATTTTTTTAAACCCATCGAATTATGTACATTGGAAAATGTAATAATTTTTTAGTTCTAAACATAGAAAACTTAGACATGCTCAAATAAATCATTTTCAAAATGTTGATTGTGTATAATTTAAATTGAAAAATAGTAACTCCTTAAAACATAAATTTCTAATTTTCTATAGTTTATTAAAGTTTTCCGCCACTTTATTAAAAGTTTATACGTTTTCCTGAAACCAGGCTTTGGACAGAGCCCCTTAAAGTAAATGCAGCACATCTAAAGCGTCCGAATAGGATTTCCATTACTGTATTAAAGGCGGTCGTTACAGACACACGCGCGCACACACACACACACACACACACACACACACACACACACACACACACACACACACACACACACACACACACACACACACACACACACACACACACACACACACACACACACACACACACACACACACACACACACACACACACACACACACACACACACACACACACACACACACACACACACACACACACACACACATATATATAAATATATATATATATATATATATATATATATATATATATATATATATATATATATAAGTGCGTAGATATTATACGTCGTAACACTATACGATATTTTCAAGTGTTTTATAAAACTTTGTAATAGATTCTAATCGTGTAATATGAGTGTAATATTATGGTATCAAGATCCAAGACAATACTACTGGGAGAACAGTAGGTTTTTCAACACACCATGTTTCGTGAAAGGACGGATATGAGCAGCGATATTCTAATTTTGGGGTTGTATATATAATTTATTAAGTTTATCTTTCGTTTTATCATGTACAACTTTTTTAAAAATATTTCTTTTTAAATGTTTTTAATAATGGACAAATGTTGAGCAAATTTTAATGCCATTAATCAAATTAGTAAATGTTTTTAATAATATTGTTAGGTTCGGGCGCCATTTTCATGAAATGTCTGTAGCAGTGTATACTTGTATGTTAAAATACATTCTATAACAGATGATTTTAAATGAGGCAAATCATTTATAATGGTAAATGCTCATATTAATTATGGTCATAGAAATAAACTCGGCAACACATTCCTTTTTGAAGTATGTAAATTTACAAATTAACGTAACATTTTATGCTACATTACTACAAAGCTGTATGAAAATGTAGGTAGGTACATAGAATCCGGTTAGGACAGTTTTGGTTATAAAAAAGGAACCAATAACATTCATAAGGTAAAGTAATCAGGTATATATATATTATATGTAGCCTAGCTATCCTAAACTTACAATTTATAAGATGTTTGTAGCACAACCGTTTAAACAATACTTAAATTCAATTGTAGATAGTGACGTTTTACACAAACACCTTCAGTTTATAGAGTTTCGTGGGTTTGGTTAAGTTGAGGTTATGTTTGTAATTTTTTTAATTTGAAGGATTGATTGTTTAAGATATTTTAAAAAAACTTCCATGCTGGTGTTTAGAATATCATTTTATATAATACATGAAAAATACGCATGAAAGAAAAATACACGAAAAAACTCAAAGTATTTAATCACTCTCAACTACGCTTATTCGTATCAGCAATTCACCATTCAGTATAATCATCCGTTTATTTGGGGATGATTGCTTTTATTATTCAGTGATGATGTAGCCCAAATAATATAAAGGTAGAAATATTTTCTTGTGTTCAACTGATGTCATCTTGACTGTAGTATCAATCCTAGAGGTTTACTATATATAACAGCTTGAATACACCATTCAATGTGTTTAAGGTTAATGACAGATCACAGACCAATTCATACTTTTACAAATATACTCTACGTTTCGATTTTCTATCAGAAAATTCTTTTCAAAAGCTAAAAGTTTATTGATCTAATATTAAACCGCAATTTACAGTCCATAACATTCATAAACAATATTTTTAATAAAATTCTCCAGTTAAAGATACAATGAGTACACCAGTCAAACATAAAAATCTTTTAAAACTCTTTTAAACTTCAAAACAGATTCAGAGAAAATATAAACACTTTGTATAATGTAATTATAGACGGTGTTAATTTATTTTGTTAGACCTATACATTTAATTTCAAAATAAATAAACTTGACCATATATGAGATTTAATTACCAACCACGAAATTCATAATAAAAGTTAGTTTCTGTGTGTTAGTTTCTACAGGTTTGCGCTTGCTCACGAGAGGGTGTAACGCTGAACGTGTGGCAATGGTGTGGGCGTTCCCCATAACGGAAACAGTTTTATTAACGAGTTGTGAAGAAAGTAAACCCAGAGGCAAGGAAGCCACGACTGCGGCATACGGAGAAGCGTGCGTCACGTCGTAAACAAACACGTCTCTCTGTTGAAGCCTGTTCTATTTGTGTGTTTGATGACATAAAGTAAACGTTCAACATAATAAAATAGCACGACCGAAGTGAGTTCGCTGTGTTTTCAAATCGATTTAAACTATATGCACCATAACTTTCTTCGTCCGCATGTAGGCCTAACGAGAGATGAAGGAAGGTTAACCATATTGTTCACCGCTAAAAAGTCCAAGTCAAATATTTAAGAGCTTATAATTATGTATTAAAGATTATAATACGCATGAATGAATTGCAAGATTATTTAAAAGTAGAATTTTCTACAAATTAAATGATTACGATATTGTGAATTGCAGAAAATTATACGAGTTTAGCTATTTTCTGCTAAATAAATTCAATTTTTCTCTGCCGGTAATTATGGTTGGAATTAAATATAATTAAGAGATAACAACTTAATGTAAAAGGACTATTGGTAGTGTCTCAATGCATTTTATATAAACCTGTAAATTTCTACAAAGAAAACATATGAGTCCTCTCATTGGATCCGGAAGGGACATCAAGGCACTGGGTTTATGGAAAGGATTGTAGGTTCGTATTTGGATATCAGTCGGTAAATGGAATTTTTTAAAGACATTTTTAGTGGTATTTTCTAATATACGTATTATTTATCACTTCCAATTCGAAGTTTAAACGAGTCATTATTTTACAGCTGATTGAAATGTTAGAAAAAATCGCCAACTAGTTTCAATTCCGCAGGAGCTAGAGCTGTTTATTTAAAACTGTTTAAAATTCAATCACGATAATAAAAGTTTTTCTTCTCGTACCTAAAAATATACTTGAAACAAGAGACAAGTGATTATAAATATTGATAACATGACAGTGTTTAAAATTTGACTAAATATAAAACCTTACTTCACAAATACACTAAACCTTATAGGCTCCATGTTCCTTTATAAACTGAACACTATTTATTCTACTGTAACGGGAAAGCCCAACACGTGATTTACGCCACATGACTCGATCAGTTTACAAGTTCTTTCATATTCAACTGGAGATATCAACCAGGCCTTTCTTATAGAAAAGCCTGGAATCTTCTAGAAGTAAAGCAGATAGAAAATACTAGAAGAGGCACGTCGATAAATAAAGGATTTTTTAAGCGTGAAGAATGATCAGTGTTTGTAGTCTAGTGAAGAGAGGAAAAGCTTTAGTGACTACTGTTAAGTGTTAAGTGTAAATAGGCTATAAGCAAAAATCAGTAGTTATTAATAGACTTAATTGAAACAGTGTTTACACACTGAATGTTAAGTGTGTAAATAGCAGCCATGGAAGTCTGTGAATGAATAGTTATTTAGTCTAAAAGTGCCTTATAATTTATTGATCCTCTTAAGAATGTAACACTACATTACTCTATAGCTACCAAGTACCAAGGTAAAATAGTTTTTGTTAAACATAAAAACAAAATTACGTTTTATAACGTAAGGTAACACGCACGACTTGACAGACGTTGACGCAAGAACGAGGTAAATAAATAAAAGCATTCACTTCAGATATATGTTTCCCACAAAATTAATTATTTTTTCTAACCAAACTTATCCTAATCGGATACTTTGAAACTGTTTATAATATACAGTAGCTGATATATTGCAATGCATTACAACTTTATGCGGTTTTTTATTAAAATACCTTTACTCTACGTAAAAAATTCTGTATGTGTAGAAAAGCGTAGTTAAATGTAACTTTTTCACAATTATTAAAGTTTAACAAAATTTTTTTAAACCTTTTCATAAATCAACGGTATAACGTTTTTTTAAAATCGATGAATAATCATCGTCTAGAATAACCGATAACTACAAAAAATACCAATTTCGAAAACTAACCACTGTAAAAAAGGTGTTGAAGTTATATTTGAAATTTTTTTGTCAAGTTGGTAATGTATTTTTATAAGAGGTTAAACAGTTTCTTTGTTTATGTAACTTTTATATTTAATGTATAAATTGAACAAACCAAAGTAGTTAATAAAGAAGATTAATAACTTAACATTATGCTCATATAACAGAACAATACAGTATTCTTTTCACGAATTCAATTAATAATAAATGGTTGTGAAATCTTGTTTACTTTGTTACAAACCAAGATGTCATACAAAGCAAAAAAAAAAATAGTTTTTTATACTACCAATGATAAATAGTTTTAATTAAAATATTCATTTCAAAAGATTCATCTGTAATTAACACCAAGTAACAGAAAGTAATAATAAATAAAAATATAGAAAGGTCAGTTTTTTGTTTATTTGCAAACAAAACACTAATTAGGGACTTATTTACATTTACAGTCATCTTAAAAATAGAATTCAGATGCTAATTGTTGTTAGAAAAATTGCTGTCTATGGAAATGTAAGTCCCAGAGGCCATCCTACCTACCTGCTTTAAACAGTCGAAAGTTCTTGTTTTCTTTTATTTCTCCTATTCATAAATTATTATGAAATTCCAAAACAATCCCTCTTTAGATTGTTTAAGGGACATTTTAAAATAAATTTCGCTTACTTCGGGCATTTTTTTTTTACTCCAGACTTAAATTCAATTCTACTATATAACTTAGGCTATGAGATATATATTATTCGCATACTTATGAACTTTTTAGCGTTCAAGGTATTTCTTGTTATAAATGCTTCTGATAAGTGATGGAAAATATGACAAAAAAATTTGAATAGAAAATGTTCTTATATTGATGAAGAACATAGAGATTCTATCACAATATTTTTAAAGCCTAATACAAATTTTTGAGCAAACATGTCAAGGTTTTTGCTTGAAATAGATAAGCATATTTGCGCTCTACAGAGCTCTTACTACAAAATATCTAGCCAACAATAATTTCTTGGAATTGGTTAATTATTTCCTTTGTCTAGGCGGTGATTCTTTGACCCACACCTTATCAGCGATGATATAAGTCAAGATAGTGTGATTACTTTATGGTGGGATCAACAAGTTGAATATTTATAAAGTTTCTGGAAACCTATTACCGTGAATTTACAACTACACACCTGTAAAATTAATTATTTCTTTACATTGCTTACGTTATAATATCAAAACTTATTTCAAGATTTTTAAAATGTATGAATAAATTGAGGTGATGAATCAATGGTGGGAAAAGGCAGCGGCGAGAAATTAAATGGATTTTGAAAATTTTGTAGAAAATAAAAACGTAACAAAAACAAGAGAATATCACAATATACAATGCTAATATGTAAGGGTCTAGCCTGATTGTTAAATTTCTTACTTGAGAAATATACATTGTCAAATCCATTTTCGATCTTGACAAATAATTACAAATAATTATAAGAGTATATTTACTCTTATATGTAAGTGTACTCGTATATAACAATTAACTTTATTATTTAATTACTATTATATATTGCACTTTGATAAAATACTTATTTGTTTGAAAATATAGCCTATTTTAAGGAGTTGACGCTGTTACTGCATTCATTTTATATGGAGGAATTGTACATTGTATATTAACCGGCGATTAAATCTAAATAATTAAAGCTGTGTTTTTAATATTGATTAAATTTTATTCGTGATCGTATTTGCCGCAAACAGCTGTTTTTAAAGATATCTAAACAGCTCTTTTCGGTTGAGTAAAACTCAATATTTTTAGTTTCTAACATTCTGAGATATAAACGTACTTGGAATAACTATGGATGTAAAAATCTGAGATATATCTGGAAATAAATTAACTTAATATCACGACATTGTTATATTTATATGTTTAGCTAAATTCAATTAAGACTAGCCGGACTTATAAAATATATTTATTTTTAAAAAGAACGCAGAAACCGACTACTTTTTGATCGATAATGCTTTATCATTACCTTATTGATAAAAGGGTAAGTCTAAGATTTATTTATAGTTCATATGTAAAAGTTTCGCTGGAGGACTTAAAATCTACCCATAGTTATAGAAGGGTAGGGTCTAATCATTTCCCGTTCCCACTTTATCGATTTTAGCAAAAACATTTATGCAGAAAGTCATACAAGTTCGATAAAAATTATAAACACATTCGCTCACACCCCCGAAAACTAAATATTTTGGAAAATAACAATTCCTTCCGAAAAAAACGTTACAAATTCAACGTTTTGGCTTAATTCTTTTGACGTAGAATAATAGGATCAAATTTTACCAAGCTTACAAACCTTATAGACTTGAAAAACACGCACACACATCTTAAAATTGTAATTCCCCCCCAAACGAGGTGTTAATAGGGCTGGTAAAAATACATATTCCCTACCCCCAAGACAATGCATATAAAATGAATCAAAAACGTGCCCGGAAGCTATAACGTCACCTGGCAAAAGTATTACTCCGCGGAAGTAGATGTCTAATTAGGCAATGTCGTATAAAATTACAACCAAATCTATCCTGACTGGACACTTTATAGGTATATTTTAATATAGATATATAGTAATGTATAAAATTACAACCAAATCTATCCTAACTGAAGACTTTATAGCTATATTTTAATATACGTATACGTAGGACGGCGCGTTGTTGATACGCAAACATAGTACTTTTTACTACTCCGCACTGAACTTTTTACCCTACTTTAATTAGATAAAATGGTATTTACTTGAATGAGCGAGAGTGTTGGTTATTTTTTTCATATCCCTGATGACTTTCTCGTCGGCCGGTATAATTTCTTTAGCTAAAATCATAAAATTAACCTTCCGTGGCAAAAACAAACAATAATTACCAATATAGCTTCAGAACATGCTTTTGATTCGTTTTATAAGCATTGTAATGAGGCAATGTGCATTTTTAGCATTTGTACCAGCATTATTAGCACCATATATGGGGGAATTACAATTTTCCAAAATTAATAATTTTTGGAGTGTGAGAGAGTTGTAATAATATTTTTCGTATCCATGATGAGTTTCTGCGTCGGCCGGTATAATTGTTTTCGCTAAAAAACATGGGCATGGTAAATCAATACCCCAAAAATACTATATTATAAATTAAGATATGAATTAGTCAGTTCGGGGCAAGAAGTTTTTGAAGTCCACTGTCTAACTTTTTTTTGCTCTAAATGACGGACAGTAGCAACTTAAGAAATAGTTATATTAAAACAAAATCATATTTATAAAAAAACGTAACACAAAGATTTCCCGTCATTTTTTTAAATTTTGAAAACCAAACAATTTACAGCTGTGACGCCTAAATAAATCAATACCAGTAAAAATAACTTGCTAATAATAATCAACACTGTTTAGTAAAAGTAAAAAGCTAATTTAACACAATAAACGTTAAAACTAGCGTACCTAAAAAAACGGCAACTCCGTTATCAAACACCTCACGGCACTTGGCACTCACAGCACTTCATACATCCTCACTGCTAGGCAACTCTAGAGCAAATGCCGTGACCGCCTGATTCCAAGGCCTTGCTTATCGACTGTCGCTTCACAGCCATTACATTTATCCCGGTTATTTATTAATGCACAGATAGTAACATGAGGTTTATCTATGTTTAGATTGCAAATCTTGTAAAAGAAAGTTCTTCTGGCTCGTGTTAATTTCATACCTTCAATAGGCTTCCTTATATTGTTGACAACACGTTGCGTTTATCTCTGATAACATTCAAAGGGAATTAGGAATTGCACGAATTGCAAAACAACAAAACGCAAAAGTAAACAAACATAAGTGTGATGAATAATTTAGAAGATTTACTTGAAACTATTGCTAAGAAACTGCTAGCTGTTAAATTTTATGAAAATAATTTTTCGATAGAGTCGAACTTGCAAATATTTCAGTCATGTCAAGAGAATATTTTTATTATAGTGCTTAATATTTTATTGAAGTGAAAAATAACGATGATTACAAAAAAATTATTGGATGGACATAAACATACAATTTCGCAACAGTTTAGTTTCCGTCAGGTTAATAGTCAGTATAAAATCCACCAGGTTACGCTACGAGGCACCTCAAAGTGAATCAAATTATAACATTTGATTTAATTTCTCAACTGATTTTATGTTATACGTTATGTTTTAAAACAACTGTTTCAACTCGTTGTTTATGTTACATTATTAATTGAAAATAGTTAAATAAAAAGTTTATTATTAAATAGTTTTAATCAGTTAATAAATACATTAATTTATTTTAATTTTGATAAATCTCAATACAAAGACAATAACGAGTTATGTATTTTGAATACAACTTTTGAAATAAAAACTTTTTTAGGCGCATCTGATATTTTTAAAAACTTATTTTAAATGAATTTATTTTTAAAAAACTTGCAGTCTATTCAGTAAACATCTAATTAATGTTTTTTGTTACCTACATTATATTATTATTATCTGCAATAGATAGTAGGCTTTGTTAATTACACTCCTCAAATAAATATATAAAAATTGAATAAAACATTTATACATTCATATTTTCGGCGATTTTCGTCAGCAATTTTGTAAAACTATTAGCTATAATTTGTTATTTGTATTTCAAATTTTGGTGTTAAATTTGAAAAATCTGTAATATTGTTTCATATATTGTAATAAATGTTTAGGTTATTTTCTCATTACGCAAAATTAAATGTTTATCTGAATTCAAAATTTCTGTAGACATGGAAATAAAAGTGTTCAGCTCTGTTGGCATTCCCCCGAGTGCAACAACCTAATTTTTTTTACTATGACGTTTCTTAAACTAACTTTTAGTTTATTTACTACTTTGTTATATATATATATATATATATATATATATATATATATATATATATATGTATGTATATAATTTATATATTCCTTAATTTAATTCCAAAATTACATTGTTTTACAAGGACTACATTGTTGTAAGGAAAGGATATGCGCATGAGAAAGTTAAAAAGAATTTTTTTAGATAAAGAGTGTTTACACTGATGTAATTGTAATCGCAATAGAAAGCCTTTCTATAAAATAAACCATTTTAATTCAATAAGTATAAAATACTAATATAAATATCTTATATAAACATATGTATATACAAGCGCGCGCGCACACACACACACACACACACACACAAACTCATATTAAATGCAAAATAAACTAGTTTAGAAATATTTTTTTTCAGTTTACCACAATATTACCGTTGTTTATGCTTTATTGTATATTATCAACTGAAAAGTAACTTTAACTTTTAATCAGTTAATTTTCGATTAACTTTAACTAACTATAATCGGTTTCCTTTTTTGAAACTACTTTAATCAGTTTTATAGACATTTTTTTCTAAAGTATGCCTATATACAGATATTTTATTTGTAAAGTATAAATTATTTTTGGTTTGACTAATTTTTGTGTAGCAAAGTGAACTCTTTTGATGATGTCCATAGAATATTACAATACAAAAGTATCTTTATAAACAATTATGGGGAAAATCTTGTGTGTATCCTAATTTGTGTAGTTTAGATTTAAAATATTGAAAGTTTTAAACCCATTCATTCATAAGTTGAAATCTGACAATTTTTTGTTATTGCTGAAAACAATAATAAAACTATAACAAAAGTAATAAAACTTTAATAATTAAACTATAAGAAACATCTTTAAGAAAAAAAGTTTTTGTTCACACTAAGCGATTGCCGTCAGCGTAACATTTAGGTAAACATTACATTGGTTGAGACTTGACGAAGATTGCATACCGAGGTTAAAAAAGTTTTGCCTCAGTAGGGTTTTCATAAATTTAGTTACTTTATAAGCTCGGCAAGTTGTTAACTGCTTTAATTAAAACGTATTTTTTTCATTAAAAAAGAAATTAATTAAAAGTTTAATTTTTATCACTATCATTTAAATAAGTCACAAATGATCAGGTCTTGGAAAATACAAACAGATCTTCGCCTTTGTAATTGGAACTGTTTGCCTTGGTTTTATAGGTCCTAATTCAAATTAAATTCATTAGTCTCTGTTTCTGCTTTCTATTTTTAACTCGTTCCTTTTTATGGTCATCACAAAGCTCCAACTTGTTCTGAGCCTTCAGGACATCATAGCTGAAGGCTATCAGGTACACAAGATAATGTCTAACACTTCTAATGTAAAATTCTATCAAATATTTTTTTCACGGAATATAAGAGGATTGCTTTATAAAGGGTATCTATCCTTATGTAACCATAAAAATGAATTATTATTTTCCGAAACCCGTTCATTATTTTGCCACATGTCTGCGTTATTATGATATGTCAAACGATCAACAATGCTTATCACATATTTTCTTTCTTTAATCTGTAATTTAAAGATTTACAGTTTGGTCGATCAACTTAAGTGTCCGACTTAAGAAATTTCACGACGAAATGTTTAAAATCATTTGGTAAGCAATACTTAATCCCAGTTCCGTTATAAACCGTTTATAGAGTTATGTGTTAGCTTGGATCTCAGTGTGTGTTCCGGGTTTGTGTGAAATGTCTGTCATAAGGTCACCTGCAAAGTAACGGACGAAACCTGCTACATTTTAGATTTTAAATAAATCATTTTATCAAACGAAAACTCACATTATTCAAAACATTTGACGAAGTTATAAAAAAATCATGATTTTATTTACTATTTAGAAAACACCTATGTTTGATATTCAGGTCTACGTCATTCATTCTGGATGAGTTTATATGCACCAGCAGAAGGAATTACATGGACGTTTAGTACTATAATTTTAAACATTATAATACTTAGAAAGGAGTCTCTTTTTTACCAATGTGTAAACGCCTGTGGCATACTCGATATGCAAAATTCTTTACATATAGAGACGAGATTTTAGAACTAAAAAAATGTGGATTAAGACAAAATAGATGTGGAAATTTGTCAACATATTAATAATTCAATTAAAAATATTACGATCGGGCAAGGAAGAGCGTGTAAAGGCGACGTTGCCATGTCGTCAGTATGCGGCTGCGTTGTGCCATTCAAAACTAAATGCTTCATGTCCCTATACACTGACTTGTAAAACACTTTTCTAATTTTAATTTTACCATAGTAGACAACAAAGCTCTCAAAAAAACTAGCTGCGATAAATCGATGTATCCTATTTTACTCAGATATACTTCTTTTAGACTGTTAAATTTTTAAATCGACTTTGCCATTCTGAAAATATAGGTTAATAAACATGTGTTTGACGAAATTTTATGGTAAGTTCCAGTAGTAAAATTCAAGTGCCAAGTAAAGAATAAAACAAGGAAATTGTCGCTAATAAATTCACTCGTTTTACAATGTGTAATTTGAGCTTCGAAATAATTGTAGAAATTTTATACGTTAAGCTACATTTGTGTTCTCGTGTCAAAATTATAAGAATGAAATTCAAAAGACTTATTGAAACCAAGCAAAGATATTGGTTTCATAGTAAACACAAACAAAACTAAATGCAGTAGTTGGAATTGAACGCCAAACAGAATGATGTAAGAAAATAGAAAATCAAGTTTGGAAGAAACGATTTATAAAAGTAAACGAATTAGAAAATAAGAAGAATATACCTGCTACATAACGGTTAACATAATGTCTAAAAGGAATATAAGAAAATAATTATGTATTTTCGTAGCTCATATGAAGCTGTGTAAAATGTATAAATATATGCGCCATATTTTAATAGCGACGTACAGTAACGCACGAGCAATTAGAAATGTTGTCCGTATAACAGCAGAACACACTGTGGCCTAAATTACAATTATTAAGATGACGTCAAAAATATTTTTTCGGTTTAGTCAGCCTGTTATTGACTGATAACTGAATTTTATTAACCATTTATCAATCTAGAAGTACTTGTCACAGAAGTACTTGTCACAATGACAGTTCTAAACAAAGTCCCTGACTGTGCAGAGTTTTCAAACAGTGTGCCACAATAAAAGTTTTTAAACAGTGTGTCACAATAAAAATGTCATTTCTGTTATCAATTACATGAGGTTACTTTGCGTACAGTGAAGAGTGTGCTTTCTGCCGTATGTTTATTGTTTATGAGTTGAGACTGAGGGGTCCAGGACGCCTACTTCAATAATACAGCCCTGGCCATTTTGTTCACAATTCTTTTCATACTCTCTTCTTGGCGACGATTGTTTATATCAAGGGTTTCTGACCTTTCAGAACTTTAACTTGCTACACTTAACATTTTTGTGAGAATATCACAATTGGAATTCGTCATGATGTAGTTCGAAATCAACGAATAATAAAGCTATGTACAAATCATTATTGGAGGTAAACTCAAACGTGAGGTAGTTGTTACGCATGGAATATCAGTCATTCTTGCAAAATTAATGATTAGGGCTGTGTCCTTGAAACGATTTTCAGTATTTGGTTGTAAAAAGCACGCTACAGGTCGACGCCCAGACTTGCTCAATATTTTAACTTGATGCGCGTGCTAATGGAGAGAAGCCCATCCCACAGATATATGTTGATGAGAACTGTAACAGAGACGTTGCTTGTAAAAGTTTAGATAATCCAGGCAACTACAAAACTGAGTAAATTTAATTTTTTTTAAATACGTCCACTCATCCCTTGAATTTCTTCTACGCCTCTCAAGTTGAGGCCCGTGGTTTATACCGTAAAAACCAGTAATAGCAGTTTTTAGTCCATTGTTTATTTCGTTATTAATCAAAATTTAACTTAGTAATTTCTGAAAGGTTTATTAAAATTTTAACAGACAAATTTGAGTTTAAGAAATGACTTGCCAAAGTTGTCACTTCCTGTCATCCCCGGTTCCTGGTCCTTGGATCTTGTTGAAGGGTAGATCTTCTTTCATCTCCCTGAATCCTTTGGTATTCTTGGACAGCGAAACCTTGGTAAGTCGTAGCGATTGAGTTACGAAATGGAAGTACCGATTGCCGAATCCCGATTTATAAATGGCGTTATAAGAATTACGATAGAAAAGTTCCTGTAGAAGCCATCTGGCCCGTCGACTGTTTTGCCTAGCTGAAAACCGGCATAGCCTCCGTCACTTCTTCAAATTTTATTTTTTCGGACTCTTCGACAAAGTCGTGCGTTACCGTTTATATTGGCCTCGTCGTAACTTTCCCCTCCAGCCGCTTGATCATACTACTTTATCGGTTTGTTTTCTTGTCGAAGTCTGTCTCTCGATTGCATGAATCATCTTGCCCGACAGCCCTTTATCGTTCTTTTAATTCTTAAATGTCCATTTTATTTAATTTTGCTCCAATTTTTGTCTTAATAAAGTTTTATGGTTTGTTATTGCCCTATAGATTTTATTACACTTTACTTGTTATTTAGAAATG
The DNA here is from genome assembly GCA_036971475.1 of Prosapia bicincta. Lineage (NCBI taxonomy): Eukaryota > Metazoa > Arthropoda > Insecta > Hemiptera > Cercopidae > Prosapia > Prosapia bicincta. The sequence continues at coordinate 184,846,233 of JBAIZL010000004.1, read as the reverse complement.
TTAATGGTGGTTGTAGGTGGTCTGGTTCACTAGCTAGCAATTTTTAGTTATTTTCTTGCACATAATTATCGGCACTACACTCCCGATTGGTCAAATTTATTCGTTAATTACAATATGTTATTACTTACTATAAAATATTGGCTTGTCACTCTGTAATTATATGATTTGCTTTACTAAAATTTTTGTATACAAATTTTAACATTTTCTATTTAAAATTTACACTTCGTGAAATTAAAGTTTATAAAAAATTTATTTCTGTAGCTTGCAGGGCAAACTGCCCGTTGCATATAACTTATTTCAACAAAATGGGCGAAATAACTATATTGCATATCTTGCCCCTTTTGTGAAAAGTTTTCTCCCATATGAAACCAAAAGTAATCCATATTAAATTTAACTAATGACCTAATATTTGAAAAAGAACTATATTAAAATCTAGTGTTATCTACTATAAGTTTAACCTGAGTGGAGGAATAAAATTTATTTTATTAACCATTGAAAATTTGAAAGAAATTATATAAGGAGAGTGTGAACTATTATAAGGAATTGAATAAAAAATAGAGTAATGATTACGATGATGCGGCTGTTGTGACGAACCGTGGAGTGTGTAGTTTCCACTAAAAGCGACGAATAAATAGTTTCTACTTGACTATATGTAACGAGTTATAATAAATGGTGACTTATTTCTTTTATTTAAACACATCACATTATTTGTCGCAAAGGAAATTGTTTGTCCCACAGCATATTTTATGCCCCACACCATAACAGCACCTCATGTCCGTTCTAGTCGTAACCTGATAAAAAGGTCAGACCACTTTCCAAAATTAGGATATTAGTCCTATCCTAATATCAGCCCAAACCCCAAAATGTTCTCATTTTCCTTCTCGTAGCTATTTTCCAGAGATATATCCTGCAAACCCACTAGGGCAAAAAACTAGTCTCCTTCTGGCTGCTCAGCTTCGCCATTCCATTTAAGAAACATATAAAGAAGCTCAACAAAAATTCTACATAAATAGAACAGACGAAGGGATGGAGAAAGCCTCACAGACACGAACAAGAACATCATGTTTTTTATTTATTGTTAAGTTGGTTGTGCTAGAGCCGGAACAAATGAAAGATAGTAGAGGGGTTTTCCAAATGTTTCTGGGAAATCAATAATTAGAATGGTATAGACGTATAGTACGGACCACGTTACCGTGCACTTGGCCTTGAGAGATCGCAGTAGGCGAGACGAAAGCTGAAACTATCTATATATTGATCATTTATATTGAACAAGAATGGATATCCATTTGGGTTCATTGTCAAAGCAATCGCCATCTGTGTTCGTTGTTTAACTAGTCTCGGTGTCTCTGGTACTGAAGGTCTTGAGTTATTGACTTTATAACGAGACACGACTCTCGAATCTTCTTGCATAGCTTTACCATCAACTCAGATGTCTGCATAACCTGTAGTAAAATTAACCGATTCAATCAACTGTAAACTTCACCCGTAACGAGCAAAGCTTCCTAGACATGTAATCCGTAACTAACAAGAGGCAGCTTACTTAGGTGTCCCTGATTAAAAATCTATTCCTCCGACTTCAGCCCGTTAACCGCTTCCTCAGAGTCCTACTTAGCACGTCTAATCTCTGGCATTAGCCACCGCACGGTCAAGAGTAGCCTACTAACGGCCCCTAATGGCATAATGACGGTCCCCACCGCGCCTCATTACGTTTATGCGACGCTGTTCTTCCTGATTAAATCTTTTGATTGCTGTTGGCCCAGTCCTTGTTCCTGTGCAGGACAGTTACACGCACATCTGCCCATGTACTGGCTATCCTTTCCTTTACATGTTTCTGTTTAACATATTTATTGTGTATCTGTAATTTAAAAATCAGTTTTGAAAACCTGTAACCATTTACATCTATAAGTAATGCTATAGTACCCTACGTTTGTGTAAGTCTAAAGGCGCGTTCAGACCAAAGTTGACAATTAAAAATTGACAAAAGATTGTTTGTAGGTAACTAAATATTTTCAACTAAAAGATGCTCTTCTCAAATTAAAGCAACATGTGAAAGATTTTTTGTAGAAAGCTAAAAGTTGCTCTTCTCAAATTAGAGGGACATGTGGAAAACTTGTCACGTGGAAAAAAGAATTGGCACGAAAACGTAGGCAGTAGTGTCAAGGATGTCGGATGAGGAAGAAGCAATTATTGATGAGGCTGCTTGTATCATCATAGCCAGCCACTGTACAAGAGGTCCCCGAAGATATTGGATAACACCCTCTTTGAAGGCTAGTGGCAGTGACATGATAGCTGATCTCGGAGAAGATGACGTCGATCCGTTGAGTAATGAGCTGAGGTGCGACGGGAGTATCAAAAACAGTAATGATTTTAAATATTTGATTTCAATGATAGGACATAAAAGAAACGTGGCACAAACTACAGGGATGCAGTGGCGAGGGAACAGTTCTCCATTAGTTTCCCACAAGTTGATTGCGCAAAGTGCGCAGCAACAATCTTCCAGTTTTAGTTGTCAACTTTCTTCGACCTTTTTAGTTAATTAGAGCTTAGCTAGTGAGAACTACTCACAAAGGTAAAAGTCAAAATAGTGAACTCAAAATCTCACAAAAACTTAGTTTTTAATAAACACACTGGCAAGAACTGAGGATGGCGACATCGTCGCCGAAACTAGTTTGTTGTGTGTATGTGTTTATTAAAAATTAATTATTTTGAGTTCACTATTTTGACTTTTACCTTTGTTTCTTTGACCTTTACCGGCACTCCGTGTTAAACCAAAATTTAGAGAAAGATTTGTCTTTCCACAAGTGGAAGACAAAAAAAGTTGCTGTACTTTGTAGAAAAAACAACAAATTGCTTACGCGCGTAGAAAACCTAGTGTAAATACGCCTTACCAATGACATTGGAGATGTGGTGAAAATTGTCTTTTGAGTAAACTTTATTAGTTAGAAAAGCGCTTTAGTTCGTTTATTGTTTACTTTTGTAACCTAATTTGTTAAAATGAACTGACTGCTTACATCTCCGTGTCGAAAAACAAGTAAAGTTTTTGTTACTTTAATTAAGTATTGCTACAATTACTTTGTATAGCCGTACAGCATCTACAAGTAGCTCAGGGCAAAGATTGTGTTTTCGTAGAACTGTCAATAGAGCTGTAGGAGTTCCATTGTTGGTGCCTTATTGGTCGTAAATCTGTCAATTCATGACAAAAATATTTCTCCACCAATTTCCTTATCATTAGAAGTAAGCCAAACATTACTTGACATTTTATTATCCACTATATTATACACAAAATCCGCTTTCAGGACCTATTAACAGTTACGTCAATAAACAATAATTTTATTGTGACAATGAAGAACAAAAATTTTGAATGGAGGAATGTGGCAAATATCATTTTATTTTATTATTCTCTAGCATACAACGAAAAAGATTATATTGAATGAAAAATGCCTAAGCTTATGGTACATTTTTAGGATTTTTTAAAAACGTGTTCTACAGAACAGTTCAACAGCTAAAACTTGTACATACTCGTAGTTGCTTTTATTCATTTAACTTTTTTGTACTGTATAAACGTAAAAAAATACATTGTCATCCCAACGACTTAGTGAAAATTGCATTCATTTAACATTACCACTACGTCTTAAGGCTCAGGAGTTATAGACAATTTAAGTGAGAGAAGCAACTTTAGCTTTTTGTTTTCTTTATAATGAAATAAAAGAAGTTTGTAAAATATGTTCAAAATATTATTTCATTATATTGTTCTACAATTATATTTCAAAAAAAAGCACAAGAAATATAATACAATGTGTTTTATGCTTGTAATATATTATTTATGATTATTTTAAAATTCTAAACAACACCCAGAACGGGCTTAGGCACTGGGTGCTGTTATAATGACCTCTTGTAGAAATACGCTTTTAACATGTGTGTTTATTACGTTATAAGTGTTTCTTAAAAAGCACTATTTTGCTACGTTTCTGTAAGAACCGTAAGTTTCTGTCTTATCTGAGCGTTTGGAAATTTCTTGAAATCATCTTGAAAACCGGTTAGAATAGATTAATCAATTAATATTTACCCGGTCTAGCTTTCCGTTTAACTTCCCTTATTCTTTTCCTTGCTTGGTGATATTTTAATTGATCTGATTCTATTCCTATAATTTGATTCGACAAAATAAATATAAAATGAGAACTGTTTCTGGTATCTCTAAGTTATAAAAATCTCAATCACTGCTTACTGACAAAACTAGACAACGCCATCATTAATTATACTACCTGCTACACGTTTACTAATTCAATTAACACCACAGATTCGGTAGCTCTCGAAGACTGCTGGTCAAAGAAGAACACACAACTTAAAAAACGTTATTAAACCTAAGACTATGAGAAACAATTAAGCTGCTACGCCCGTACTTGCAAGCATACATCTCTGTGGGGGTTTAGAAAGGTATTTGAATGCAGGTGTGGAAATGTGTAATGCATTTGGTTATATATTAACGTCTAGAGAGATGTTATGTCTATAGGTATTGCGGTATTTGACTATTATGCCATGACGTAAGCCAGATCCTTCTCAGTGGAAAGGAATATACACTTCCCTACCGGTCATTTCTTTACCATAAATATAACCTTAAAGAGAATAGATCTAGAAACAATAAAACACAATACATTGAATAATAAAACTGTGATAAGTAACACATGAATATACTCCACCTCATTGATTTTTTATTAATCTTTTGTACATTTCTGTTGCGACGCAACTATTCTCAGAGGCAATAAAAAACAAAAATTTTGTTTGTGTTACTTATTATAAATTTACGACAATTTTGTTCTAAAATAATGAAATGTATTCACTATTTCAAGTAGCTGCAATAGTTAGCTCGACTTCACCCTCTTACTCTAAATTTGCATTTATGAATCTATTCGGTTAGCTTAAATTCTTACAATCCTTCTGGGACTGTGGTTAATTTTTTTCCTGTCTACATAGTTTCCCGTCATCCATATTTTGTTTGTTTTCTTCTCAATGTTTTCATTCGATTGACAATCGGTAAGCTCATTATATTTTCTCCTGAAATCCCATTTAGAATAAGAATAATTAACTTTAATACGTCCTCTCTAATTCTTTGGATTACTTATTCCACTCGCTTTTACCTCAAGAATATAAGTTTTTTAAACCATAAAGCAGAATTGTTTAAGCCATTTCTCTACAGATATTACCTCCAATCTTTTCTTATGTTTTATTCGTACTGCTACAAAACTGCTTTATTTATCCATTTTATAAAATTCTTTCTATTTTTAGTTTCACTTCTTAGTTTCTCCCTCAGTCACTTGTTCACAATATTTGAATTTTTTGCCTTTTACAAAATAATTTTCAAATAATTTATCCCATTTGTTAGTTTCTGATGTTCTCGTATTCTAGTAAAACAATTATACTTAGTTTTAGCGTGCGTGTTTGCGAACAAAATGTAATTTTTAAAAACCCATCATTGTCGCCAACAAACGTAGAGACAAACAATGAAATTTACTATAAATTACTATTTTATTGTATACATTTAAAGTTAAACTGTCGAGTACTTTCAGACACGCCCTATCCCAGCTGAAGTGCGAGCGAGATAGAAAAACACGACCGTCAAAGTGCACTCTCAGTTGAGTATTTATCAATGCTTATCAAATGTTTATCATGAAACAGAGATGTATTTATTATACAGTATATACTGGCGCTTCAGACAGTCATCTTTCAAACTAATTGCCTCAGACTAAACTATTGAATGCTGATAATGCTTAGTTAGCTATAACACAAAACCAACACCAGTAAATTATTACCACTTATTTATAGGTTGTGATTGAATAAACAGGGGATGCTGAGTAAACTGAATCAATGTCTCATTGAAACACTAAACAGCGTTAGCCGTAACTACCATCAGGTTAGTCATTTTATCAACGACAAATCACTCTACTAAAGCGAAGGGAACAACATAGCCTAAACCTGAGACACTGAATGTTAATAGCCTCTGAAAAGTACGTGAGGTATTTTAGCCATAAAAAGTTATAAACAACCAAACACGCAGAAAAATAAGGCCTACAGTAAATATATAATAATAAATACTTATTAGTGATTGGAAATGTATTTTAAGAAAATAATTTATAAGAGAAATTCGTTAATATAGAAGAAAGCCAATTAATTATCAAACTTTACAACCGAACACGATTTGTTATAGAATTACAGCATGGTTAATACAATGTTTAATTAGTACGACAAATTATCCAAAAATTGTCAGACGTTTTTAAACAAAAATTCAACAATATGAAAAAATCAAATTTTACTATTATGTTTATTATATATATATATATATATATATATATATATATATATATATATATATATATATATATATAATGTTCCTTCTTAAATATTTTTCTACATAATCACAATTGAGGTCTGAGAATACATCGACTAACCGTTCAACGTTAACATGAAAGCATTGTGGAACAAGTCAAGGCCTTTTTCATCGCTGGAAAGAGGTGGTTCTCGCTCGGCGCAGAATTTGGGCTGTATGGTGGATGATGGAACACGTTCTATTTACGTATTAACAGATTAAACAGGATGAGGTGGCTGAGAATTGATGTTATTTTTCGCAGAAAACTATTAATAGTTTCATAAAAAAAACGTTAGAAAAAAAAGTTTATAAACTTTCATAAAAAGTTTATAAACTTTCATAAAAAGTTTATATTGGCGTTGTTTGTGAAGATCACACATAAGATCTGCGTTATTTACAATAAAATACTCTTATTTTGTGGTAATTTAGTTATTTACATATTTCTAATAGGAGTTACTGTTTTAATGCCAATAACTTAATAATAACGAAATTTAAACAAGTATTAATAATTTATATGTCAGGAAAATACTACATCTAAACTGTAACTTTTGATAACACTTTTGCGGAATAACTTATCGATTGTTGTCGGTATTCGTTATTGTTTACTTATTATCTGTGGTAAATATATATTAAAAGTTTAGATGTTTTTCAAAGAACGAACCTGGCTTAGTTGACCAATATTTTTATTATCTCGCTTTTTTTTAATAATCAGGCTTAGATTTTTTTATTAGCTTGTCGTGAAAAGGTTTACTGCATTGTACGTGAAAACTGGTTGTGTCGTTCAATTTGCAATTTAATTTTATTATATTTATTAATATAATAGTTTTAATGTTTATTTATTGAATTTCTTTAGGAATCTTGTACCTGCCGTTTTTTTTAAATGTCGAATAGAAACCCGTCTTCTCGACGCGAGTATAAAACTAATGTAGAATATGTTATTGTTAATATTAAAGAGTTAAGCCAGTATGGCTGTTATCGCCTACTAAAGATGTTAAAGATTAATGAATATAAGTTATATAGGGTAGGAAGATAAAATCTGTTGGTAAAGGATAAAGGAGAGATCATAGCATTATGTGTGCAGAGTCACGTACACCTACTCTCTACCGGGGCCATAGAGACGTGTCTGACAGTAACACCACTATGGAAGAAGAATGAATGGTTAATGAAATTAGTTTGGACTAAGGAAATAGCATCATGCTCCCCTGATAATAAGAATGAGGAAATTACGACATCGCGTCGCCACGAACGCTGAAGTAGAATGTTTTAGTGAAGGCAAATCTCCTCTCTACAGTTTGATTTAAAACATAATAGGACTTTACGAAAGTGAAATAGGCCAGAAGGAGTGGGGGGTGCCGTCGTTTGGACGAATGGGAAATCCACACCTGCCGGGTTGGTGAGCCTTGTTGCAATTCTCCCTTAAACCTCCGTTCATCGCTCAGTGTCACAGCGTTCAAACTGACAACACCGCATCCCTAACCTGCTACAGACCCATTGCTATAATGCCTTAAATCAAACTATAGCTGGTATCATTGAGTATTTGAGCCTACATTCAAGAAAAGTCTTGCCGTAGAAAGCTTTCGCATCCTTCACAAAATGAGGCTTTTCAAAATTCACTAAATATCTGTTTTCTCTTAATCACTACTTGGCAACAACTTTTCCTAATTTTTTATCATGTATAGCGATTTTGTATAAGCCGTAAGTACAGAGCACTTTATCCCCTACTTTATAAACCTAGTCCTACCTAGGCTTGTCGACTGTAAAGAGATCTACGACACGAGTTTTTTTTTTTTTTTTTTTAAATCAAGAATACATTTGTCTTTTACATGTACTGTATTTATGACCCCTCTAATTCTCCCCCTCCAAGATGTTGATTAGTAACCTCTCCTTGTGACAGAGATTTGGGTCAAACTGCTAAGAATGTATAATTTAAATCTTGGTGCACACAAAGTCACCATCTTCACTGTCAATTCTAAAAGCATCAGTATTCCAACAGCATCCGTACTCCTTCCTCCACATGCTTTACAACTTGATTTGAAAATTGAACGGTTTACTTCCGCACTTGAGTACTTTAAATAAACGGGTTACGCTTGGAATTTATCTTATTCTCTACATTACGTTTGCACTGATTGTCTATAATTGTGCTCCACTCTTGTTATACAGTTCTTTTTTTAAAACTATTTATGACTTTTAAAATAACATAATGTTTTCTTTATATAAATAGCTTTGAACAAGTATTGCACAACATCAAAAAAACAAGTCATATAAACAAATATCTTTTTAAAGTCAATTCCTACTTGGACCAACAGAGATTTTTTAAAATTTTAGTTACTTTTTATTAAATAATTACAATTAATATAAATAAACATAAACTTTGAGTTTAAACAGCTGTTCTACCACACAACCTATAACATAAAATCAGCTGTTTTATGAAGTCATATATTATCACTTATTTGAAGCCAAATTGGACAAAATAACTGTATTGAGTACCTTGCCACATTTGTGAAAAGGTTTTCTCCCATATAAAACTTAAATTAATTTATTAAATTTACTTAATTAATTTCTATTTGAAAAACTGTATTAAAATCAAGTGTCATCCACTACAAGTTTCAAAAAATGTATTTGAACATGAGTGGATGAATAAAAAGTTTTATTAACGATTGAAAATTTGAACAAGATATATATATAAAGGAGAGTGTGAACTAACAGAAGGAATCGAATGATAACAAAAATCAACAGAAATGTATTAATCTAATCTAAACAAACAATTATATTATAAGGAATTAAAAAATATTTCAAATGAAAATTATATTTTAGAATGAAAATACTTTTCTCTGACGTCATTAAAATTTAACAGTTTCATTATTTTATTTAGGTTTTTTTTACTAACCGAACAATCATAAGAACATATTAGCAACAGCAGTATGGAAATAAACGTATTGTCCATACAATGTATTGGAACCTAACCTAAAATTACATTCCATTTTGGCAGCTTCAAATTGGACGAGAAACTCCAGATAAGTACCTACTTGAAAACTTGTTTGGTTTAAAGGGACAAGGATCTCGAGTGAACAAGCGTCAGGCACCTTGCTTCGACCTTGACACAAAGAGCGCTATGACGTGGTAGTGTTCATTGAAACCAGCATATTATTCATGTTAGATACTGACACGGCTGATCTACTGCTCTATAATGAACTTGGTTTTCTTAACAACTAGCTCCTATATATGACTCCACCCAAATATTTAAGCTAATCTCATCAACGCATTATATTTGTACTACACTCATAACAAAAATAGCATTCTGATAAGTATTAGGACTATCTTTATAAGTATGATAATTTAATAGTGAAAGTTTCAATGTTTTTTATGTTGCTAAAATTTTAAAAATATTGATGAGCCATTTTAGAGTTTTGTTGTCACATTAGAGCAATTATAGCCCTAATTTAGGGCCCTAATTTTACATTAAAAAAGTTATAGCCGTAATAATAAAAATAAAATTCTTGTGAAATTCCTTACAGTTATTTCCTTGGTTAAAAAAAATGTTTTTCACCTATAAATACGCAGACGGGTTTTTAAAAACTTTCATTTGCTCATAAAAAAGCAGTAGGATTGACGACAGAACGGAAGTGTAATTCAAGTGACATTTACAGTATGTAAGCGAAATCGATTCAAATATTTATATTTAAAAATAGCGTGATCGTACTAGGACATAATACTTCTCCTCAATACAATACAGACAAGACATAACCTAAGAGTAACAGCTGTTGCATGAAATTATACTTTATCACATACTACAAGGAAATTATATAAAAACGATATTTTTGAATAAACAAGAAATTTCGTTTCAAAATAAGATGAGCATAACCTCTAAGTAAACTCTAAATGAAAATGAAAAACGTTTTCTTTCATGTTTGACTTTCGGAAATCTTCGGGGCAGTTTGGTAGGGAGAGAAAAAGATCTTAGAAAAACTAAGATAGGGAAATTTTTGCATTCTTTTTATAATTCCTAAGTGATGACTGACATCGTGTTCTATGAGTCATTCCCATAAAAAGTTCTTTTTCATTCTATGTCATAGGAAGATACATTAAAAATCTATCTGACGTAATTAATCTCTCTCTCTCTCTCTCTCTCTTTCTCTCTCTCTCTCTCTCTCTCTCTCTCTCTCTCTCTCTCTCTCTCTCTCTCTCTATCTATCTATCTATCTATCTATCTATCTATCTATCTATCTATCTATCTATCTATCTATCTATCTATCTATCTATCTATCTATCTATATATATATATATATATATATATATATATATATATATATATATATATATATATATATATAGACTATATACATGAATGTTTGTAAGTGTGCATGTATGTTATCGACGCCTAAACCGCTGAACAGAAGTTAATATAATTTGGAGAGTTTGTTTGACATACTCCCAATATGGTTCGTATGGATCCGCCATTGAAGGCTTAGGATGGTTAAAAAACAGATGTATGTACGTATGTGTCTTATGAAAGCCTAAACAGCTGAACAGAGATTAATGAAAATTGAAGGAATTGTTTAACATACTTCCAGGGTGGTGCGTGTGACGTTTAGTGTAGATCCATCAACAGGGCTCCGCCCTAGAAGCTTGGGATTGTTCAAAAACCGATGTATTCATACATGTGTGTAAGTAATATCTTATCAACGCCTAAACTGATAAACAGAAGTTACTGAAATTTAGAGGGATTGTTTAAAATACTCCCAGGATGGTTCGTGTTAGGTTTGGTGTAAATCCATCCACTTTGTCCTTCAGTCCGCTCCAGAACCTTAAGATAGTTAAGTGTACAGTCTTCGATAAGTCTAATTTTAAAAAGGTATATACACACTAGTGTTACTTAAATAAATTTCTATAAAAATTATAAACATTATGTAAAAATAAAAATACATTTTAAATTATTTTAAACTGTTTAAAATTGCTAAATTCTATGTACAATTATTGCTATCACACTTATTGATATTAATGTAGGATCGTCGATAATATTCTTGCGAAATTTGAATCAACCAAAGCTGTGCAACGGAACCAGACTAACCATATAAAAACTGACACCCAACTTGATCCAGGGAGAAATCAGACGAAGCAAGTTCAAAAGAGATATGGTCTTAATTCCATGAATACCGATGATTTCATCAGATCAACCCACTGATTTCAAACGACTACAATTTCCTTTGCGTCTTGCATTCGCAATAACCATAAACAGGGCACAAGGACAATAATTGACCATTGCTGGATTGAATTTGGAACATTCGAGCTTTTACCAAGGATAATTATATGTTGCGTGCTCACGCGTTGTGACGCCTAAAATTTGTATGTTTATACTTTTAATGAAATGACGAAAAACATTGTCTATCCTCTACCATTGCAAATGAAATACGATTATTAAGATGTTTTATCTGCTTTTCTTATTGCAAAAATTATGATTTCGGGTCCAGCAACGTGTGCCGGGTAACGCTAGTAATATTTAAATACTGGACCGATTGACCACAGCTTCTCTCACATAGTATAATCTATCATCAGGCGTCGTTGTTTCTAATTACAAAGAATTTGTTCAAAGAAAGATGTTGTACAAAGAATAACATCGTCGGCCCTGTCAACTTCCCACAACAGATTTCACTCTTGTACGTAGTTTACCAAAAATATTTTGTTTTTTCGTCTGAACCTCTGCAGCAATCAAAATCTTCTGCATAGAATCCACACACAATTTTGGCTTTACTAGTCGACCCAAAAATGTTTATGCAAAACGCTGGCTCATTTTCTATGAGCTTTAGAAGTTTTCTTACAGTGTATAACTTTGCAGACTTTCACTCTAACTTAAAAAGTTTTAAATTATTGCATCATAGCCTAGATAACAAAGGACGTGTCGCATAGTATTCATTAAGCAAGTTGGGGTAGGAAATTTTTGTTGCCTTATCACAAAATGATTATAGCCTTACAACTCTCTCTTTAAAAGCAATCATTATTGACAAATCAAAAATTACATATTGCAATTGTAAAATGTGTTGCCTCTTCAGTGATTAAGCAAATGCTTTTATTCACATTTATTTTAAAATTTAGAAATAATTCCTTATAATTTAAAATTGAAATGGTTAACTTGAATTAGTATCACATCATGTATTTATCAGTTTGAACCATTTCACATCAATGCATTCAGGAGTGTGTATTACTCCACATCAGTGTTTACCACCCTACAACACAACACCTGATAAGAGACAAGACTGAAATGTTCGAAATAATTTGACAGGCCTAAATAAATCCATTTTAGAAATAAAACTAACATAAAAATTTTAACAAATTGAAAAACTGTAGGAATTAATGAAACCTTTAATCATTTTGTTGTTCTAATATTAAATATTTCATATAGGCCTACTTCTAATGAAAAATGTACCTAGAAATTCATTATTTCTTGGCATAAAAGCCAAAGGCTTAAATGTAATAGTTATTCAGTTGGCATTCCTTCTTAGATAATAAATGGGTTCTCTAGGTAGATAGTAATGTTGTATAAAATTATAACCAAATCTATCCTGAGTGGATACTTCTAGGTATATTTTAATATAGGTAGATAGTAATGTTGTATAAAATTATAACCAAATCTATCCTGAGTGGATACTTCATAGGTATATTTTAATATAGGTAGATAATAATGTTGTATAAAATTATAACCAAATCTATCCCGACTGGATACTTGATAGGTATATTTTAATATAGGTAGATAGTAATGTTGTATAAAATTATAACCAAATCTATCCTGAGTGTATACTTCATAGGTATATTTTAATATAGGTAGATAGTAATGTTGTATAAAATTATAACCAAATCTATCCTGACTGGATACTTGATAGGTATATTTTAATAAAGGTAGATAGTAATGTTGTATAAAATTATAACCAAATCTATCCTGACTGGATACTTCATAGGTATATTTTAATATAGGTAGATAGTTATGTTGTATAAAATTATAACCAAATCTATCCTGACTAGTTACTTCATAGGTTTATTTTAACGTAGGTATTGCAAAAACGTTAATAGTAGTGTTTTACACATAAACATTAGCAATTAATTTTTTTTTTAATATCAATAAGACTAGTTTACGCTAAACATGCCATTACAACCTAACATTTAAAATGTGAAAAAAGTAACTTCCGTATTTTGATATTCGTGTTATACACATTAAAACGAGTAACTTAAAAAAAGTAGTAAAAAATACCAACGTCATTAAGACTTTACTAATTTTTACCGATTATTATTTCATAACCTAAACCCCTCCTGCAACAAACAAAAAACCTGTTGGTTCTACGCTATTTTCAATTTAATTTGTACATTTTACTGCTACAAAACTAACAACAAGCCTTGTAACCTCATGTTACATGATAAAATGTTAATTTACAGACCTGAATAATGTAACAAATGGTAGACAAGCTGATCGCAATAGAGTGCAATGGTTCGCTTTTCTCAGGAGCAGGCTGTGACACATCTGAGGCAATGCAAATGTAAAATAGAGAAGACTGAGCATCTAGGGCTGACCTTTAAAATCGAATTAAAAACTTTAAAAACATATTACATTATGAAATAAGTGCAGCTTCAATTACATCGGATATCCTTTGAGCAGTGACCACCGTTACGTAATCCTGAGGGTTATGGAGGTAGCAAATTTATTGTAGGAGATCCTTAAGGGGAAAGTGTGTTATGTTTTTAGTTTCAGCTAAGAAACCATTAGAGGGTAGGTAGCAATAAACATCACAGTCAAATTTAAATAGCGGTTTGTATAGCAACAAAAAAAAAATACAATTAGGGCCTCTTGGAACCATAGGTTAACATCATGGTCCTGTTCAGTAAAGTATTTAGAGACGTCAAAAAAATGTCATAGATTTTATAGTCAGGTCTTGTGTTTATGTAACAGATTTATTCTGGAAAAGAGGGAAATTATGATTTCCTTGACCAGGGTAGACCTGGTTTTTCCTGCCAATCCAGTATGCTGATTAGAATGTATGGGAAAGGGGTAGTTGGTTTGTGGGTAATTATGGGAGTAATGAGTACGTTAGTCTGTACCTTTTGTGATATTGTTTTGCTGAGTACCAAAGTCTTCTCAGTAGGTCCTAACAGTACGCATCCTTGAGGGAAGTTATAAAGGTAAATCGTAAGAAAAAGTTGCAACATTCTGATTTGTGGAAAATATGGCTGATAAAAGTATGTACAGAAACCACTCTATTATTGTTTTGAATTGGTTTAAATGTATTATTATATTTAAAAAAAGGGTTATACAAATAAAAAACAGTGTACTAAGGGTCTAGTAAACTCTCTGAGATAGGATAAGCATGCAGCAACAGTCCGTAGCTTCTTTCGTACGTGTACGTTTCAAATTAATGAAAAAACATAGCTACTAAGTTCCATAATAAATTCGTTGTGTTGCAATAGAGAGTCTGAGGAAGGAAAAAAATGAAATAAATTTGTTCACTTCCATCAACGGTCAGTATTTATCGTTCAATATAGAGTAAATTTTGTATGCATTGTAAATTTTGTGATGGTAGGTTGGATGATTTTATCGTTTAACGTCAAATAACACAACAGTTAAAAGTTACTTTATCACACTTGAACATATATTGATATGTTACTCTCTCCTATAGTAGTACTTACTTTTGTTTAATGGGGACGCCCGTTTTGCCAGATGTATCCCGTTGTCAACTCAGACTGTAATTGAACCCTTGGTAGTTTTAGGTTAGGGTAGGGTAGTAAAGGGATATTACCCCACCTATCCAGCGATTTTCGAGAGTGTTTTGGTATATAATGTCAATATGTTTATGTAAGTTATAATGAAATAGGATGTTGAGTATTTATATTGGGTGTAGCTTGAAATGTTTGTATATTTTATACTGTTCGATTATGTGATGTCGGTTTTTTTGTTTTGTTTGTATAGTATTTTTATGTTAGGTGTAACGTTTGTGTAGTTGGGAGATGTTCGGGAAAGTTTGAGCGTTTAGGTTTACTGTTCAAGTGTTTAGTGTAAAACTGGTAGTTCAAGTTGTAGACGGAATCAAATAATACTGCATTACTATATAATATGGTGCTTTCTCTCAAGTCTATCAACTTTAACCTTTTATCAGATCCGTTTGCAATCGTACCTAACTTTTCTACTACTAATCAAGCAAAACCAGTTTGTTGGCGCAAGGTCATGACGTCACGACAAACCAAACCATTTATTTCTGAAGATAAACACTCCAACATAGATCAGTTCTCGGCCACATAATGCTGGTCACTTTAAACGTCTAGCAACAGGTTGTTTGCGAAACCGTTTCAGAAATTGATCGGACCAAGTGGCCTACATTTTTATCTGCTAACCTTAACATTCCATCTCACAGCTTTCTTCTTAGATTTAAACTTGGAAAGTTGCTAACCGCCGTCCTATCTTCTGCTGTGGAGCGAAAATGAAAGTTAATTAGAGAAAATTTGTAAGAAATAACTGGCAATAACAACTGGAACGCATTACTTTCGTAGCGTGATGGAATGATATACTTTCGCTATCCAGTGCCTTATTCGTATGGTTAGAATTTGTCGCAATATACCATCGTTGCATTATGATTGGCGTAGTAAAAGAGGTGACACGAAAAAGAATTTATTTTAGGTCAATCGAGCCGCAATAACCCACACTATTACGGCGTATAAATAAACAGTTCTTAATGGTAGCAACATAATATTACAAAATCAATACTTGGATGCTGCGTGCTATTCTCGTCTTATGTTGTAAAGTTTGGCCAGTGCGCATGTGCAACTTGGTTACTGCATCGTGTCCGTCAGGGATAAACTTTTCCTATTGTCATTCAATCGGTCAGTACAACCGAAGATTTTTACAGAAGGCTCTTATTCCTGGCTACAAGCGAAGAGTTTCCCGGCGTGAAATATGCTTCCTGTTACGAAAACATTTGCAGTGTCCTGCCGATACTACTGATTATTATAAAGAGTAAGGTTAATTAAGCAATCGCTATTTTGGAAGAAACTAAGGTGAATTTACAATCAATAACACACGAACTTCTGACCACAACAACGTTTCACGAGCCCGATGTACGTTTCGGGTGCACAGCATCTAGTCCCAGAGACAACAAAAACCATGATC
>JBAIZL010000004.1:184719731-184824731 GCA_036971475.1 Prosapia bicincta | reverse complement strand
AATTACAGCCTTATAACTTCACTTCTATCTGGTTACATGCAGGGAATTAATGGTTAACCGTATCGATTTAGATATCAATAAGGTTATTGCGACTGAATCTAGCCGCTGATGGACAAGTTTAGTTTGGAGAGGAAGTCTGTGGGTTAACACATTATTTCACGTTAATTACAGCCTTATAACTTCACTTCTATCTGGTTACATGCAGGGAATTAACGGTTAACCGTATCGATTTAGATATCAATAAGGTTATTGCGACTGAATCTAGCCGCTGATGGACAAGTTTAGTTTGGAGAGGAAGTCTGTGGGTTAACACATTATTTCACGTTAATTACAGCCTTATAACTTCACTTCTATCTGGTTACATGCAGGGAATTAATGGTTAACCGTATCGATTTAGATATCAATAAGGTTATTGCGACTGAATCTAGCCGCTGATGGACAAGTTTAGTTTGGAGAGGAAGTCTGTGGGTTAACACATTATTTCACGTTAATTACAGCCTTATAACTTCACTTCTATCTGGTTACATGCAGGGAATTAATGGTTAACCGTATCGATTTAGATATCAATAAGGTTATTGCGACTGAATCTAGCCGCTGATGGACAAGTTTAGTTCGGAGAGGAAGTCTGTGGGTTAACACATTATTTCGCGTTAATTACAGCCTTATAACTTCACTTCTATCTGGTTACATGCAGGGAATTAACGGTTAACCGTATCGATTTAGATATCAATAAGGTTATTGCGACTGAATCTAGCCGCTGATGGACCAGTTTAGTTCGGAGAGGAAGTCTGTGGGTTAACACATTATTTCACGTTAATTACAGCCTTATAACTTCACTTCTATCTGGTTACATGCAGGGAATTAATGGTTAACCGTATCGATTTAGATATCAATAAGGTTATTGCGACTGAATCTAGCCGCTGATGGACAAGTTTAGTTCGGAGAGGAAGTCTGTGAGTTAACACATTATTTCACGTTAATTACAGCCTTATAACTTCACTTCTATCTGGTTACATGCAGGGAATTAACGGTTAACCGTATCGATTTAGATATCAATAAGGTTATTGCGACTGAATCTAGCCGCTGATGGACAAGTTTAGTTCGGAGAGGAAGTCTGTGGGTTAACACATTATTTCACGTTAATTACAGTCTTATAACTTCACTTCTATCTGGTTACATGCAGGGAATTAACGGTTAACCGTATCGATTTAGATATCAATAAGGTTATTGCGACTGAATCTAGCCGCTGATGGACAAGTTTAGTTCGGAGAGGAAGTCTGTGAGTTAACACATTATTTCACGTTAATTACAGCCTTATAACTTCACTTCTATCTGGTTACATGCAGGGAATTAACGGTTAACCGTATCGATTTAGATATCAATAAGGTTATTGCGACTGAATCTAGCCGCTGATGGACAAGTTTAGTTCGGAGAGGAAGTCTGTGGGTTAACACATTATTTCACGTTAATTACAGTCTTATAACTTCACTTCTATCTGGTTACATGCAGGGAATTAACGGTTAACCGTATCGATTTAGATATCAATAAGGTTATTGCGACTGAATCTAGCCGCTGATGGACAAGTTTAGTTCGGAGAGGAAGTCTGTGAGTTAACACATTATTTCACGTTAATTACAGCCTTATAACTTCACTTCTATCTGGTTACATGCAGGGAATTAATGGTTAACCGTATCGATTTAGATATCAATAAGGTTATTGCGACTGAATCTAGCCGCTGATGGACAAGTTTAGTTCGGAGAGGAAGTCTGTGGGTTAACACATTATTTCACGTTAATTACAGTCTTATAACTTCACTTCTATCTGGTTACATGCAGGGAATTAACGGTTAACCGTATCGATTTAGATATCAATAAGGTTATTGCGACTGAATCTAGCCGCTGATGGACAAGTTTAGTTCGGAGAGGAAGTCTGTGGGTTAACACATTATTTCACGTTAATTACAGTCTTATAACTTCACTTCTATCTGGTTACATGCAGGGAATTAACGGTTAACCGTATCGATTTAGATATCAATAAGGTTATTGCGACTGAATCTAGCCGCTGATGGACAAGTTTAGTTCAGAGAGGAAGTCTGTGGGTTAACACATTATTTCACGTTAATTACAGTCTTATAACTTCACTTCTATCTGGTTACATGCAGGGAATTAACGGTTAACCGTATCGATTTAGATATCAATAAGGTTATTGCGACTGAATCTAGCCGCTGATGGACAAGTTTAGTTCGGAGAGGAAGTCTGTGGGTTAACACATTATTTCACGTTAATTACAGCCTTATAACTTCACTTCTATCTGGTTACATGCAGGGAATTAACGGTTAACCGTATCGATTTAGATATCAATAAGGTTATTGCGACTGAATCTAGCCGCTGATGGACAAGTTTAGTTCGGAGAGGAAGTCTGTGGGTTAACACATTATTTCACGTTAATTACAGCCTTATAACTTCACTTCTATCTGGTTACATGCAGGGAATTAACGGTTAACCGTATCGATTTAGATATCAATAAGGTTATTGCGACTGAATCTAGCCGCTGATGGACAAGTTTAGTTCGGAGAGGAAGTCTGTGGGTTAACACATTATTTCACGTTAATTACAGTCTTATAACTTCACTTCTATCTGGTTACATGCAGGGAATTAATGGTTAACCGTATCGATTTAGATATCAATAAGGTTATTGCGACTGAATCTAGCCGCTGATGGACAAGTTTAGTTCGGAGAGGAAGTCTGTGGGTTAACACATTATTTCACGTTAATTACAGCCTTATAACTTCACTTCTATCTGGTTACATGCAGGGAATTAACGGTTAACCGTATCGATTTAGATATCAATAAGGTTATTGCGACTGAATCTAGCCGCTGATGGACAAGTTTAGTTCGGAGAGGAAGTCTGTGGGTTAACACATTATTTCACGTTAATTACAGCCTTATAACTTCACTTCTATCTGGTTACATGCAGGGAATTAACGGTTAACCGTATCGATTTAGATATCAATAAGGTTATTGCGACTGAATCTAGCCGCTGATGGACAAGTTTAGTTCGGAGAGGAAGTCTGTGGGTTAACACATTATTTCACGTTAATTACAGCCTTATAACTTCACTTCTATCTGGTTACATGCAGGGAATTAACGGTTAACCGTATCGATTTAGATATCAATAAGGTTATTGCGACTGAATCTAGCCGCTGATGGACAAGTTTAGTTCGGAGAGGAAGTCTGTGGGTTAACACATTATTTCACGTTAATTACAGCCTTATAACTTCACTTCTATCTGGTTACATGCAGGGAATTAACGGTTAACCGTATCGATTTAGATATCAATAAGGTTATTGCGACTGAATCTAGCCGCTGATGGACAAGTTTAGTTCGGAGAGGAAGTCTGTGGGTTAACACATTATTTCACGTTAATTACAGCCTTATAACTTCACTTCTATCTGGTTACATGCAGGGAATTAACGGTTAACCGTATCGATTTAGATATCAATAAGGTTATTGCGACTGAATCTAGCCGCTGATGGACAAGTTTAGTTCGGAGAGGAAGTCTGTGGGTTAACACATTATTTCACGTTAATTACAGCCTTATAACTTCACTTCTATCTGGTTACATGCAGGGAATTAACGGTTAACCGTATCGATTTAGATATCAATAAGGTTATTGCGACTGAATCTAGCCGCTGATGGACAAGTTTAGTTCGGAGAGGAAGTCTGTGGGTTAACACATTATTTCACGTTAATTACAGCCTTATAACTTCACTTCTATCTGGTTACATGCAGGGAATTAACGGTTAACCGTATCGATTTAGATATCAATAAGGTTATTGCGACTGAATCTAGCCGCTGATGGACAAGTTTAGTTCGGAGAGGAAGTCTGTGGGTTAACACATTATTTCACGTTAATTACAGCCTTATAACTTCACTTCTATCTGGTTACATGCAGGGAATTAACGGTTAACCGTATCGATTTAGATATCAATAAGGTTATTGCGACTGAATCTAGCCGCTGATGGACAAGTTTAGTTCGGAGAGGAAGTCTGTGGGTTAACACATTATTTCACGTTAATTACAGCCTTATAACTTCACTTCTATCTGGTTACATGCAGGGAATTAACGGTTAACCGTATCGATTTAGATATCAATAAGGTTATTGCGACTGAATCTAGCCGCTGATGGACAAGTTTAGTTCGGAGAGGAAGTCTGTGGGTTAACACATTATTTCACGTTAATTACAGCCTTATAACTTCACTTCTATCTGGTTACATGCAGGGAATTAACGGTTAACCGTATCGATTTAGATATCAATAAGGTTATTGCGACTGAATCTAGCCGCTGATGGACAAGTTTAGTTCAGAGAGGAAGTCTGTGGGTTAACACATTATTTCACGTTAATTACAGTCTTATAACTTCACTTCTATCTGGTTACATGCAGGGAATTAACGGTTAACCGTATCGATTTAGATATCAATAAGGTTATTGCGACTGAATCTAGCCGCTGATGGACAAGTTTAGTTCGGAGAGGAAGTCTGTGGGTTAACACATTATTTCACGTTAATTACAGTCTTATAACTTCACTTCTATCTGGTTACATGCAGGGAATTAACGGTTAACCGTATCGATTTAGATATCAATAAGGTTATTGCGACTGAATCTAGCCGCTGATGGACAAGTTTAGTTCGGAGAGGAAGTCTGTGGGTTAACACATTATTTCACGTTAATTACAGCCTTATAACTTCACTTCTATCTGGTTACATGCAGGGAATTAACGGTTAACCGTATCGATTTAGATATCAATAAGGTTATTGCGACTGAATCTAGCCGCTGATGGACAAGTTTAGTTCAGAGAGGAAGTCTGTGGGTTAACACATTATTTCACGTTAATTACAGCCTTATAACTTCACTTCTATCTGGTTACATGCAGGGAATTAAATGTCATTTACGGTTAACCGTATCGATTTAGATATCAATAACTGGTTGCTGGTGTGACTGTAGAGCCCGTGCTGTCTAATTGGTCTAACAAAGATAAGCTCTCAAGTTTACTCACAAGAATACTAGACACAATGAAATGCACACGTAAAATATTCATTGTATCATATGATTCTCATCTCAACTATTTTATTCAAAAATCGATAATATTTGACAAATACTTCGTCACCTTCAATTTTTGTCTGGGTTACAAATATTCTTTGCAAATACATTCAAAACAAGGACAAAATTATTTCAAATATCGCAAGACACAAATAGTGTTTAAAACACACTAAATTGTCCTCACACAAACATAACCCTACTTTTATTACAAATCTTACATACACACTCATTTATCAAGAGTAATTATCCAGGAATTGCGAATTTCATTACTAAATGTTTATTTCAAAATATGAATACAACATATCAGCATAATATAGGTTTCGTTATAAACACAAGAAACATTAAGTTTCTACAAACACAATAAATATACACAGCTCACAATTATAAAATTTTAATTTCATACGCGTTTCGATTATTTATCTCATCATCATCAGTGATGCTACTGTACTTATTATGTTTACAGTCTCAACTTACAAGCCATCTCGAATATTATTTAAAGTTCCCTATGTAAACTAATCGATTGCAGCAACGACCACCACTTTCCTCGGTCATGCAACAATGCGTTTGTTGAGACGATGTGACTAGATTACACTGGTAAACTTGAAAATTTGTTTTGCTTCAAACGTACTCGTAGCTATATTATAATAAATCAATGTAGAAATGGAATATAAATGAGTTGTCTATTTTATTAAGGAACTTTGAGCTTATGCAGTTTAGACTGTGTTGGTAAATTGAGGTTATGGATCTATTTTTTATAAAATTTAACCACTAGTTATTGTTTGGGATATTTTAAATAACTTTCCCTTATATTATTTAAAACTATAAAAATCTGAGTTGACGAAGTGTTCGTCAAGAACTGATACTAAAAATTACTTCAGCGTTTAGTTGCAATGAGTGGCTTTTCCAATTTAATGGTTTAAGGTAAAACCATACAATAAAAGCAAACAATATAGTTTACCTAACAATAATATTTATTTTTGAAAATTGTAATTGATTAGCGTTACAAAAAATAGAACAGTTTTCTTTCCAAAATTGTTTTATTACAAAAATAACAATAATATTTACTCCAAAAATTACATACAAAATATATTAATAAAGAAATTAACTTAACAATAAATTTCATATTGGAAAATATAAGTTCTTAGTCTTAACGTGTTGGGAGTAAATTCAGAGAGTGCATGTGTTGGTCAGGTGAGTGTTACAGCATTAACTGTTGTACCTGTGGACAGTAACAATATCCGGCTATATTTCTAAGCTGTTAACTTTAACTGAGTGTGACTATTTCGGGCATTGGCACTAGGTTTACATCTATAAGTTTCCTATAGGTTTATAGAGTTTTCGAAATGTAAGACAGAGTTTACTAATGAGTAATAGTAATGGTAAAATAATCAGTAACGGTAAGATAAGGTAACTGTAACGGTGATGGTAAAAGACTGGTGACAATAACGGTTACTGAATGGAACCGTAACGGCACTCGTTAATATCCATCCTGCGATAACTGTGGCAATGAAATTTTTTGTCAAAAAATAATATAAAAATAGCTAGGTAATTTATATTTGTTTAGTTTTATACCCCCCCCCCCCGGTAACTAATGTAGACCAGTGCTCATAATTTAATGTAAAATACACTCACGATCTTGTTTATGGTTTGATTATGATTTGTTTGTTTTTATACAATTCAACATTATCTTTCTTTCCTATATTTTTATGATTTCAGAAGACGAAAATACTCATCAGCGTCGTGTAATAGTGTCACACATCATTCAAAATTGGAATAGACTTGCTGCTTTTGGTCATGATTTTTGTGATTTAAACCCGTAAATACGTTTAATTTCATGTTAGCTATATAATTTATTCTAGGTGTTATATATTTTCATTAATAAACTTTCTTTGTAGGTTTTAATAATAATTGTATCAAATACCTGTACAGCATTTAAAAAAAGTATCCCCATCATAAATAACTTGAATAAATCAAAATAATCAAAGCATAAGAATTAAAACAACCAGAATTAATTTATAAATAAGCAATAAATTAACAAATATAATTTATAAATGAATAAAATCTTACTAAGAACAACCGAGATATAAATATTAAATAACCTAAAAAACATACATACAGTAACAAGTTAGTGGGGTGCAATGAAAACTCATATAGTTCTGTAATATCGTAAATGTTTGTAAACAACCTTATTGCTTGTAAGTTTATCACAAATTTAAATCGTGACTTTTGAAGTAAAAGTTGAGTTGAAGTGTGTAGAATAATTTATTACTTTGGAAAACTTCAACTTCAATGTAGAAATTCTATTTTTTGTCTACTTTCTAGAATATAAATCGTTACTTACTACAAAAATTATTAAATGTCCATATACTCAGATAACCTAAAAAATAGGCGGGAGAAGCATCTACGAGGAGCATTGTTAACTTATGTTATATAATTGACATTTAAGTAATTTAGTCAACTCAAATTATAAAAATTGCTCACTAACAATTTTACATTGTATTGTGTATCTACATAGATAATAATAAAATACATGTTCCAAAAACTTACTGTACAAGAAAATGTCTGCCTTTGATATCGCTATTTTAAACATAGCAAAATACAACAATATATAAAGTAATAATTTCATTATGGGTTAAATTTTTAAAATTAGGACAATTACTGTAATTATTTCCTTATTCATCTCTGTAATTACAAGTTACTCAATCGTGAAAATATGTTTGCCACTACAATATTAGATCTGCATGATTTTTAGATTTAACGAAGAGACCGAGACAAGTAATTTGCAAAAACATCAATTAGGTTAGGTTAGGTTATAAAAGAAGAGGTTTAAGTTAGGTAAGATTTCAGTCAAATGAGAGAATGTTCTACTTAAACTATTATAATAAAACTATAAGACTGAAGAGTGTTTTACTAGCACTGAGAGAAATAGATTTCCCTTTACCGACAGACCGTCCCAAGTACCACAAAAAAGATTAACGAGCCTTGGATAAAAGACATTCTGAAAGCATAAAAAAAATTTATGTGCAACGGTTTAACGAATAATTTCCGTAGAATTAAAATGTCTCGGATATTTAACGGACTGCGCATGCGTGTACCATAAATTGCAAGCAAGGAAGTCTTACAGAATATTTGGCGTCCGCCCAGGCTCGGACATTCACGCCGGCCGGATGTTGTAATGTTTTGGAATTTGTTACAGCTAGTCTTTACGTAAACTTTCAATACAATTTATACACAACACTTGACTGCAAAATTATATAAATAGTCAACTAAAAACTTAGTTAAACATATATAAGAATACTTTTGTTTGTATTTTTTCAACATATATGAAAACTGCTATATATGTACGTTAATGATGATGTTGTTAATATCAGGAGTACATCGGTTAATTACGTAGTGCATAAAAACGCTGTACCGACGTTTTGCTAGTTTCATCTAGCATTGACGAGGTAACCTAACAGTTAAAGCGCGAACTATTGTACTCCGAATATTAACTATTCATCATATTTTTCCATCCGTGAAGGAACACACACACACACACACACACACACACACACACACACACACACTCGACATAAATAAGGAATTAGGTTTGAATTTAGTTATGTTTACTTTTTATTAAAGTCATAGCGCCTCAATACAATTACCTATTGATTTCACACTCAAATTTCCTGAAAATCATGTTCAATAAAATTACCTATGTAAAACAAATATGCGGTGTTAGTTTAGTTTTAAATTTTGATAAATTGTGTACCTAAATTTTAACTAAATGAGAATTTATTTTACTATTTTCCAACTGCTCTCATGCCCTCCAAGGAGGGCGCACCCCCCAGTTTGCTCTAGATGCCACAGGAAGGGATTCTATGAAAGAATATTTATTGTAAATTTGTATCGAAATCTTTATGACATTTGAGATTACAAATTAACCAGAAAAATAATAGCTAGCATTTAATTTTACATAAAAGATATTTTAAAAAATCTATACGATCTATTCCGAATAGGTTTCGAAACGTTGCCAAGGATGTAAGTAATGCAAAAGAAATGAAGTGAATGGGACAAAATTTACACAAAGCCCATATCAAGGTTAACGGCAACTGGTTTTCAGTCTACCAAATATGACGTAGAAAAAAATTAAAATTAGAAAGCAATTTGGAAGGAAAATTAATACCAATTACATCCAACCTCAAATTACTGAAACATTCAAAAATACTCTTATTAAAAATTTAGAAGTTTTATTTCGGTGCTTTTTAAATTAACCATGACCCGACAGATTTTATATGTTTTGTAACAGTTGAGGAAAGAACGCTCAACTAAAACGTTCTGCAAACTAATGCACATAACTGTAACTCTCATTAAACAAGTTACGACTGATCGAACTTATAATTTGATCGCACTAAAATATGTTATTTAGTATACAATATCGAGAGTATAATGGTGCAATAAAAATAAAATAAAAATATTGGAAAGACCACAAAAAATAAAAAAAAATAACAAATAAAACAAGTTACGCAAGATTAAACCTTTATGTACATTTCGATGACCATGTCATCATTATCAGAGGGTCTTATTACAAAATTACAATCTAGCAAACAAGAAGATACAAGGTCACTTTAGTTTGTAACTTCTTGTTTGCTAAATTGTAATTGTGTAATAAGAACCTCTGATGATGGTGACATGGTCATCGAAATGTACATAAGGGTTTAATCTTAAGTAACTTGTTTTATTTGTTATTTTTGTGGTATTGGAGTTCTTTATAATATTTTCATTGTAATATATTCATCAGTGTCTAGATTGGCCTTGGTGAAGCACACCCACCCCTACATGGAATAACCTCAAATAAGGTTGCTTAAAAGTTCCATGAAATAGGGTAGAGGGCATTGTTTAAAACTAACAACAAACTACAATGCAACATACAATGTAAGAGAACAAAAGTAACTCCAAGTGAACTGAATAGACTAACATGGGGCAATTAGGTAGAATTTTCAACAAAGATTTAAAAACCATTCAACAAAAATTAATAATCACACAGGCCAACAGTCAATACTATAATTCATATCAACAAAAAAGTTCCACATACTGTATTAACAAACTAAAAGAATACGAAATTTACAAATATACCAAAACACAAAACATAATTAATGAACAAACACAGCACAAATTATGTACACTTTTTGAAGACATTGTAGACCTGCCCTTAAAATCTCAGCCATTGGCGTTCAACATTTTTCTTAATGGAAAACACCGATGAGGCACTAAAACATTTTGTCCCGGAATTTTTTTAAAATTCACTTAAAGTTCGGGAAGTGGTTAATGTTTTGTTTAAAGTTTTGCCGACCGTCATGAACAATAGCATGTATGACATAATTCTAGTATAAACATTCACTTCATTCCGCCTTGTAAAGCTGGTTCACATTGGTCAAACCCTACGACGGTTTCCATAATTAGCGATTTTAAGTTTCTTAAAATGATGCCACGATACCAATTTAAAATTTATATTTTTAAACAATAACTTATTATATTTTCGAAATACGTTTTTCGGGGTACAATTCCATGGAATTACCAACATGTAATGCTAACATGTAGGCCGGCTAAATGTATAAATGTAATATTATTCCCACATTTATTTCGGCTGGAGAGACACAGATATTAATCTGTTTTTGCCCACTCACTCAGATAAATATTTCTCATTCATATGGATGTCTTCCACTAGGCCACTTGAGCCAACTAAAATTTCACGATTGGTAATCATTGTTTTACATCGAAAGATTTGCTCCATATTTTTGAATAAATTAAATTATTACGCAGATTTCGATCGCGACTAACGCGGAAATAGGAGACCGACTTAACTAACGCTGAAGTCCTTTATTTTGCCACGTGCCTTTTGTCTTTCCGGATTTGCACCGCTGAACATGATGATTGCTCAAGGACTTATTATGATGTCTGTAGACGGAAGTACGTAATTTGATAATTTTGAGTTTCACATTTATTTTTCTGAGGCTATTTATGTAAAGCAATGGATAACAAATTTTAAAATATTTAGATTTTTTTATTTCTTTTAGTGTTTATAAAATTTTATTAGAATGTTTATGGATTTTTCTAGTAAAGAAATAGAATCAAAATACAATAAAATAATTTAAGAATTTTTTCAAATTATATAAATCGATGTTAAATAAAAAGTGCATTTCGATTTAACACTTTTTTGAGCGAATACCTGTCTGGATCACCAGCAGTTCGTATCTTGTGAGAATAGAGTGAAATCGTTACATATTTCTTCTCCATATCTTATTTTGGTTCCCTTCTCGTTTCATTCGTCTTGTTTGAATTTCCTGCATTCAGGATATTATCGGTTGTCCACCCTCTATTCATCATCCAGAAGAGCATATTGTACTATTTGTTTTTACAAAAATACAAAGAACTAGGGGCCTACATACATTACACGCTGTAACCATATCCCGAGTCTCTCGTATTTATTTTAAGATTTATCTTTGAACTGATGTTGTTTTCGATTCCTTCTAGTATTTGGCTCAATTCCATTACAAGTTCGCGAAAGTGGCTTTATCGTCTGCATATCTCAGACTTTAGACATTCCTTCCTTTAATACTAAACGGCCATTCCATCCATCAGTGGACTTTCGTATTATCCATTCACCATTATTTGTGAAGTATATTCATATAAATTGGACTCAGTATACAGCCTTGTTTATTAGAGTAACCCAGAAACTATAACGTCATGACAGGGGATTTACCAATCCTACCATAATTCTGTCAGTAACTCTCCCCTAAGGAAATGTACACACTATGGCTATCCTTCATAGGGGATACGCTATGAAGTCATAGATTAATTTAACACGTCTTTTACTAATTTAAAACCATAGTGATCAATCCAGTTTTTTAAAAATAAAAACTACTTTTTATAATACTCGTTTAATTCAACTTCTCCAAAAAATGGAATATGTGGAATTTTCACAAACATGCGTTTTCTTCTGAAATAGAAAAAAACTCATGAAAAAAAACAAATACAGGAATACTTTATATGATGAAGTATTCTTGTATTTCTATTTTCTCATGTTTTTGATATATATATATATATATATATATATATATATATATATATATATATATACATATATATAATTAAATTAAAAATATTTCAAAAACAAGAATACTTTTATTGAATATATTTATTCAAAGCTTTTCGCCGATAAAATAGTACCAGCATCTTCAGGAAAATAATTATCTAATAAAATATTTTTACAAAATTAAATAATATGATTTAATTTTGTAAAAATATTTTATTAGATAATTATTTTCCTGAAGATGCTGGTACTATTTTATCGGCGAAAAGCTTTGAATAAATATATTCATTAAAAGTATTCTTGTTTTTGAAATATTTTTAATTTATTAATTATATTATAAGAAAATATATCACCATATTTAATATATATATATATATATATATATATATATATATATATATATATATATATCGCAATATGTATTCTTGTGTATTAATAAAGAACTAAGTCAAAATACAAATACAAGAATTATAATTGAATTTACAATTCAAAGCTTTTCGTTGGCTAACAGTACCAACATCATCAGGAATATTAAACAATTGTTTAATATTCCTGATGATGTTGGTACTGTTAGCCAACGAAAAGCTTTGAATTGTAAATTCAATTTTAATTCTTGTATTTGTATTTTGACTTAGTTCTTTATATATATATATATATATATATATATATATATATATATATATATATATATATATATATATATATATATATATATATAGGGGGCTTGGTGGTCTATTGGGTAGAGGCTTGATTATTAATCTAAATCTAAAGGTTTCTTGTTCAATTCCCGTTAGCGCCAACGAGTTTCTGTACGCTCCTTCGTCCTTCAGATGTCTCAGTCTATCGAAGTCAGTACCTAGGATGACAACAAGCGATGGCGGCCTAATACTAATCACAATTCCTACCTAAGGTACAATACCTAGGGTACGGCCTAAGTAAGTCAGCTTTACCGTGTCTGATCTAAGCCATCCTAATGGTATAAAAGGAGTATTTATTATCATTATATGTAAACTAATTTTTGCAAATGGCGAACGAAATACTTACACTACAAATACTTACTATAAATATGGCTTATTCTTACACCTGAAAAGTCTGTTGGAGTTCCCCAGATACATACCTGAAAACATAAACATTAAAACTTAATATATATGTAAATATATTCTTACGATACAATTCCATGCATAATCATTGCTAAGTAAATGAAAAACCTATATTTAATCAGAGAAAACTAGTTTATTTGATGTAAATTTATTGTAAAACAAACACGTGACTATGTGATTGCTTCATATGTGACTATTTGCAAGCACGTGACTGTGTGTTGTAAAGCAATCATCATTTTCCTGGATTTAATTTTACTATGTATTGTAATTTATTAAAAAAATCCTTTAAACCACGTGAAAAAAATTTTACTTTACTCGTTTAAGGAATACATTTATAGTCTACAATATAAAACGAAACCTTGTTTTGAAATTGTAAGCCTAGAAATACTTTGTAAAACTGAAAATAAAAATATATAAAGTTATAACAATATAAATAGTAAATAATTATTTTATCTAAACCCTTAAAAACTTACATAAACATTTGTGAATTTTAACAAATATCAAAATGTTTGTAAAGTTCAAACAAAACAAATCATGGGGCACACGTGTCCTAACACGTGTCTAATTGATTAGAATTATTATGTAAACGGTAACGATAGGTAATACTTAGTACAATTTATTGCACGCACCCTATATTGTTTGTAACAATAGGTAATACTTAGTACAATTTATTGCACGCACCCTATATTGTTTGTAACAATAGGTAATACTTAGTACAATTTATTGCACGCACCCTATATTGTTTGTAACAATAGGTAATACTTAGTACAATTTATTGCACGCACCCTATATTGTTTGTAACAATAGGTAATACTTAGTACAATTTATTGCACGCACCCTATATTGTTTGTAATAATAGGTAATACTTAGTACAATTTATTGCACGCACCCTATATTGTTTGTTTTGAACCTTACAAGTCTTTTCATGTTTGTTAAAATTCACAAATTTTTATGTCAAACTTAAAGAGATTATGAATATGGATGGGTTATAAAGATAACTAACCAGTAAGTATGTCCAGGAGAACAGGACTAAGTCCTGGTCCTTGTTGTTCTTATACATTTTGGTTCGTTTTAAAAGCATGCCGAAAACATGTTTTATTTATTATTTGCTTTTTAGTCTTTGGTTTTACTTATATGTTATTACAATTCACGTTTTTGTTATTTTAGATCATTAATTATATGCTAAATAATGAATAATCACATACAATTTCATATAAAATTATGTATTTCATTCGTACAACGTATGAATGTTTGTATTTTGTTTTCAGCTAAAATTCAGGGCTTTATCACGGATGGTAAATTATAAATAGCCAATATTATAGGAAAGTGCTGAGCTTTGTTTACTTTTTAACGTCTCTAGCTCATCGGGAATTTTGTTTAAATTTGACTGCGAAATACCAACAGGACAAACCAGAGAAGTTAATAAAAACATGTTGAAAATAAGTTTATGATTCTTTCTATATTGTATGAGTTTTAGGCATTTTTATGAATATACAACAAATATTTAAGGAAAATTGAGCCATTAAAATATTTTTTAAGGTTATGTTACGTTTTGAGCGATCTCCTAATGACTTAAGTTATTTTATAAATAAAATGATTTAAGTTACATTTCTGTTGACAGTTCCACGACTTCTATAGTTTATTTTTTAATTTAATACAGTTTTTAAAATTTATAATTATATAAAAAATTTTGTATATTAAAAAATAATATAAAATAGTAATTAAAAATAAGTCGTGAAACCAGTAATAAGCGATTGGTAAAAATCGTCATGGACATAATAACACTAGAAAAGTCATGTAAAAGTAATTGAATATAAAAATGTAATATTACAATAGAAAATCTTTAATAAGTGATTTAATTATGCCTAAAATAAAAATGCAAATAAACTATTCAAGTGTTATATCAAGTTTTGTCTTCGCCCAGCACAATGGTTCTCTGACATCAATTTAGCAGGTTCCCTCACGTTCAATTTGAACAGCACACTCAACAATTGATAACACTTTGTAAACACACTTTCACTGGGCAAGTCGCACACAGGAATTCAAAGAACAATAGCCGTGTTTGTTTAAGCTTTCTCTTTGGGTGGAAATGCAAATTAACAAAAGTTTAACACCTGCTTTGTTTGCAGTTAATGTTTGTTTTGTCAACTGTCATTTTAAATGTCTCTTGGTAAAACGTTCCTTTATTATTACGCCATTAAATTAATTATCGCCTGCCGCCGGTGATTTACTAGTTTGTTGTGTTTTTTGGAAAAACAAATATCAATAGCACTGGACAATGAGAGGGAACGCCACAAATCTCGCTTTGTACCATAATCTCTAACAGCTAACCTGAGCAAGCTAACTTCCAGGGAGAAGGTTTGGTCTGTAACAGGGTAAGAGTAACTCTCTGATGAGTGAGATAATTGAAAAGTATGGCGAAGGGTGAAAAATAAGATCGTCTGGAATTATTCTCTAATAAAAAGGAGGTTCGTGAAGGTAGGAGATGAAGTAAAAGTGCTTCTAAGTCAAAGAATTATGTTACCGACTTTAAAAATATATGTGAATGATATAGTTCGTTTGTCAAATTTTATAAAGTGTGAAGTTAGTAGTGTTAGGTTCTTTTAATGGGAGGATACCGTAAGAGACGCCAAACCCTTTCAGTAGGGTAACTCATGCCGAATCCTCTCCTGACTATTGAGACACCGACGACTCACGGCGAAATCGTGTGGCATGGGTAGCACAAGAGCGTTCTTACGGTACAAATAACTTCGAGTGTGTGTGTGTGTGTGTGAGAGAGAGAGAGTGTGTGACAAAGAGAGAGAGAGAGTGTGTAGTAGACGAAACGTTTAATCTACATTTTGGTAATTAAGATACTTTATGTATTTCATAAAATATATTTAATTACTTTACATTGTGTTTTATTGAGTGTATTAGAAAAGTCGACTCAATTACAACAGTGTAACGAAGCAGCCATGTTTGGCCGGCTACCAAGACATGCTTAAGAGACAGACACAATAAGGTCAACCAGATAACATAGGTTAATTGTGATGCAATGGTGACGCGGTTAATGCATCTTTCTACTTGCAAAAATGAAGGCCTTGAGATGTTAAGGCTTTAATTAATAAATCGCTATCTAAAAATTATAAAAATGTGATGTGTATTTAGGACGTTTCAGAAACACCAGGTGCATTAGTGCAGTACGTTATCATGCTAACCATCTACAATGATATATACAGCTTGGTGAAACAGTGTTTTATAATATATAACAAGATTCTAAATTAGACTGTATCAGAAGTTGCTAAACTAAAGCAATTGTTGTGTTTGTGACGCACTGCCGAGCTGTAAAACGTCTTATGCAATAAATAAGATTCTTCTTATTGGAATAAAAAGATTATAAGAAGGTAAAATGGCTCTTTATAAATCTTCAATATTTCACTTTCCAAATATATATATATATATATATATATATATATATATATATATATATATATATATATATATATACATTAACAGCCTGCAGAAAAGAGCTAAACAAAGAATATAGATCTTATCATAACCTTTTTTATTATTACAACTTTACATTTTAAATTAAAATTTGTAGCAATTCACATTATGCTTATTTATATTACATGTGTTTAAAAACTTTTACAATGCGTTTTTTTAAAATTTTACCATATAGACCTTAATCTAATATTCTTAAACGACTAATAATTGTATGTATAAATTTTCTCTTGAAAACTACTGTAAAGATTTTCACCAAAATTGCTATATAGAGGGTTTTGAACTCAAGAATCCAACGGTATAGGTTAAAATTTACTAAAAAAGCGTTATCATCAGTTTTCAAAATTTTTTATATATGTATTTGTTTATTTTTTGTCGGAAACTATTCTAAGGATTTTCACTAATTTTGTGTATAGGGGGTTTTTATCCTCAGAAATCTAATGAGCTAAGTCAACATTTTCTGAAAAATCGTCATCATCAGTTTAAAAAAAATTGTATATATATATATATATATATATATATATATATATATATATATATATATTATAACGATATGTGAACAAGGACTCTAAATAAATAGATAACAATAACTCTTGCTACAAATATTTAAACACCCTTGATGTACATGTTTGTAACCCTAAATTTTTGTAACCTTCTAATGATGCTAATTGTGTCGGTGAAATGTACATCAAGGGTGTTTAAATATTTGTAGCAAGGGTTATTGTTATTTATTTATCATAATTACGCTACTATGCTCTGTACAAATTTCAAGGACTCTAAAGATAACTATAAATTAAGTTCGTAAAATTAAGACTACAATGTTCAAGGTCAAGCTAGCAGTATTATTATTTTATTGTATAATAAATTCTCATAAAATGTTGTCAGTTTTTAAAAACGCAAGGGCACTCCAAAAACTAGAGAATAAAACTTGGTACCGTAAAAAAGGTCAGTTTCAAAAAAACGTTAGATTTTAAAAATATACATTAAAAGTTCAAATTAGGAAATGTGATTGGTCTAAACCAGGAGAGAAGGGATAAGAGGTTCAAAAGTTAGTTGTTAGGAAAAACGAAACAGGGGGATCCATCCAGGAGCGTTCGATGAGAGCAGACGTCGGTCAAGTTACCTACAGTTCGTATATTTATAGTAAGTAGTCGAAAGTTCATTATTAAGTAGCAATCTATGCGTTGTTAATAAATAAAATAAATAGTCGAGAAATAATAGTCGTTATAGTTCAATAGTGACGCAACGAACGGATGGAACTTCAGGACCACGAGCTACGAACAGGTGACCCTCCAATTTCAATCTCTTGAAAATTAAACTATTTTGTTCATCTGCCAATAAACAAATTTTTCAGTTATTATTTCATCAAAGCAATATCCATTAATCAGAACTATAAAATATAAACTTAAAGCTTCAATTCTCCAATTTCACACGAACCTTATACAGCGACTCAGAGCAATACGGTAAATTATATGTAAATTTAGTTACGTAGTAGAATAAGGCAAAGAATCTCTTGAAAGTTAGTATAACTGAGCAAGCAAAAACTAAAGTGAAGTAAGAAATCCTCATCTAAAAATAATATTGTAATTCTTTCTGATGTAAAATAATTAGGTTATGTTAAGAACATGTAATTTATAAGTTATTTCAGTGTAATCCAGAGGATGAATACTATAAATAATCATACCTAACCTATCAGTGATAAGTGGCGCCAAAAAATGAATCCTTTATTTAAAATAACAATCAGTAGTAATTAATTAATCAATGCAATTTATCACCCTTACAAGTTAATAAGTATAAAATAAAAGTAAATTAGAAAAGCATCTACGATTTCAAAAAGAAGCGTTAAATTATCCTATAATTCAATGATACTTAACTAAGTGAATAAGGCCTTACTTTATGACGCGTTTCGAAGCAATCATTCCTTTTACGAAGCAAAGCCTCTACAAAGCCTTTACGAAGGAAGCCCTTACGTATTCACTTAGTTAAGTATCATTTAATTATACTTTAATCTGTGAACTCAAAATGTTTAATACTAACAACTTGAACGTTACAATATATATTTGAAAATTTTTTCATCAGTTTTCGAAAAATTGGATATATTTGTATTTGTTAATTTTTTATCGGAAACTACTCTAAGGGTTTTCACCAAAATTTGAATATAGGGGGGGGGTGTTAACCTTAGGAATCCAATGAGCTGAGTCAAAATTGAATAAAAAATCATCAGAAGTTTTCGAAAAATTGCATATGTATATATATATATATATATATATATATATATATATATATATATATATATATATATACATGAATATATATTCAATCTGAGAGAGAGAGTGTTATTACATCTTATTGTAAACAATTATTCCTCTATCAAGTGCAAGTAATTTTTACCTTATAATGAGGTATCTTTCGGTCACTTGACCATTGTCGAATCACTGAAATATTTCACTGAGTAGAAATGTTAACTACACCCCCCCCAAACACACTGTTCTATATATATTAGTAATTTTTTCTAGGAAACTACTCTAAGGATGTTAACAAAATTGGTATATAGGAGGCGTTTATCTCAGGGATCTATTGAGCTGAGTAAAAATTTACTGAAAAATCGTCATCATCAGTTTTCGAAAAATTGCGTGTATATATATATATATATATATATATATATATATAATTCTATTTCTAATTTAACATACGTTTTAGGCCTATAGCTTACATTATTGTAATTTTCATTCCTGATAATGTTGGTACTGTTTACCAACGAAAAGCTTTGAATATAAATTAATAAATATTCTTTTATTTGAATAACCTGTTATTTTAATATATATATATATATATATATATATATATATATATATATATATATATATATATATATATTTATAATTTTTTTCTAGAATACTACTCCAAGAATTTTTATTAAAATTGATATGTAGGGAATTATTAACCTCAGCAATCAAATGGGCTATGTAAAAATTTAATGAAAACTTGTCAAGTTTTCGCAAATTGTTAAACATCGGAAACTACTCTACAGATTTTCACTAAAATTCGTATATAGAAGGTTTCTACAGTAGCAAACCAAACGGGTAATTGAAATTTGTCTGAAATATCGATATCAAGTTTTCGAATACTTTTAAGAAATTCATATTTCCAGAATTACATTGGACTCAAGCAAGAGTCAACTTGGATGTACTATGCAAATACAACAATTCCCATTTAAACCAGCATTTGACAAGGCAATCCATAAGTCACAGTGGCAAAGTTTTGATTATGTTGGTATCGACTTAAGAAACTCCACTTTAATGCACAGGGAATGGCATATGTGTCATTCACTAAGATTAAAAGGAGTAGATTTTATTTTGTTCCCCTTTAAAATGACAATACACGTCATAGGCGAAACATAATGTTTAAAATTTCGGACTCAATCGGAGTGGATCCTATCGTAGATAGGTTTCCTGTTTAATATATAAAACTGATAACAGGATGGTTTCTGCCATTTATGGTTATTCTAAATTTGCCTTAAATATTAATTTTATTATCTGTAATTAATTTACATATGAAATACATTATGCAGTGTTTTATATTTTATTTTGTTTATTACATCACATGTATACATTGATGCTTATTTGGGAGACTCCAACTGTAAACTGAATGGCACTGAACAGAAGTGCAGCAGTGAGACGAGGAAGGGTCAAGGATTCATCAGGTATAATGATTGTACCATAGAAAAATGTATTCTATGGTAGAATCATAATGCAGAATGAATAACTTGAGCCTTCGACGTATAACTGAAGGACCCCCAGACAATCCCAGTCAGGTTACAGTAGGAGTCACCGCGCCTACCCGTGTCGGCTCCCTAAGGGAGGATTACTCACGACTTACTTAGACGGCCCGCACCCATTAGATAAAACTAACCGATGTTGGCTCCGCAGAGGGCTATTCACAACAGATATTAAATCGAATACAACAATAGAATTAGACGTTTCTATGGATTTGTGTAAGTGTTATATTGTTGTTACTTATTGTCGAAGGAAGTATATTAATTGGATTACCTTTTAACTTTTATTTTCTATCAATGATTTGCTAATAAGCTTTGATCGGCTCCATGAACTAGAATTCGAAGTGAGTAGATATGGCCACTGGGAGATTCTGACCTAACTATGGTAGGTCGTTATTCAGTATGACTAGAACAGAGGTGGGCCTGGACAGGTTCATTATTGTCCAATGCTGGGTCAGCCTAAACGAGATTTTCAAACAGAGAGCGCCACTCACTGGGTGCGTTTACTTGGGGTATCTCTGCAGCTATATGTTCAACGACAAATTAAGAATCGTTAATGGCGATCGTGTAACCCATTAGAGTTTTGATGTTAACTTGCATTGACCCATGTGTTATCGTGGTAGCTGTTGAAGTCCGGAAATCGTAACTAGATCTTTGAGTACGAGCCTCAGAAGAGGTGCGGTTTTTTTCGCTTAGACAGATTCATTTACTTCTGGAATTGAATAGAGCTAGACATATTCGTGTTTTGTCATGGGAGGCTTTTCATTTGAGTAGGTCTGTACCCATCAGCACGGTAAAATTCGACGGCATTCGGAGTCATCCTGAAGCTGAGGGTCACCTGTGGAGCTATTGTGTTACAGTACGTTGTTTAGCAGCAAGGTTGCTCGTGGTTTGAAGCTTTGTTAGTCATTGCTAAGTACCGCAGAAGAGGCTAAAGGCGTGGATATTCATGGGTATCGTGATACGGATTGCGTACGTCAGAGGCGGAAACACTACGATTGCTGTTACTAATAATTGTATATCTAATATTCTTAAACGACTAATAACGACTAATCTAAGAATTTTCACCAAAATTGGTATATAAGGGGTTTTTAACCTCAGGAATCCAATGTACTAAGTCAAATTTCTCGGGAAAATCCTAATCATAAATTTTAAAAAAATGTGTGTATATATATATATATATATATATATATATATATATATATATATATATATATATATATATATGTGTGTGTGTGTGTGTGTGTGTGTGTGTGTGTAATTTTTTGGTCGGAAACTACTCTAAGGATTTTCCCAAAAATTGGTGTATAGAGGCTTTCTCAGGAATTAAACGGGATAAGTTAAAATTTGTTAAAATATTTTCATAATCAGATTTCAAAAAATTGTATATTTATTTATTTGCAAATTTTTATTTAGAAACTATTCTAGGGATTTTCACTAAATTGTGTAAAATAGGGGATTTTTAACTTCAGCAATCAAATGGGCTAGTTAAAAATTTAATGAAAAATCGTCATCAAGTTTTCGAAAATTGTTTAAGATTGGAAACTACTCTACAGATTTTCACTAAAATTCGTATATATGGGGTTTTTACCTCACCATTCCAATGAGCTATAAGTGAAAATTTTCTAAAAAATCGTCATGTTTTGGAATATTTTTAAGAAGTTCATGTTCACTGAATTACATTGAACTCAAGCAAGAGTCAACTTGGATATACTATGCAAATACGTCGATTCCAAGTTATATCTGCATTTGCCTTGACCATCCATAGGTCACAGAGGCAAATTTTTGATTATTTTGGTATCGACTTAAGAATCTGCGTTTTTATGCACGGGGAGCTATGTGTGCCATTCTCTATTATTAAAAGAAGGAGTAGCTTTAAAACTCTTTTGCCATATTACTATCCACGTTATACGAAAAGCATAATGTTTAAAATTTCGGACTCAATCGGAGTATGACCCGATCGTAGATAGGTTTCCTGATATTAGAATAATAAATTACTAAAAGGCTAAGTCATTAAAGAGAATGTTAATCACTATACAAAGCTAATTTACCTGTAAGTATTAGGAAATAATAAAACTTCAATTAGGCTTACATTTAAACTTACTACTAAAGTAAAATGCAAAAGAAACATAACCTATGTGTTAATAAAAATATATAAAAATAGTTGTATGGAATCATACATTTTGATGATGTTAAGTATTTCGTAAAATATAGAACATTGCATATGAAAATGTTAAAGGTTATTGAAAGGTTATGTAACCGTTGGTTAATTACCTACGGCGACTCGATCCTCACGACAATCCGCTCATCTGACGTCTGAATGTGACGTCAGTATTTTACACTACGTAACAATTTAGTTGAAATGTAAATTTGATCTGTTGGAAATTTATTATTGAGTTCTCTTCTAAGATTGTATATACTGAGTAAAATTATGTATATTAGCAGGAATGTTTATAAGTATAAACTGTATAAAGTATAAATATAGGGTATAAAGTATAAAGTACAAACTGTAAATATATAAGTATTGGATTCCAGTTTTTCCAATTCGATTTCTTATAGTTATATTATTATAAATTTGTTCATTTCTACTTCTGAAATTAGTTATTAAAACTATTGTACTATTTTGTGAATGAAAGATAACTATTATTTATTAGTCAACATCTATAACTAGTTGTAAGAAAATGTAATATCTGATAAAGAACGAAATTAGTTGCAATGAGGTGAGACCTACTAAATCCCATAGCGTCTACATTTCAGCAGCTATACAACTTTGCAGCCGCTGTGTTTATTGCCTAACTTTAACTGTAAGGCACCATTGCATTTGCCTTCTCTCTCTGTTGAGACGCAAGTTACAGATTATATTTAATTGTGTTGTAGAAACTTAAAAAGGGTTTTGTCACTAATAAAATATTACGAAATATTTTAATAATACGCTTCATTTTTCAGAATAATAAACATAAAACCTTTAAAAAAATATAAAATTATTTTTAATAACAAGTTGTTGAACAGAAATATTCTTAATGGAATAAATCAAGATGGCACAGAATCATTTCGACCCGATTCTGCCTTAATTTAATTTGTATCAAGACAATATTAAAACTCCTCATTCGATTTTCTCCAAATATAGTAACACAGGGAGACAAATTAAGTCAGATTGGTGATAAATTGTTAGCAGCGAATGTTTGGATAAATAAATATCAGTTTATAATATTTTTACGGCTCCTAAAAATTTTTGTAATTCTTTACAGTTCCAATTTTTTAAATTTAATTTGTGAAAAACTGTAAATTTAAACGACTAACCTGTACCACTATTATCTCATACGAATGAGAGACAAGGGTCATGAATATTGGTAGTTTTAAGGTAGGGACATTAAGGTATTGGTAGGGGATTAGGGAGGGATCTTTTCATCACAGAGTTGCATATCTGGAATAGACCACTCTATCGGAGAGTAAAGAGGTGTCTACCTACTGCACTTCCTTGTAAGAAGGATGGAAAGATAAGAAAGGAATAAGTAAGACAAAAAATGGACAATGATTCCCTGGAAATGGGAATAAAGGATAACTACAGAATCTTGTTGCCACTATCGCTTACTTGAAGAGAAGCAATTACGATTTCCCGTTGAAATGAAAACGCTTGCGTGGAAGATAAATAATTATGTAGTATTAAATACTGGATAAATTTTTTCAAAATGTTTTTAGCATTTAAAAAAATGTGATTTTATTAAATTATTTACAAATATATAAAATTAATTTCTTTAAATATCTCATTCTGCCAGTTAATGTTATTATTTTATTGAATTTTATTTTTTATAACATTATATTTTTGACGTTCAATGAAAGATCAGATTTATCCCTTTCAAGTGTTTTCTATTCATACTAACGTACCTAATTTGCTGAAGTTATTAAGCCAAACAAGTTTACGTCTTTACTTAAAAGTTATTTTAAAACAAATTGTCGTTTAAAAATAACTGTAAAGTTTCACCGTTCGTTAAGGACAAGGAGATCCACGAGTAAAGAATCACAATATTTTGTAACGTCTTTCTCTCTTCTCCTCTTGTCCACTGAACCACTCATCTCGTCTTTTGCTAGTAATTGATATCAAATACATTTTCTTCTCCAGTCTAAAACCATAATAAACTTATTAAAATGCAGGCGCGCTATTAACTAATTACTTTACACTTAAAGGGTCTCATTTAGGGGTAGAGACATATTGCTGATATTTTATTTATTTATTTAACATTATTTTTTAAATATATTTCATAAATTACTTCTATTTGTCAACTTCAAATATGTCTTTTACCAACTGTTTCACAGGTGTGCTATTGCGTATTTCCGATGTAACAGCTAAAGCGCCGTGATTAGTTGAATTTCATGTACTTTGGAACTTTTAAAATATAAAGTACAGATTGACTACATATTCTCTGCTACCTATGATAGTGTCTAGGATCTACGAAAGTGATAATATTCGTGGAAAGTGTCCAGATAGGAACGGGCTGTTTGTTTATTGTCTGTCCAAGCGACACATGTAGGACAGGATCCTAACATGACACTGGTATATGGATGCGAAGTCCCGACTAGGTTGTAGGAGGGTAAATTGGTATAGAAATACTTAAATGTAAAACTTTATAATGTATGAAACAATCATGTTTACATCCTTGTTGAGTTATTTATATTTCAAGTAACAGCATGGCAGTCGATATATAGTAAATTATGGAGTAAATTGTAATCAGTTTTAGTTTTAAGTCTTGCAGTTATTAAATGAAAACTTTCTA
Organism: Prosapia bicincta; assembly: GCA_036971475.1. NCBI lineage: Eukaryota > Metazoa > Arthropoda > Insecta > Hemiptera > Cercopidae > Prosapia > Prosapia bicincta. The sequence goes on along the minus strand of JBAIZL010000004.1, from coordinate 184,799,430 downwards.
ACGTATTTTCTTACGTTATATAATATAAATAATATAAAAATATTATTATGAAATTATATTTTTTTTAAATAAATACTGTTTTATTTTTGTGAGAAAAAATTGTTTAGTATTTGAATGTGTTTTAAATTAATCTAATACACCATTTTAGAAAAATATACAAATTTTTTAATTATATAATTTATTTTTTAATTGACAAAAAAGGGAAAGTTATGTCCCGAAATAAATTAACATTTCCAGGATTTCTGTAATGAAAAACAAGTATTTTACAAATGTTTCTGATTTTATTATTATGTGAAAAAGAAGCATTATTTTGATGCTAGCAAAGGCAGAGGTTGAAAGCAAACAAATTTATCAATTTATTCAACTATTTCAGTTAATCCTAAAGCAATAGAAAGAAATTATCGATTGGTTAATCTAAACAATGATTACTTGGTTTGCTTATTGTGTCTTGTAGAAAAGGTTGGGTTCAGGAAGTGTTAGCTTAGTACTGTATTAACTAATTACACTGGATTTAACTCAGTAGTGAATGTGAAGAGTGTTTAATCTAAAACAAAATTCTTTCTTTCAACATTTATTTTGTAATTGCTTGTTTTTTAAAACAACAACTATAAAGTCAAAGAAACGTCCTGGAAAATGTTACACCTTACATTATACTACTATATAATAAACTTAAAACTTATAGTTGTATAAAGTTTTATTTAAATTAGTATTTTATGTAATTGTTGGAAATTTCATTTGTTCGTAAAAAGTTCCCCTTTTGCAATACGTTTGCTTGATTTGGAAATACTCGTGGTTTAGCCCTAAACTTTTATAAATACTGTAATCCTTTTTTAGAGTCGCTAAAGTTGAAAACTATTTTCATTTAAAACAAATTTTGCAGTTAAGATAATTTCACTAATTTTAAATTAACGCTTGTTGGTTGATTATTTTCTGTAATGTTAATTTATAATGATTTTTCTATTCAACAGTCGGGGAGAAAAATTAAAATTACAACAATTCGTTCATTTTGAATTTTAGTAAGTTTTTATGTGATTAGTTCTCTAGAACTCACATATTTTAAATGTTTGTAGAACTAAGCATTTTAAAGCGTGATTTCTCAACAAATGCGAGAAAACGACGAATATTGTGTCGAAATTATATTAGGCCTCCTGAAAATTAATATTGTTTTATTTTTGTAATCGAAATTTATTTAGTCTTTGAATTTGTTTCATAAGAAATTTATACAATTTTTAATTATGTAATTTATTTTTCAATTTAAAAAAAATGGAAGTTATATCAAGAAATAAATTAGTATTTCCAGGATTTCTAATGAAAAACATAAATATTTTACAAATCTTTAGATTTTATTATTACGCAGAAAAGAAACATTATGTTTATGGTAGCAAAGGCAGCAGGTATATGTAAAGAAATTTGCAGTTTAGGCTATATAATGATTTCAGTCAATTTTAAAGCAATAGAAACGAAATCTTTTATTGTTTAATGTCAAGCAATAAAATCTTAATGTCTTAACCTCATAAAAAGATTATTAAACTCTTTATGTGTATAATGGTTTGTTAGTCTTCTAGTAAAGGTTGTGTTTAGAACGGGGTATCAAAAGAACAATTATTTACACTGAATATAACAGTGCTCAGGGGCGTAGGATTTTACCACGTATGTGAAAAGTGTTACATACTACTTTTAATCTAAAAATGAACACAACCTTTGCAACTTTTTATTTTGAAATTCCTTGTTCTTTAAAGCAACGCCTATAATGTCAAAGAAACGCCAGGGAAAATGTTAAGCCTTATATTATACTAGTTTATATTTTATATATACTTAATAGCTATAGTTATATAAATTATTTATAAAAATTTATAATTATATATTATGTAATTGTTTAATGTAGAAAATTTTATATTTCTATAATAAGTTCCTACGTTTCCAATAGCTTCACTTGGTTAGAAGATACAAGTAGTTTTGCTATTTGCTTTTATAATTACTGAAATCTATATTCAGAGCACCTAAAGTGAAAACTTATTTCTTCAATAATTTCGATCATTTTAAATATACGCTTTCTCGTTAATTATTATATCTAAAGGTTTGTTATAATAATTTTAATATTAGTTGTGATAAAAAATTAAAATGCACCCATTTCGTTAATTATCAGAAAGTTTTATTTACTGAAAAAACTTATTATTTTTTTGTAAATAGAAGGAGCTCTTCATTTTAGTATTCTAGCTTGCATTTTATACGTGCGTTCTCAACTGATGCGAGTAAAAATAACATTGGAACGCCAAGAGAAAGAAATTGCAGTTTTCTTGTTTCAACTCTGTTACGAAATTAGAGGCAACAGCGCCATATCTTTGCGTTTATCTTGATGTGTTTAGGTGAGGATAAACTTGTTATGTGATAGGGTGTTTAACTTTAGCCTTGGATTACTTTTCAGTTAGCCCGCTGTAGGCGAAGGTTGCTTTGTGGACGCGTTTCACAGCCTCGCACAATGTAAGCCTTGCTTTCAAGTCACAACAATGAGCTTCCATTAAAGAGAAGTAATTGTATACACATCTTGTTTACCGTTACAACTGAGTTGTAATTAAATGCTTATGGTTCTTTATAGGCTTGTTACTACAAACCCAAGTCAACAATGTCTCTGGGTCAGGGATGGGATATTGTATTAATCTACATTGCACACAAGTATTTGTTACATGAATATATGGAATTGTACAGCAAACGTATGTCTTCCATTTAGGTTTACTTTGTATAAAGCTATATCAAATATAATAGATTTATTATTATTTACTAACTAATAAAAACATAAGGATATATAAACTACGGGTTCGTATTATTTCTGTAAAGCAATTATAAAACGGTACTTTTGTTCAATTTGTATTTTCCGTTTATCTTCGAGTAAATAATGTGGCAATAAATATTTATTAAGTAATGTAGAATCAAAGAAAAATTTAGTAAAGTATATAGGAAGCTTTTACCTTAGGGACAAGAGAAACGTAATAAAACTTAACACTCATGGCAAACACATTTTATATATTAATTCTATTGTAATTCTTTATACTGAATACAATAACAATTAGGAATTAGTAAATTAGTTCAGGGCGGAATATCTCTAAAACACATCGAATCATAAGACACATTTATGCTTTACTTTGTAATTGAGCATTTTCTTAGTTAACTAAATATAAAACTTTGCAAAATGTAACTGCTTAGAGAAATTTCATTTATACTTGAGGCGGATACTGAGGTATTTTTTACAATGTATAGCCTATATTATTGTAGCACAAATTAATTTAAATTTGCTCTTACGATGGTGAAAATAATTTTTAGATTTCCCTCTTTTATAAATTTAATCTGTATGTTTATAAGATCAATGTTATTTCTATATTGTCCCTACGTTTCTAGTCAGAAAATTAAATGTTTAACTTAAAAAACAACTGCAAAGAAATAATTACTACAAATTCAATAATAATATGAAATTTTAGCTCACGTTTGAACGTGTTAAAACTATTATTAACAGATTTTTCACGTGATAATTTAAATGTATATAAATATTAAATTTAAATATATATTTTAATGAGACATTTGCACACAAACAGGGGTAATTAAGAAGTATTGTACTTGCATTTTATGGTAATACTGTAATAAATGAACCTTTAGAAACCAAGATTCTTCAAATTTATTTCGATACGTCCGCATGAAAATGTTTGGTTTTATTCCTTCTAAAGAGATTAAAATATAATCCACCCTAGCAAAGAAGCTAGATGACTCTTGTACATCTACTAATCTTTGCACATTGCGCCACAAAATCCCAATGAACGCAACTATGTCTCATTATCAATAAATCTCAGCTTAACGCGACGGAGAACATTTTGATAACGTTGGGCATTAGATTTGGAAGTTAAGAACGTGACCTTCGCTCCCTCAGAGGAACAACACGCAAATCGTCACAGCAGATTACGTCCCGAGTCAGGCGTGTAAGATTTCAAATGAAGCTCTTGAAGCGCCAAATCCTTTGCTCGGCACCGTTAAGCGGATTACCTGGGGAGGGAATCCATATTATCATTGAACAAATTCACTCGGTTTTCTACTCCTAAAACTCATTTACGGACTGTTCATAATAGCTTACTTACAATTCTAATGAAAAGGATAAAAACATTTTCAGAATCAGGCCTAATCTTTCAGAACTAATTCTACTTTACATTATTTGGTAATATATTCACTTTACGTGCATCCGATCCGTGAAATTTTCATATGATCAGTGTGTCAGTTGATTAACGTGAGTACAGCAGTTTTAACCGACAAAGGTACACTCATTTCAACTGATAAATGTTGCCTCTATTTTTACAATCAATAGTTGTGCGGGTACAGTTAAGTACATTAAGTGCGGGTTAGTTCTTGAAGTACATTAAATCTTTTTAAAAAATTGCTGTTTTCACGTCACATTCAATTTAAACTCAATAATATGTAAATACATAATAATTTAAAACTTAAAATATGGTTCTTTTTAGAAAAGCATACTATTTACGCATAGACACAGAAATAGAAATCGAGATAGGGAGTCTTTGTCTTTCGATTTAGCTATCATGATTTTAGCCCAAGAGCACTTTGTTTTTACATGTTGCTATTCACTGTTTTTTCTGGGTTGTCCTACTAATGTTTTTTGAAACAGAAAAATGTTTATCCTTGTTGTTATTTACCCTTTCTTTTCTTTTTGCTGTGGTGATGGCTGTCTTTAATTTTACTCTCTAAACATTGATAAAAGTGTATTTGTCACTGTTACTACTGCTCAATTAGTTTTACTTTATCAGTGTTTATGGTTTATGGTGTTTATGAAATCTTAGCTAAACGTCGGAACTGCGATTCTATTCACTGCAGAATGAATGGATGCACTATATATATATATATATATATATATATATATATATATATATATATATATATATATATATATAATATGTTTTCTTGTTTAATAATCTAAATCAACATAGGTTATTCAAATACAAGAATATTTAATTTATATTCAAAGCTTTTCGTTGATAAACAGTACCAACATCATCAGGAATGAATAAAATATTATATATGAATAATGAAAATATATTATTATATGAATAATTATATTTTATTCATTCCTGATGATGTGGGTACTGTTTATCAACGAAAAGCTTTGAATATAAATTAATATATATTCTTGTATTTGAATAATCTATGTTGTTTTATATATATATATATATATATATATATATATATATATATATATATATATATATATATGTATATATATAAAGAACTAAGTCAAAATACAAATACAAGAATTATAATTGAATTTACAATTATTAACAGTAAAAATAAACATACAATTGAATTGTAAATTCAATTATAATTCTTGTATTTGTATTTTGACTTAGTTCTTTATTAATACACAAGAATACATATTGCGATATATATATATATATATATATATATATATATATATATATATATATAAAGAACTAAGTCAAAATACAAATACAAGAATTATAATTGAATTTACAATTATTAACAGTAAAAATAAACATAGAATTGAATTGTAAATTCAATTATAATTCTTGTATTTGTATTTTGACTTAGTTCTTTATTAATACACAAGAATACATATTGCGATATATATATATATATATATATATATATATATATATATATATATATATATATAAAGAACTAAGTCAAAATACAAATACAAGAATTATAATTGAATTTACAATTATTAACAGTAAAAATAAACATACAATTGAATTGTAAATTCAATTATAATTCTTGTAATTGTATTTTGACTTAGTTCTTTATTAATACACAAGAATACATATTACGATATATATAATGTACCTATAATACTAAACTCAAGTTATCTACTTCAGGAGTATGACCTAAAGGCGGCAGCAATGAGAAAACTGTGCTGATTACCGTGTCTACCTTGAGTTGTCAGTCATAGGTAAGGTCAGGGTTTTCTAGTATAGGTACTAATGTCGTAAACCCCCTTTTTTCCGTTTTCTTAAATTTTCAAAGAAAACTTAAAAGAAAATTTTTAAATATGTAATTTTTTTAATAACACTTAATAGTACTTGAAATTATTTTCAAACATACTTCAATAAATCTCTGCAATTTGAATAATAAGACCTGGGATTTTCTCAAATAAAAACACAGGTAATTTTTTTGACACAAGTCTTATATCAGACTGAGGAATTACTGAATTGGGAGAGTTACGTTTACTGTTGTCAGGATAACTGTTTACAGTATAAATATTATTGTATCAGAGACAGTACGTATAAGTTTACACTTTAGCTCTACAAACAAAATATTTACAAACCCACCCATCATTCATGCACTTATGATGCCTTTTCATATGTTTGTGATATACCCAAGAGAACTTATTAAATCAACAACATAACAAGTGATTGTTCTTTCTCCTTAATTAAAAATTTTTTTTCACGTGAACATTTTCCCTTCAGTTTAAACTTTACTCAACATATTAATATTATTAAAAATTAATGATCTTTATTTGCGCCCCTTCAAATGTTATTGGCGGCAGCACCCACGGCACCTACAACTATAAAGAGGCAGTATTTGAATGTGACTTTCATTTTATGTGAATGTGAAAAAATGTTTTACAGTATTATTATTTCAGTGAAAATTACAAGCATTTTGTTTTAAAATTTGATGCATAAACACTTCGAGTGTCAATATCCTGTAGGAAAATGACAGCGTCCATCAACACACAACTATCAAACTTAGTTTCTGTTATTAAATTTTATAAGGACCTGCGATTTATTTTGTCACTTAGAGAAAATGTAATTTATATTCCCGAGGACGTACATGCGAAACAAAATAACGTTTTCTTTGTGAAGAGTCACGCTGTTAACATGAGTAAAAGTCTAACTCACAAGTGTTTCTATTTACAAAGATTTTTATAAGCTCTATATGTAGGAAACTGTATAAGATTTGAGAGCAAGACTGACAACAAAACTTCGTTATTTGCTGTTGTACTACCGTACCTAATTTAGATTTCAGAATTTTTTATGAAGAGATATTCTAATAATAAATACACAAAAACCTCTTAACCACAAACTTTCTTAAATTTACCCTAATGTACATTTCAGTTACAAAGTAACCATCCTGAGAGGAATAACATACACAGACTGATTAACGCTAGAAAAATACCTTATTTATAATCTACAGAACTAGTCACTCCCACTCCGACCGCCGCGGCCCCACCTGTTAAACAAGGCTTAGCCACGCCCATCGAGTGAAAGCAAGATATCTAACGTCAACTTACTAAAATATAAATTAAAAATACAATAAAAACATAATTAAAATTGTTTTTTGAAATTATAACCAACACAAAATTTAATATAAAAATCATAATCCTATTTAACAAATGAATATAAAATTGAATTAGGAATAGGACCTCTCAGAAATTAATAAATTCTCAGGTTTATGTTTACTAATTTTTAAACTTTCAAAACTATTTAATAACTTATTAGTTCTAACATTCTTAATTAACTTGACATTATTAACATCTAGATTGTGATTGGTCTCTAGATATTCTTTTCATCATTAGTTATTTTCTTACGTATTAATTTTAAAATTACTGTAGGACTCATACGACGTTATTGGAGACAATTTTAAAGTATATAAAATTTTAAGTCAAATAAGTTTCGAATTTACCTGCACAACGTTAAACATTACCCTAAAAATATCTAGGGATACATTTACCCTAAATGTATACCTTCAATATATTGTTTGAATGTATTGTGATATTTCTCAACACTGATAAGGATAATTCTTCTAGGAGCAATGACCCAACGCTCTTCTAGTATGCCTGTATAGATTAGAATTATGTTACATTCATGCAAATTAAGTCATGAAACATCGCCAAAAAAAATATTTACAATGCGTCACTCAATGTCATCCTGTTTCCATACATTTCACACTCTCTTAAAATACAGTCGCCGGGAAGTCCTGACGTTTAGGAATTTTAAATAAATAAAACTAATAATAAAATCAATAAAGAGTGGTCGAAACAACGTTCGACTGTTAAAAATAATCGAAATTTTCAGTAATTTTGTGTAACTTGCAGTAATATCAGAGGTGTTTTCATCAAAACACTAATACGTAACACGAGATGAATGTGTTAAAGTGCAATTACGACGAATTACTAATGTTGTGTTATTATATTTTTTCAACCAGAAAATTATAATTTAAGTTTGTACTTAATTTGTATAAAACCCAACATGCTTATAAGTTCTGTAGAATTTGTAAAAGATGTTTCACTGAGCCAACCGAAAAAATATGTGAATCACCGGGCATGTCTGAATACGATTTCTTGTTAGCAGCGTAACAGATTTATTATAAATTCAATCTGTAAAAAAAAAAAAATTTTTTTTAAATAAACAAACAAAACAGATTTGAGTATAGTAATAAAGCAGTGAAAAGGGCGAAATATGGAAAAGGCAATTACAATATTGTATAAGCCTGCGGATATATGAATATTGTAAACAGAAATATAAAACTAACAAAGCAGGTTTAAGTGAACAATAGTAAATAAAACATGGCGTATATTGCATAGGTATAACATTACTTTAAAAATGGCAAACAGTGTAAACAATTTTAGGAAACAGCTTAAATCGAAATAGGATGATACTTAAGTATATGACTCGAAAAATAAATTCAGAAATAACATAAATCAAATAAATAACGTTTTATTGTTAAATATATAGAATTTAAGAATAATAATTTAGAATATAAGACGCAAATACTTCGCATGTAAGATAACTCTTATTGTAAATGTTTGAATGTTGCTGAACAGATATTAATAACAGCTTACAGTGACTACTTTGAAGTAACTCTCCACTTTCTGTGACAACAGTTCTTTCCTTTCCAACAATGGGATCCTTTTCAAGCTATGCATATCATTTAAATGTTACAAGACAACAGTGATCGGTTCTGTCTAGAATTGGAAACGAGGCGTGGGAGTTTAAAGCGCGGTCGCTGTTGGAGACTTTTAAGTTGCTTTCGTGATGCAGGTGCTGGCGAGGTTTAAAATCTTAACTAGTTTGAGAATAAAACCGTTTCAGAGAGTTTTCTTTAACTGATAATAGCTCAGCTTTGTTGAAGTTATAACTGTAAAGTGCAACGCTATTTTGAGAAATTGTGTTGCATATTAACTCCGTAAATGGACCACAAGGCAACTTGGTAAGATGGGCTTTATAATTGGGGATTGTCTCTGGTGTTTTAATACGAAAAATTGTAGGTATTAGCTGGCAGAATGAATAATAGTGGGATACTGACAAAGTATCGCTTACTAATTAAAATTATTCATTCAAATTATTAATTTCGATTCCGATTTCGATTCTCAAAATTTTCTTTCGATTTTCGATTCTTTTAAGGTATATAGGCCTATATGATATTCTATGATAACGAATTTATTTACCATTTTGGTCACATGGTGAACCTTTTAAATGATCCGATTTGATGTAATAGGCTACACAACACGCTCGACCTTGATTTATAAATAGGAATTTCTGAAAGGATGACTAACATATTGGATAAGCCTAATGATTTATTTAAAATTACAAGAATGAACTTCAGTTCACAATTACAATATATCTTCAGTAATAGCCATTTTGGTTTTTATAAATGCCGAGTAGTGGCGGCCAGAGACGGGGGGGGGGGGGAGAGACGAGTATCCCGAGTGTGAATGAGACAGCAAAGCGAAAAGAGCTGTGACACGGGCCAGAAATGTTGATCGTTTTTGTTGTCAAAAATAATAATAATATTTTCGTGATCTCAAATAGACATTTGTTTTAATAGTTCATTCAAAGTACTAATCGTGATCTCAAATAGACATTTGTTTTAATAGTTCATTCAAAGTACTAATCGTGATCTCAAATAGACATTTGTTTTAATAGTTCATTCAAAGTACTAATCGTGATCTCAAATAGACATTTGTTTTATTAGTACATTCAAAGTAGTAATCGTGATCTCAAATAGACATTTGTTTTAATAGTTCATTCAAAGTACTAATCGTGATCTCAAATAGACATTTGTTTTATTAGTACATTCAAAGTACTAATCGTGGTCTCAAATAGACATTTGTTTTATTAGTACATTCAAAGTACTAATCGTGGTCTCAAATAGACATTTGTTTTAATAGTTCATTCAAAGTACTAATCGTGGTCTCAAATAGACATTTGTTTTAATAGTACATTCAAAGTACTAATCGTGGTCTCAAATAGACATTTGTTTTATTAGTACATTCAAAGTACTAATCGTGGTCTCAAATAGACATTTGTTTTATTAGTACATTCAAAGTACTAATCGTGGTCTCAAATAGACATTTGTTTTAATAGTTCATTCAAAGTACTAATCGTGGTCTCAGACATTTGTTTTAATAGTACATTCAAAGTACTAATCGTGGTCTCAAATAGACATTTGTTTTAATAGTACATTCAAAGTACTAATCGTGGTCTCAAATAGACATTTGTTTTAATAGTTCATTCAAAGTACTAATCGTGATCTCAAATAGACATTTGTTTTATTAGTACATTCAAAGTACTAATCGTGGTCTCAAATAGACATTTGTTTTAATAGTACATTCAAAGTACTAATCGTGATCTCAAATAGACATTTGTTTTATTAGTACATTCAAAGTACTAATCGTGGTCTCAAATAGACATTTGTTTTAATAGTTCATTCAAAGTACTAATCGTGGTCTCAAATAGACATTTGTTTTAATAGTACATTCAAAGTACTAATCGTGGTCTCAAATAGACATTTGTTTAATAGTACATTCAAAGTACTAATCGTGGTCTCAAATAGACATTTGTTTTATTAGTACATTCAAAGTACTAATCGTGGTCTCAAATAGACATTTGTTTTAATAGTTCATTCAAAGTACTAATCGTGATCTCAAATAGACATTTGTTTTATTAGTACATTCAAAGTACTAATCGTGGTCTCAAATAGACATTTGTTTTAATAGATCATTCAAAGTACTAATCGTGGTCTCAAATAGACATTTGTTTTAATAGTTCATTCAGAGTACTAATCGTGATCTCAAATAGAAATTTGTTTTAATAGCTCATTCAAAGTACTAATCGTGATCTCAAATAGACATTTGTTTTATTAGTACATTCAAAGTACTAATCGTGGTCTCAAATAGACATTTGTTTTAATAGTTCATTCAAAGTACTAATCGTGGTCTCAAATAGACATTTGTTTTAATAGTACATTCAAAGTACTAATCGTGGTCTCAAATAGACATTTGTTTTATTAGTACATTCAAAGTACTAATCGTGGTCTCAAATAGACATTTGTTTTAATAGTTCATTCAAAGTACTAATCGTGGTCTCAGACATTTGTTTTAATAGTACATTCAAAGTACTAATCGTGGTCTCAAATAGACATTTGTTTTATTAGTACATTCAAAGTACTAATCGTGGTCTCAAATAGACATTTGTTTTAATAGTTCATTCAAAGTACTAATCGTGATCTCAAATAGACATTTGTTTTATTAGTACATTCAAAGTACTAATCGTGGTCTCAAATAGACATTTGTTTTAATAGTACATTCAAAGTACTAATCGTGATCTCAAATAGACATTTGTTTTATTAGTACATTCAAAGTACTAATCGTGGTCTCAAATAGACATTTGTTTTAATAGTTCATTCAAAGTACTAATCGTGGTCTCAAATAGACATTTGTTTTAATAGTACATTCAAAGTACTAATCGTGGTCTCAAATAGACATTTGTTTTATTAGTACATTCAAAGTACTAATCGTGGTCTCAAATAGACATTTGTTTTAATAGTTCATTCAAAGTACTAATCGTGATCTCAAATAGACATTTGTTTTATTAGTACATTCAAAGTACTAATCGTGGTCTCAAATAGACATTTGTTTTAATAGTTCATTCAAAGTACTAATCGTGGTCTCAAATGGACATTTGTTTTAATAGTTCATTCAGAGTACTAATCGTGATCTCAAATAGAAATTTGTTTTAATAGCTCATTCAAAGTACTAATCGTGATCTCAAATAGACATTTGCTTTATTAGTACATTCAAAGTACTAATCGTGGTCTCAAATAGACATTTGTTTTAATAGTTCATTCAAAGTACTAATCGTGGTCTCAAATAGAAATTTGTTTTAATAGCTCATTCAAAGTACTAATCGTGATCTCAAATAGAAATTTGTTTTAATAGCTCATTCAAAGTACTAATCGTGATCTCAAATAGACATTTGTTTTAATAGTTCATTCAAAGTACTAATCGTGATCTCAAAAAGACATATTTTTTTAATAGTTCATTCAATGTACTAATCGTGATCTCAAATAGACATTTGTTTTAATAGTTCATTCAAAGTACTAATCATGATCTCAAATAGACATATTTTTTTAATAGTTCATTCAATGTACTAATCGTGATCTCAAATAGACATTTGTTTTAATAGTTCATTCAAAGTACTAATCGTGATCTCAAATAGAAATTTGTTTTAATAGCTCATTCAAAGTACTAATCGTGATCTCAAATAGACATTTGCTTTATTAGTACATTCAAAGTACTAATCGTGGTCTCAAATAGACATTTGTTTTAATAGTTCATTCAAAGTACTAATCGTGGTCTCAAATAGAAATTTGTTTTAATAGCTCATTCAAAGTACTAATCGTGATCTCAAATAGAAATTTGTTTTAATAGCTCATTCAAAGTACTAATCGTGATCTCAAATAGACATTTGTTTTAATAGTTCATTCAAAGTACTAATCGTGATCTCAAATAGACATATTTTTTTAATAGTTCATTCAAAGTACTAATCATGATCTCAAATAGACATATTTTTTTAATAGTTCATTCAATGTACTAATCGTGATCTCAAATAGACATTTGTTTTAATAGTTCATTCAAAGTACTAATCGTGATCTCAAATAGAAATTTGTTTTAATAGCTCATTCAAAGTACTAATCGTGATCTCAAATAGACATATTTTTTTAATAGTTCATTCAATGTACTAATCGTGATCTCAAATAGACATATTTTTTTAATAGCTCATTCAAAGTACTAATCGTGATCTCAAATAGACATATTTTTTTAATAGTTCATTCAATGTACTAATCGTGATCTCAAATAGAAATTTGTTTTAATAGCTCATGCAAAGTACTAATCGTGATCTCAAATAGACATATTTTTTTAATAGTTCATTCAATGTACTAATCGTGATCTCAAATAGACATTTGTTTTAATAGTTCATTCAAAGTACTAATCATGATCTCAAATAGACATATTTTTTTAATAGTTCATTCAATGTACTAATCGTGATCTCAAATAGACATTTGTTTTAATAGTTCATTCAAAGTACTAATCGTGATCTCAAATAGAAATTTGTTTTAATAGCTCATTCAAAGTACTAATCGTGATCTCAAATAGACATTTGTTTTAATAGTTCATTCAAAGTACTAATCGTGATCTCAAATAGACATTTGTTTAATAGTACATTCAAAGTACTAATCGTGGTCTCAAATAGACATTTGTTTTATTAGTACATTCAAAGTACTAATCGTGGTCTCAAATAGACATTTGTTTTAATAGTTCATTCAAAGTACTAATCGTGATCTCAAATAGACATTTGTTTTATTAGTACATTCAAAGTACTAATCGTGGTCTCAAATAGACATTTGTTTTAATAGATCATTCAAAGTACTAATCGTGGTCTCAAATAGACATTTGTTTTAATAGTTCATTCAGAGTACTAATCGTGATCTCAAATAGAAATTTGTTTTAATAGCTCATTCAAAGTACTAATCGTGATCTCAAATAGACATTTGTTTTATTAGTACATTCAAAGTACTAATCGTGGTCTCAAATAGACATTTGTTTTAATAGTTCATTCAAAGTACTAATCGTGGTCTCAAATAGACATTTGTTTTAATAGTACATTCAAAGTACTAATCGTGGTCTCAAATAGACATTTGTTTTATTAGTACATTCAAAGTACTAATCGTGGTCTCAAATAGACATTTGTTTTAATAGTTCATTCAAAGTACTAATCGTGTTCTCAAATAGACATATTTTTTTAATAGTTCATTCAATGTACTAATCGTGATCTCAAATAGACATTTGTTTTAATAGTTCATTCAAAGTACTAATCATGATCTCAAATAGACATATTTTTTTAATAGTTCATTCAATGTACTAATCGTGATCTCAAATAGACATATGTTTTAATAGTTCATTCAAAGTACTAATCGTGGTCTCAAATAGACATTTGTTTTAATAGTACATTCAAAGTACTAATCGTGGTCTCAAATAGACATTTGTTTTATTAGTACATTCAAAGTACTAATCGTGGTCTCAAATAGACATTTGTTTTAATAGTTCATTCAAAGTACTAATCGTGATCTCAAATAGACATTTGTTTTATTAGTACATTCAAAGTACTAATCGTGGTCTCAAATAGACATTTGTTTTAATAGTTCATTCAAAGTACTAATCGTGGTCTCAAATAGACCTTTGTTTTAATAGTTCATTCAGAGTACTAATCGTGATCTCAAATAGAAATTTGTTTTAATAGCTCATTCAAAGTACTAATCGTGATCTCAAATAGACATTTGTTTTATTAGTACATTCAAAGTACTAATCGTGGTCTCAAATAGACATTTGTTTTAATAGTTCATTCAAAGTACTAATCGTGGTCTCAAATAGACATTTGTTTTAATAGCTCATTCAAAGTACTAATCGTGATCTCAAATAGACATTTGTTTTATTAGTACATTCAAAGTACTAATCGTGGTCTCAAATAGACATTTGTTTTAATAGTTCATTCAAAGTACTAATCATGATCTCAAATAGACATTTGTTTTAATAGTTCATTCAGAGTACTAATATTTAAATAAGACATAGTTGATCATTAATTAGGGTAAGTCTAGGAGAGATGGCCACCCTTTTATAAAATCGTTATAAAATCGCGAATTTCAACATAATAGTTTGAAAAATATGATTTAGTCGCTTTGTTAATATACATTTCAAATGTAAAAGTTTATAATGTTCTACTTTCAATACATTTTTTTAAATCACATTTTAAAAAAAATGCGAAGTGGCCATCTTTCCTAAGCTTCGAAGAGAAATGGCCACGAACCTTAGGAGGGATGGCCACCGGGGCTTAATCGATAAAGTAAGGCTGAAATGTAAGGGAAAAGCATTTTTACTGAAATTCTCAAGTTTATTAACGTTAATAGCATATAATATAAACCAAATTGTTATAAAAATATAAGCCTAGAAGTTACAAATATATAATTAGGCTAATAAATAAAACTAATTGTTACAAAAATTACAATAATATAAGTATACAAGATACAAAAATATAATTAGACTAACAAATACCCAAACACAAAAAAAATGCGAGAGAAAATATTTACTTGAAATTTAAACTACTGTTATAAATGAAATAATACAAATTAACAAATCAAAATAAGTAAAAGTTCTTAATATTATTCTTAAAATTATTAATTAGTCCATATCTTTATTGTATTTTTTAATCCAAAGTTTTTAACTAAAATGAAACGTGAATAATACTATCCTATTTTTTTGTTGTTGTAACAATCAAGCCACATGGGTTGCAAATGTCTTGCTAAGAGGAGCCGTTGTCGTGAAGCCATTTCTTACATCGGACGCATTCAAACCATTCGTCCTTTGAAGTTCTATCCTTGTAGTTGTCGCCGCAACCAACACAGATGAATTTGACATCTGACAAATCCTCAGGAGAATCGGAGTCGTCATCCAATGGCACTGTATCTATTGATTCCTCACTGCTACTTGATTCTTTACATTTGCCAGGGGTCTGTGATTGGACGGCTTTCTCAGATTTGGAACTTTTCTTTTGTAATTTAGCTTTATTTTTCTCAATATTTGTCGCAGATGTTAGCTCTAAGCCATCGATTCTGCGACGAGAACGTGCAGGAGAGGAGTTAGCGATAGACGGCAATGGTGAAAGTTTTTTCAGTAGTTTAAAAGGAATTACTGTCGGTATTAGTAAAAGAAGAAAGTGTGCTGTTGGCGTAAATGTTACGTATACGCGCTCGAAGGATAAACTACCAAATGGGCGAGACCTGCAGAAGTCCGGGTGTGGCCACTCTCCTCGAAAATAAGTGGCCATCTCTCCTTTTTGTCGAGGAGAGTTGGCCACCCTAACAGCAACCCCCCAATTATTGAAATTTATTGAAATTATTTGAATTTATGAATATTCCTTAAGATATGATACAACAGATCCCTCGACTTGCGCTATATTTCCTATCAATTTCAGCACACACATATTTTGACAATAAAAAAAACAAGAGTCAGAATCTGCACTTTAATCGATGGAAAATCGAGTATCGGGGATTGTTTGATACCATCAGAATCGACGATTCCTGGAATCGAGAATCGATGTCGGCCCATCCCTACTTTTCACATAAGTTATTCAGAATACATTCTAACAGAAACAAAAAACTAAGTAAAACAAAACTGATCACGAGAAATAATTTTACATAACCTAAATGTACCAAAACACCAAAACTGTATAAAGTAAATGCAGTAATTTACACTAAAATAACATATATGTACTTTATAATATACCTAACAAGTGTCCATTCAACTTGGCATAGCAAGTTATATAGGTTGTGGCGTAATTCTAAATAACACATAATGAAACAGAACTCTATGTTATACTACATTATATAGCTGTATTATGATATTGCTACAGAAGCATCATCAGATGCCACTTACCTAATGCAACGTACCTTACAAATTCTGGCTTCTCTTGTTTTTATTTTGTGTTATCATTTACGAATTATTTATATTAACAAATTATTAATTCTTGAATTTTATAGTCCATTACGTTCGGTGAATCTTATTAATCACTTAAACAATAGTTTATGACTATCCGAACTTTGAATTTAGTGAATTTGTTAAAACTTACTGAGACAGAACGTTTTCGATCGCTATGTGCCGATCTTCATCAGTGTCTTCTGCTTGGAGGTGTCGGGTCAAGCGGTGACAGTTTTAAAGGTAGGTTTTCGATAGTATCAAAGAGTATGTGTGATTTGTATTGTGTCTGTTCGTTTAATAGGTTTGTATTTTGTGTTTTTGTGTGTCTGTAAATTTCATATTGTTCTAGTGTGTTGAGATGTGGTCCTTTTTTTATTGATGTGTAGGATTTCTTGGTTATGGTAAATGTCTGTGTATTTGTGTCCTGTATCTTTTATGTGGTTGTAAAATGTTGAGTTAATGTTCTGTTTGTGTTCCTCGATTCTTTGTTTTAAGCTGCGACCTGTTTGTCCAATGTAGAATTTGTTACATTCGTTGCAGTTCAGTTTGTATACGCCTGATGCTTGTAGTTTATCCTTGATGTTGGTGTTATGTTGTATTTTGTATTGTAACTTGTTATTAGTTTTGGATGCTATTTTGTATTATATTTTTTGAAATTTGCGAAGTATTTTGTTTGTTGTTTTGCTTATGAATGGTAATGTGATGTATTTGTTTTCTCTGTCTGTAGTGTTAATTATAGTGTTTTTTTTGTATTTAGTACCTAGTTTGTCTATTATTGTGGTAATGTATCCATTTGTGTATGCTAAATATTTAATTGTTTCTAGTTCTTTGTTTATGTTTTCTGTAATATTGGAACTTCTTTAAGTCTATGGAGCATGGATCTGAATGCAGTGTGTTTGTGTTGGATAGGGTGGTTTGAGGTGTTGTGGATAAGTGTGTCTGTCGTTATGGGTTTCCTGTAAATGTTGAAACTGTGTTTTTGTGTCTGGCTTTTTGTTACGGTTAGGTCGAAGAAGTTTAGGGATCGGTTGGTTTCAATTTCTGAAGTGAAGTGGAGTTTTGGGTGTATTTTTATTAGTGTATGTGAGGAGTTTTTCGCATTGACGGGAGTTGCCTCTGTATAGTGTTATGATATCATCGACGTATCTGTGCCAGTAAATAATACAAATGCAAGGTATTGTCATTTAGTCGTGTTCAAAATCAGCTTTAAGCTTTATCATTTTTTGGTCATTTTTATTTCAATATTTGTATTTTTTATATTTTAATAGTTTTTCAATAGTTAATCCAATCACTCAAGCTTTTGTAGGAACGATATTGATTTCAAACATAAGACAGTGTCCCCATCTTCTTCGTACTTCTTGATTATTTTCCCCAGCCTTTCGTCTAGTTGCATGTAGGTTGTTTTTCTTCCATACTCAACTCTATCCTCATTAACGAGAATGCTGAATTTTCTGCCTCTTTCTTCATACATTGGATTACATCTCTGATTTTAGGAGGCGGTTTTCCAAGTGTGTTATTAATTCTATTGTGCCAACCTTCTACGGCGGTGTCGTACGATGGCGGCGTCTGTAGCAATTCCAAAGGCTAACCGGCACTTCTTCATTTTCCATCCATAAACTTGAGCAAATTGTTTACTACAACTTTTAAAAGTGCCGTCCATAAAAAAGTCTTATTTTACTTCCTGTTTTTCCACTGAAAACTATTATTCTTTCTCCTAAACCACTGTCGTCACTTAGAAGAAAACTGTTACCGTCGTTCATAGTTAGAACTTCAGGTGGAAGATCAATTTCTTGAGTTGTTTTCGGATCGGTTGGATTTCCTTTAGACTTTTTCCGTTGATTATATAAGTCCTCTTCGTTACTTGCTGCTCTGGCATTTCTGTCACAAACTCATATCCTCGATTATGGAGGTCAACAATTTCTTTTAAATATATTGTAGAAATCGGAGTGTCTTCTTCTCGTGCCCTCTTCTTCGCAACACTCAGTTTCTTGTGAACTTCCAAGCGAGCGTCATCCGGAGGTCCACATTGATGGTCGCTCGAACTCAGCACAGCGGCGTTATTGGTCTTGATGACTCCTCGGCTTCAAGCAGCGCCAAATAATCGCCCCATCTTTCAAAGTCTTCTTGATATTAAACGAGTACCCTTCGTAAAGAGCACATGGCTTACCATGACTAGTTGTTGTCACTTCCATACCGCCCAAGCAGTAGGAACAACACAAAACAGAGAACACACACAAGCCGCACGATCTGACCACTTAAAAAATTGGAACAGGAATAAGGGAGTGAGGGTAGAGTGCTAAAGAGAAAGCTATCAGAGATGAACCGGGGAGGGGCGGGTAACTCCCGGTCATTCCCCTTATTAAACGGCTGTCAAATGACCCTCGCGGTCCATGACTCAGTGGTCCGCTCGGTTCGGGTAGACAGGGCGCGATTTACACAGATTTTTGTTTGTGGGCGAGATTTACCCAGATTTTTACTTGGGCGCGATTTTCAGGCATTCGTCTCCATCACGTCGTCAACAGGAAGATTTAACCACTGTTTTGAAACACTTATAATCATTTGATTTTTTAAACGTTTTTTAGCAAACATGAAACAAAAATGTGTATGCTCGTATTTTGTCAATGAATACAACAAAAGATAAAACTCTTAGTGCCATCTTGTTTAAACAACATTCTGTAACAACACCAGGATCTGAAGAGATGAAATGGTCCATCACAACATAGGATTTGTTAGATAAGAAAGTTCGAAGCCCCGAGAAGTTCCCTTTGCTGCTGACGGAACTTTCACGTCCCAGTAACTTTAATACGCTGTAGAATTCAGAGTAGTACAAATATGGCCTTCAAATGCTGACGGGACTTCTACGTGCAATTTGTATAAACATTACGAGCATTGGTTATGATTAGTTTTCTTTCTAAGCACATCAAGCAATAGTTTCTTTCAGAACTATCTGTCTGCTACCTAGTGTTGATTTCACTCGTGATTGCATAAGTGTTATTGTGTTTTGAAAATAAGCTCCCTCTTTAATTTTTTTAGAATAACATTGGTTAACATATAGTTTTGAAATAATAGTTATAATACGGTAGTTTTTATTGTTTTTTTGCGAAGATAATTACCGAAATGTACCCCGGACTTTCAAGTCCCGACAGCAGTTAACGGCGTCTTTGCTGACAATTTATGTTTCGCATAACCTATAAGTTTTTGTGACCTATTTTAGTTTCATGAGTGCAATTTTCCAACAGTTTTATATTGTCTATGAGTGGATAAGTGTCGTTGTGTTGTAAAGTTCATAAATTATTATATTATTATTTGAGTTAGATTACAAAATGTCATCAAATGAACCTTTGTCATTGGAGTTGATTGAAAAATATCTAAATGAAGATATTCCTGATATAAACTAACCATCCAGATATTGATTCTGATGATAATGAAGATGAAGATCGTAGATCAATATCACCGCTAAATAATTTTGACAACACCATCACGAAAAATTCAAATTCTGCTGAAGGTCAAGGAGAAGCTGAAGATCCTGTGTGCTTTATAGAGTTGATAGGAAGTCAGAGAAGTGATGGAACTGAATTTTTTTGCACTGGATATTACATTTGTATATGCATATATAATGTATTGCCAATTGTTCAAAAAAAACAACATTGGTAAATATTTCGTAGGCATTAGTAATTTAACATATATAATAATATAAACATATTCATAAATGTCCCAGTCCAACTTTTGTGTGTCGTGAAATACGCTGCAATTATAATTCATCTGTACTACAATTTATATTAAATTTTCAAAATTAAAATATATGTATTCCAAAGTAATGTATTTCTATTTACAATAGTGTATAATGTTAGTTGGTTTTCGGCCAAGAAATATAAATTTGTATTATTCGTCACTCTAGAACAGGCGACATTTTACTGGGCAAGGGTTACATTTAATTACGTAACACATGAAATATATATTTATTTATCTTTATATTGAGTTCGTTAAGATTTTTTAAATACAGTAGAAATTAATATATCTAATAGCTCATAAATAATAACAGGTTACCTTAACAATATATTTAAAATAATAGTCTGATATTTCTTTTTTCTAAAGGTATATTAGTGATTAAAAGTAGGAACCAATGTATACATCAATCACCAAAAAACATACAATATTCCTAAAATTTATAATAGACAATAACATAACCCAATACCATTCTTCTGAGTTGTGAGAGGTGAATTCAAGAAATCTAACCATGTACTTAAGGTCTCTAAAAAAAAACAACTGTAGCCACTGCTAATATTTAAATGATATCAATCGGAATCATAGATTATAAATATTGTATTTATTATTAGGTAAGATAAAGAAATTTTCAATTCAATAGCATTTTAACTTAATAATGTACAATAAATAAACGAATATAACTACGCATTAAAACAGCTGTTATGCAAACTAACCTAAAAACATTTGTATGAAATCATATTATTCACTTAATTTATGCATCACCTGTAAGTCATAATGTAAATATCGCCATCTATTGACTATTAGTTGCATCAATGTTAATCATTTTTACATTTAAATTTAAGTGACTCAATGATCGGTCAGCACTTATAACAGCAAAATATAATACATTATATTATAAAGAATACTTTTTCAATAATTAATAACAAGGATTGAGATTTGTAAAAGTAATATAGGCCTATGCCCGCCTTATGTACCCAAACCACTCCATGCTTGAATCCATCTTAATCGGTCCAGTAGCTAACGCGTGATTGAAGAACAGACACACAAACTTTCAGAATTATAATATTAATCAAATACTGTAAATATGAACATTTCTTGAAATAGATTTATTATTTAATGTATAACAAGTGTTTATCATTAAACAAACTTTGCGAAACAAATTATTATTAATAAACAAATGATGAATATTCGATCACTTGTTAAAAAATAGGCTCATTGTCTCACTTTAAATTAGATAAAACTCATGAATATACGTTCGTCCCAACGATGACAATTACAACGCCAAAGCAGATTATAAAATGTACTCAGTACTATACCTAGTGTGGCAGAATAAAGATGGCAAACAAGAAAGTCACACCCTCTTTCAACGTGGATTATGTTTGTTTTAATATTTTATGCACATTCATTGGTTGCAAAACTGAAAATTATATACACATAACCTATCAAAATATAGATCATCTGTTGTATGACATCATATGTTAAACTGTGAATATCAGCTGATCATAGAATTTGTCCTATGAAAGTTCATCACCATCAGGGGCATACAATTTCTATTTAAGAAATGGAAGTTAATTTTAAAATTATACAAAATATACATGAACAAATTTAATACACCGTATTTAAAAGAAATGATACAGGAAATATAATGGAAATACGTGAACATTGTTATTACAAAGAGTGATAACTACAGATAGTACGCTATTATAAGAGTAAACATTGTCATTACAAGAGTGATAACTACAGATAGTACGCTATTATAAGAGTAAACATTTCAAACTGTGCATTACTTTAACACCAATAATTAACCCTCCAAATAAATGGTCATTTCAGTAATAACAACTACAACTACGAAGTATGATATGAAATCACAAAATAACGCTGCGCAGTTCAGAACAAATTGTAAACGCTTTGTTTGTTTGTTATTATTTTTTAACAGTATAAACGCTTTTTACTGCGTCAATCGCAATATTCTGTGAGTTATTATGACCGCCAAGTATGTCGTGATGCGAGACAAGCGCCGTGTCACGACGTCTATTCACGTTAACGGACATGCTTTTTGGCTGAGAAGATTAGTCTTTAATCGGGACTTTCCTGAATATTTCAAACAACACATGTATTTTCGAAGTTACAGTGATGGAGGTGATGAAACTAATTTGTAGGTTAAATCACGTCCTGCTTAACTAAAGAACCAGATATCGTGTCGTCCAGGATTTAATAAATATCGATGAATACACACAAAGTCAAATGATATACTTTCCAGACAATTAGTATTAAAAGTCATTATAAGAATCAGTAAGTTTGACTTTGTAATAGTTGAAGAAAAGGAAATTTACAATTTAAACAAAATCTCCATTAGTGTATTAATTTATTTTTAATAGAACAATTAAAGAGTACTCAAAATTTAAAAAAAATTCTACACAAGGTAAAGGATCTTTACACGTGATGCTATGATCAACACCGTATCCTCGAACAGAGCAGTTTATGACCTCATCTTGATGGTACTTGTTCACAATTCTTTCCTATCTCTTGTAAGCTCTAGTGGTAATTTTGGCTGACAATTTTAAAACTAGAAACGAAATATATATATATTATAGGCCTATATATATATATATATATATATATATATATATATATATATATATATATATAATCTACAAATATATATATATATATATATATATATATATATATATATCGCAATATGTATTCTTGTGTATTAATAAAGAACTTAGTCAAAATATAAATACAAGAATTATAATTGAATTTACAATTCAAAGCTTTTCGTTGGCTAACAGTAACAACATCATCAGAAATATTAATCAATTAAAATTAACATATCTTTTAAAATAATACATATGTTAATTTTAATTGTTTAGTATTCCTGATGATGTTGGTACTGTTAGCCAACGAAAAGCTTTGAATTATAAATTCAATTATAATTCTTGTATTTGTATTTTGACTTAGTTCTTTATATATATATATATATATATATATATATATATATATATATATATATATTCAAATTGAATACTAACTTTGTGCCTAATAAAGTGTTATCTTGATACTGTTGTGTTACAAGTGATTTCATTAATGTGTGTTACTAAAGGAGTCTGTCCCTGATGGACTAACGGTTCTAGATCAACTCCACACGACTGCTCCTATGAATTCATCTCTCGACACCCTGAGCCGTGCCTTGTGTCAATTGATGGGGAATTACCCCAGTGAGCATTCTCACCTCCTCATCAAGAAAGTCAGGGACTTATTTCAACAGAAACAAATGCGATAAGCGTTATCTGTGTGGTGTGTAACGATTGGGAAGAATAAAGATGATGAAAGGAAAGAGTGGTAAGGTTCCAGCCTTCCGGCTCGACCCCTGACAGAACGCACAGACTCGCCAGCTCGCGATATCTACCACCAGCTATGAGACCTCTACCCCTTCGAATCCAACCTCAAACTCGTGACTCTCGTCCCGGATGAATAGTGTCAGTCCCGAGACGGAGAGGGCTTGGTGCCACGACCCATGGACCCAGTATATAAGAGACTTTCGACCTAGCTGTAAGGCCTAGCCTAGTTACCGTTCCACCACTGGGACGAAACCCACTGCTCCTGTGACAGCGGTTCGACCGCTGTTCCAGAACTACTCGGGACCCGTAGAACCTTCCGAACGACCAGATCTCCGTACAGGTGTCTTGTGTCAACTGGATTGAAGGGTTTGGCGCTAAAACCAGTGGTCTCTATTTAATTCCTGCATTATACCTTGAAGCACATACCTCCAAACTGACCCCAAACATTACGTCAAGACACGTTTACACGTAAGACCCTTTATAGAATACAAGATCCTATTGTTGCAATACGCAATACATCTGTAATTTCTAAAATAATTAAAGTCTAGCAACAATGTACCCTATTGGAAAGTTATGAGTTACGGCGCGGCACCGCAGATTGTATTTAGGTGGTACAATCCTCGCAAAGTATATTTTTAGTTGGACCAGATGTAGGTATAAAACATGAGTTTGAAGTGGATGCTGTACACATGGCGAGCTTAAATTGGTTTTACAGAGCGAAAAAATGGCCCAGCTAGAAATGGATTATTATGCTCGCATTCAGCGTATTCAGACTTTTCTTGACTTTTGTAAAGTTTTATTTTTTACGTCATTAATATATCTGTATTGTTACGTTCTTTAAAGGATCAATAAATTATAAGGCAATTTTAGAACAAATAACTACTTATTAATTTATAAACTTTTATACCTACGATTATTTACACGCTAAGCATTTATAAAACTGCCCAAACACTATTTTAGTTAGGTCTAATAATAACTGCTTCGTTCGATAGTTCATTTACAAACTAACATGTGCTGTCACTAAAACTTTTACCCTGTTCACTACATTGCTAACACCAATCTCCCTCCATGCTTAACCAACACGTTATATACATACGTGCTGCTTCTACCAATTTCTCGTACTTTCTAACCGCTTCTCTTCTTTGAAGGTTCTAGATCTTACTATAACGGTGTAGCTGTTGCGTCCGCTTAAGCGTGAAAAGGGCTTGCAAAGTTATCAATCCGTGTCTCATAAACCATGGGCCTTTCCCGTTTTAATGGGGTTTGTTAAAATATTTGCATTAATTTTTTCCCCATTTAATAAAAAAAAATCTGTTAATAGTCTAACATAAATTATATTGCAATAAAATATTTACATGACGATGGCAAAAGTCCAAAATTACACGGGAGAGTAATAAAACCTATCAGGGGAGATTGGTCCTACGTACTAGCCACTTTGAGGGGAATATAAAAATGTTCGAAATGTCATAGTTTTTACTTTGGTTGTCTTTTTATCTGACTTGATTTTACTATGAATCATAAAAAGTATTACCTAAAGTTTCTTCTAAAGACGTTTTACTTTTTTCGGACTAACAATGCTCCTATTTTGTTACAGCGCGTTAGTACAACACTAGCGCTGTAGGCAGAAACAGAACGAACAAAAATAGTACTAACTTTGCCAATCCAAACATTGCTATCTTATCGATACATATGGTGAATAGGCGCAATACAATGATAACCTTGTTTAGCTTGTCCAAACATCAGAATACACTCAATGTGTGGAGAAGTGCTGGCAGAAATAACTGCACGGTTATGGTTCCAAAGTAATATGCAAGTATGTCCTACATTTATGACCGTTACAGATACCGTACAGGAATCAGCTTTAAACAGCTGATTAAATTTACTATAAGTGGTATCTAATACAAACCATTTTAGGCGATATTTTATGTTGAACATGTCCCTTTAAGTCACAATTCTAAAATTACGATTTTTAAATGGTCACTATCGATAGAATAAAATCAAGGCCAGCTAAATCGTATTTCATTTTAGTTGTCACTAGATAAACATCAACTACTTTCACAATTTATTTAAAGTGGGTCCCTAACAATTTGGTATAAATGCACAATTACTGGGCACTGCTATAACTCACGTAATTTTAGAGCGGAACATTACTTATAGTCTTATATAACCTGTCTAGTACTCTCGGGCTATCCAAGCTGTGCCTAATCACTTGCAGCTACCCGCGTCTGTTTCCTGAAAGAATCACTTAATAGAATTTGCACTAAGTAACTTATTATATATTATAACCATCTAAGTTAGTTATACATCTTTAAGACACTGAACTCTAGCTCTGGGACATTTGGCTTAGTGCTAAAGTGGTGGATTTTAAACATGGATTCATTCACTTTGAATCCGACCAAACATAATTTAAAAAAAATTTAATTATTGAATAATTATTTGGAAAAACTGTATTAACATTAATTGTCATCATCTACAGGTTTAAAAAATCTATTTGAACATGATTGGATAAACTATAACATATTTTTACCAACTGAAAATTTGTATAATATATATATATATATATATATATATATATATATATATATATATATCTTAGGTGAGTGTGAACTAATAGAAGGAATTGAATAATGTGTGTCTACCGATAGGAATGGACAACATAGAAATAATCTTGACTTTTGATCTATTTTAACTGCATAGATTGAGTTACTTCAAATAGATTTTCTTGTCCGTATGATGAAGACTCCTGCAATTTTTAGTACCCTGATCATGCCCTATCCTTACTCCTACTTTACAAATATAATTTATTTTCTTAACCGTGTCTCTGACCTTGAGATCGCTAGGCTGGACTGGGCTGCAGTGCGGGTTCAAAACTCAACACTTCAGAAAACATCAGTGTCGTATTCAAAGTATAAACAGCTCTAATTAACTAAAAGATAATACTGTAATAGATTGATGTGGACATGATCTTTAAATGTGTTGCTCTGATTCTGCCAAGAAAGGGACGCGATTACGAAAGAGACGATATATGTATTGTATGTTTTCAGTTATGCTAGTGGTCAATTGCTAGAGCAGAACGAGAGACACCGTTAAACCTCACGCACTGTACACAAAAAATATTGTATAACACTATCGAAAACAGGCGTACAATTGTCTTTAGCTACAGGCTCTAAAAAACAATGGGAAAGTAGAGCCTTGACAGTTTCCTTAAGATAGGAAACCTAATTTCTTTAAATATTCGCAATTAACGCTTCTCTCTCTTTCCGCCTGACTAGTTGTGCTAATGGAAAACGCGAGAAAGTTGGTCCATTCGTTATTTTCTCTCCACATTCAGAACAAAGTATAATGTCAGTTTTAGCGGCTACAACCTGCACATATCCAGTGAGACATGCTTCCGGTAGAAAGAATAGGATTTGGTCTAATTTAGTTAGCTTTACTTCCGGTAGGCTAGTCTATGGCATTGTTACCATTGAATAATCTGATGTTGGTAGTAAATTGATGCGTAGCCCTTCTATATTACATCAAACTGGCGGGAATCACTAAAAACCTTTAGACTCGTTGTTCTATAATACGAGTAAAGTGATAACACAGCTTCAGCACTTCTATTTATCTCACCAATTGTATAACCCAATATAATTGATACGAGCTCAATTAAAAAAATAACATGATAAATATATGGCGCATTTATTTATTGATGTAGATTATTATGTATTGTTTTGAAAATATTTTAAAATAGAGAAAAAGCTTGGCTGTAACATCTACAAGCATGCTCTGGAATTTCCATTCTCCTTTAACTAAACTACCATTATTAAAAAATAATTAATTTCCCTCCAATTGTTCATTCAAAATTGTCTTATTTACTGACAATGTCTTCTATTGCACGAGTTAAATATCTACGATCAAACAGCAGGGATATTTAAGGAATATCTTAAACTATGCGCAGATTAATCCAGGCATGTGCACAGTGTCCAGCGGAGCACATTTTCACTGGGCGCCACTGGGCTAGCTCCTAACTCACCATTTTGTAAGTTCCGAAAATTTGCCAGATAACAAGCATATGACTATTTTAAAGCCTTTATTCTCTTACATCTTGTATTGAAATTATAAAAATGAAAGTAGTGAATCATTTTGCAGAAATTAACGCCATCTTGGGACTAAGTGAATGCTAAGTATCTTTTATTAGTCCGTATATTTCCTACCTTTAAAGAAGTCTTAGCCGGATTACAGATTATCGTTAGAGGAGGAAAAAACAATGATGTCTGGAAAAAAGCAAAACAATGAAGTCTGGTCTGTCTAATGTTTTAGGTATATTTGTAAAATATATATTCTAAAAAAGGTTTAAAAATTCAAAATAATCTCGTGGATTTTATTAACCACAACAATCGGCGACAGTGATGATGATCGCCTAGAGAACATTGTTTTGTCTCAGTCATCATTTTCGCAAATTTAATAGTTACCTTAGGCAAGTCGTTAATTTCTTTAATAAAACCATTAAAATAATGTTTGAAATTCTAAAGTTTGTAAATACTTCACTAAATATTCGCTATTTTCAACTTTCTAATTTTTGTTCGTTAATGGTAAAACATTAAAATCGCCCACTTTCTATATTATTGCATACACTATGGTAAAGCGCCGGAGTGAATTTCTTTTTTTTAAATATTTTAATCTAATATTTTCTTTGAGTTGTTTACTCATTTTGTGATCTTCCTGTTTGCCGCTTTTTATTTCGTTTATTTAAAACAACTATGCTTATTTTTCTTTTGTGTAACTGTTTGTTTGCAAAGGATAATCACATAAGACAAGAAATTTTCCAGTTTTTTATAACTACATTTGAATGTTTATTCTATTATAGTCTTTCTTTATTTTGTTCAACTTTTCCTTCCCCTCATATTTTGTTAATGGAAGTCGGGGCCTATCCAGATTTCCACTGGATTACCATTTATACGAAATAAAATACCGAGTTTAGTCCACGTAATCTAATAGTTCAATTTTCCCTCCAATATTGCTACCCCACAAGCGATGATGGGCTAAATGTACGTTTCAATTTGGAACACACAAAATTATTATGTTTTTCATCGTCTATTATTTCAAATTATAGTGAAAGCCTGTAATTATTTTTGTTGTTTTTAATAGTGCAGTACTTTTGTACATTTTTTAAAACGGTTGTCATTGTTTCTCACTTTTTTGTTTTATTGATAAACATGTCTGTACAAAATATACAAATTTCCTAATCGCTTGATTATTATAATTATGAATTTTAAAAAAGTCTATTAATTCATAACCTTATTTTGTAAACGAATATTTCAGTTCATCGCAATAATAAACGCATAAACAGTTTGTACTATAACCCTTTTGCTTAATTACTTAATAAGATAAGTTACAATACTAGGGAAGGCAGTCAAAAATGTAGGTCTCCATATTATGTAATAAAATAAATTAATTAGTAATAAGAATACAAGAATAAATTAGTCAAAATATCTACGTGACAATTAATTACGTGACAACACGTAATTGCTGACTAAAATAATATTTTCTGTTTACGTCTGTTTTATGTAAACGATTTATTGTTGACGTTTACGAACTGTACATTACTCCGTGTCAAATATTAACGCCAAACACAAATACAGTAATGCGTTTAGAAAGTGGTTTGTGGAAGACAGGAAAGTAAGCCCTCAGGGCAGATTAAGAACGGGTTTATGAATCATAGAGTAGTCGTTGATCACAGCCACAGATGTCTCAGTAACGGCAAATAGGTTTTCTGTATATTGTTGTCGGATGTAGATTTTAACTTCCTTATTCTCTGAGCGAAGATATATTAAAGAAGCAAATAAAACTGATGTAATGCTTCTTCATGAAGAGATTTTGCAACAAAATAGACAAATTGTAAATCGCATCCACCAGAGTATTTTGTCAGCAAATAATAAAACAGCTATGTTGTTCACCAAGATCCTGCAAACGAAATTGCATTCTTTCGTAAAAGTGAAACAACTTTATTTCTTGTGTAAAACATCGGCTTTACCTTTATGTTTTACTTATGGA
The DNA here is from genome assembly GCA_036971475.1 of Prosapia bicincta. Lineage (NCBI taxonomy): Eukaryota > Metazoa > Arthropoda > Insecta > Hemiptera > Cercopidae > Prosapia > Prosapia bicincta. The sequence continues at coordinate 184,769,502 of JBAIZL010000004.1, read as the reverse complement.
TGTAATGCACAGAGCAATATAATATAAACAAGACCCATTCCCCACTCTAATATAACGTATAGACGCCCGTATATCATGACCAGTTTAAGTTTTCATTGTTAGCCCTAGAAACATTTTAACATTTTCCATTCTTGGTATATATTGTAACAGAAATGTCGTAGCTTAATTAAGCAAGGAGTAATGATATCTACGAACAAGAAAATGCTAAGCATCCGTAAAATCGGACCATATATACTGGGTCCTTAACTTTCAATCACAAGCGCCAACTACTCGGACATAAACACACGCGCGGGGTATTTTCCACCCCATTTCTTATCTTAAAAAAAAGTTAATTATCACTAAATTTCCATCTTTATAAAATTGTGTGTGTGAATGTTGTTGTTTATAAAACGTTTTATAGTATTTTTATGGGTTTATCACTTGTTGATTTTTTTGTAGTAATATAGTCTAAATACACTTAAATTGACTTTATAAATTGAAACTTTTTTTTCAAATTAAAATTAAACATTTATTCATACATTTTAGTAAGTTGTAATGGCTAGATTCTTTAGAGGACTTTTCAAAAAGTTAGACAACATAAATACAACAATATGTTTATTTGAAAAAAAATTATGTAAATTCAGCTTGAAAATCGTCAAAATTTGCCTGACTCAAAATTTAAAATTACTTGTCATAATGAAAAATAATACTTAATACTATGCAATTTACTTCATATTTAGTTAAGTAAACATTAGTAAATAACTTTTTACATTAGAATAAAATATTTCAAAAAATATACACATTTTATTAGGTGAAAAAAAATTAGCTAAATTCATAACTGTGTACAGAAGTATTGGTTTAGAAGTAAACATTAGTTCAGTCCAAATTAAAAAGTCAAAAAAATTTAAAAAGTAAAGTTTTTTTTTAAATTAATATTTTCAAAAAGTACTTTTTATTCAGGTGCACATCCTTCACAGTATATAAAGGAATGCCCCTACAAAGTAATTTGTTGCAGTTGCAGCATAAAGTGGTTGTCTTCCGGTCTTTTTGCAGCGGGCAAACTTCGCATCGTCCAGAACTTCTTTTATTTTTATTTCTCGAGTTTCCTCAACACCACTTATGTGCTTCACACCTGCTTTTATATGGAAAGGTAGTCCTGGCAGTAAGGCTCTTGATGGAATATGGGGTTTTGAAAGTTCTTGACCCAGAATTTTAATTTTTTTTTATGACAAAAAGACAAAATTACAACAAAAAAGATAAATAACTATGTTAAACACCAATAAAAGACTCACACTAAAAAATTATTCTAATTAAAAAACAATAACTTAAAAATGTACCAACAAAAATTTTTGGAGGAGAACACACGCGCGGGGTCGAATTCACCCCGCACTTAAAACAACGATGTAAACACAATGACTGGTACGCCACAACGGGTTGATCTTGAGGGACAGTGTGGAAGAAGAAGTGAAAAACAACTACCTAGGAGGGGAGCGAGAACAAAAATTTTTTGGAGTCGCCTCAGAGAGAAATGAATGGTGTTGACCGCGAGTGTTGCATTACTATCCCTTAAAAAACTACATAGCAACCGTTCACTTTATCTATTTTCTCTTGCAGTTCTACGTTTCTCTTATTATTGGTAGGCGCTGGAGCATTGGGCCCTTATAGGGGAGCCGGCTTTGTTACCAACTATCTAAGAATAACAACTTAGGAGGTTGTATAATAAGATTAATCAACAGTAAGTGGTTACAACGAAAATATTGGAAAGAGCCTCAATACCACAAAAATAATAATAATAAATAAATAAATAAAACAAGTTACTTAAGATTAAACCCTTATGTACATTTCGATGACCATGTCATAATCATCAGAGGGTCTCATTACAAAATTACAATCTAGCAAACAACTAGGTCACTCTAGTTTGTAACTTCTTGGTTGATAGATTGTAATTGCCATGGTCATCGAAATGTACATAAGGGTTTAATCTTAAGCAACTTGTTTTATTATTATTATTATTATTTGGTTATTTTTGTGGTATTGGGGTTCTTTCCAATATTTTCATTGTAATATATTGTACCACTGTGCTTTTGATATTGTGTAATAAGTGGTTAAGAAGATGCCAGAATAGAACCCAAGTAGGAGAACAAATTGTTCGTGCAATTGTTGGAGAGATTATTAGGATAAGACAAAAAGAGCATTTGATCTTAGACTGAGACAAGAAGCAAGAGTGGTACTATATCTAAGGAAGGGGAGGCTGTGGCTGCTTTTAAACGAGATCACAAGTCTGCGTGTTGTATTGCGTTCACTTAACGGGTATTGACTTCTGCAAATATACCAATATTTAACAGAGGTTTACAAGTTCTGTTGTGTATGATAATGGACGGTGGACAAAAAGTAGCGACGAAATATAGATTCGCTGAAAGTAATTCTATCTAAGATTAAATAAAATCGTCGAAAAAATAAGCTTTTGCCTTCATGTTTACAAAAACTGTTGCAAAAATGATTCCCCTAAAAAAAAATCATGTTTAAAATAATATTTTAAGGAGAACGTATGTAGAGAGAGACCAGAGCGGAATGGGGGTCATTAAGGAGAAACACTTTCACAATATGTTCAGAAACAAGGTTTGCTGAAGGCAGAATCCTGTGAGGTTGAATACCTTCGAAATTTGGTTGCTAGTTTTGGCTTCGAAGATAGGATTCAATTAGCTTGGATCAGATGTAACTGATCCGACTTGTTTTGATACGTCAGCGAACTTACAGTTGGCATAAACCATGTGGTTGGTTCCGCAAAAAAAATATTTTGACAAAATAGTGGTTAGGAAAACAGAACATATTATTGATAATGAACCGCTGACGATACAAAATGATAAAAAATGACAAATATATATTTTGATTTTGTAATTTATCTGTTTTGTTATGATAAAGCTGTGGACGATATTATCGCTCACGCTACTATTGAGTTTGTAGACACTAGCGTGGTGCTATTAAGTTTGTAGACACTAGAGTGGTGTTATTAAGTTTGTAGACACTAGAGTGGTGCTATTAAGTTTGTAGACACTAGCGTGGTGCTATTAAGTTTGTAGACACTAGAGTGGTGCTATTAAGTTTGTAGACACTAGAGTGGTGCTATTAAGTTTGTAGACACTAGCGTGGTGCTATTAAGTTTGTAGACACTAGAGTGGTGCTATTAAGTTTGTAGACACTAGAGTGGTGCTATTAAGTTTGTAGACACTAGAGTGGTGCTATTAAGTTTGTAGACACTAGAGTGGTGTTATTAAGTTTGTAGACACTAGAGTGGTGCTATTAAGTTTGTAGACACTAGAGTGGTGTTATTAAGTTTGTAGACACTAGAGTGGTGCTATTAAGTTTGTAGACACTAGCGTGGTGCTATTAAGTTTGTAGACACTAGAGTGGTGCTATTAAGTTTGTAGACACTAGAGTGGTGTTATTAAGTTTGTAGACACTAGAGTGGTGCTATTAAGTTTGTAGACACTAGAGTGGTGTTATTAAGTTTGTAGACACTAGAGTGGTGCTATTAAGTTTGTAGACACTAGAGTGGTGTTATTAAGTTTGTAGACACTAGAGTGGTGCTATTAAGTTTGTAGACACTAGAGTGGTGCTATTAAGTTTGTAGACACTAGAGTGGTGTTATTAAGTTTGTAGACACTAGAGTGGTGCTATTAAGTTTGTAGACACTAGAGTGGTGCTATTAAGTTTGTAGACACTAGAGTGGTGTTATTAAGTTTGTAGACACTAGAGTGGTGCTATTAAGTTTGTAGACACTAGAGTGGTGTTATTAAGTTTGTAGACACTAGAGTGGTGTTATTAAGTTTGTAGACACTAGAGTGGTGCTATTAAGTTTGTAGACACTAGAGTGGTGTTATTAAGTTTGTAGACACTAGAGTGGTGCTATTAAGTTTGTAGACACTAGAGTGGTGTTATTAAGTTTGTAGACACTAGAGTGGTGCTATTAAGTTTGTAGACACTAGAGTGGTGTTATTAAGTTTGTAGACACTAGAGTGGTGCTATTAAGTTTGTAGACACTAGAGTGGTGTTATTAAGTTTGTAGACACTAGAGTGGTGCTATTAAGTTTGTAGACACTAGCGTGGTGCTATTAAGTTTGTAGACACTAGAGTGGTGCTATTAAGTTTGTAGACACTAGCGTGGTGCTATTAAGTTTGTAGACACTAGAGTGGTGTTATTAAGTTTGTAGACACTAGAGTGGTGCTATTAAGTTTGTAGACACTAGCGTGGTGCTATTAAGTTTGTAGACACTAGAGTGGTGTTATTAAGTTTGTAGACACTAGAGTGGTGCTATTAAGTTTGTAGACACTAGAGTGGTGTTATTAAGTTTGTAGACACTAGAGTGGTGCTATTAAGTTTGTAGACACTAGAGTGGTGTTATTAAGTTTGTAGACACTAGAGTGGTGCTATTAAGTTTGTAGACACTAGAGTGGTGTTATTAAGTTTGTAGACACTAGAGTGGTGCTATTAAGTTTGTAGACACTAGAGTGGTGCTATTAAGTTTGTAGACACTAGAGTGGTGCTATTAAGTTTGTAGACACTAGAGTGGTGTTATTAAGTTTGTAGACACTAGAGTGGTGCTATTAAGTTTGTAGACACTAGAGTGGTGCTATTAAGTTTGTAGACACTAGAGTGGTGCTATTAAGTTTGTAGACACTAGAGTGGTGCTATTAAGTTTGTAGACACTAGAGTGGTGTTATTAAGTTTGTAGACACTAGAGTGGTGTTATTAAGTTTGTAGACACTAGAGTGGTGCTATTAAGTTTGTAGACACTAGAGTGGTGTTATTAAGTTTGTAGACACTAGAGTGGTGCTTTTAAGTTTGTAGACACTAGAGTGGTGTTATTAAGTTTGTAGACACTAGAGTGGTGTTATTAAGTTTGTAGACACTAGAGTGGTGCTATTAAGTTTGTAGACACTAGAGTGGTGCTATTAAGTTTGTAGACACTAGAGTGGTGCTATTAAGTTTGTAGACACTAGAGTGGTGCTATTAAGTTTGTAGACACTAGAGTGGTGCTATTAAGTTTGTAGACACTAGAGTGGTGCTATTAAGTTTGTAGACACTAGAGTGGTGCTATTAAGTTTGTAGACACTAGAGTGGTGTTATTAAGTTTGTAGACACTAGAGTGGTGTTATTAAGTTTGTAGACACTAGAGTGGTGCTATTAAGTTTGTAGACACTAGAGTGGTGCTATTAAGTTTGTAGACACTAGAGTGGTGTTATTAAGTTTGTAGACACTAGAGTGGTGCTATTAAGTTTGTAGACACTAGAGTGGTGTTATTAAGTTTGTAGACACTAGAGTGGTGCTATTAAGTTTGTAGACACTAGAGTGGTGCTATTAAGTTTGTAGACACTAGAGTGGTGTTATTAAGTTTGTAGACACTAGAGTGGTGCTATTAAGTTTGTAGACACTAGAGTGGTGTTATTAAGTTTGTAGACACTAGAGTGGTGTTATTAAGTTTGTAGACACTAGAGTGGTGTTATTAAGTTTGTAGACACTAGAGTGGTGCTATTAAGTTTGTAGACACTAGCGTGGTGCTATTAAGTTTGTAGACACTAGAGTGGTGCTATTAAGTTTGTAGACACTAGAGTGGTGTTATTAAGTTTGTAGACACTAGAGTGGTGCTATTAAGTTTGTAGACACTAGAGTGGTGTTATTAAGTTTGTAGACACTAGAGTGGTGCTATTAAGTTTGTAGACACTAGAGTGGTGTTATTAAGTTTGTAGACACTAGAGTGGTGCTATTAAGTTTGTAGACACTAGCGTGGTGCTATTAAGTTTGTAGACACTAGAATGGTGCTATTAAGTTTGTAGACACTAGAATGGTGCTATTAAGTTTGTAGACACTAGAGTGGTGCTATTAAGTTTGTAGACACTAGAGTGGTGCTATTAAGTTTGTAGACACTAGAGTGGTGTTATTAAGTTTGTAGACACTAGAGTGGTGCTATTAAGTTTGTAGACACTAGAGTGGTGTTATTAAGTTTGTAGACACTAGAGTGGTGCTATTAAGTTTGTAGACACTAGAGTGGTGCTATAAAGTTTGTAGACACTAGAGTGGTGCTATTAAGTTTGTAGACACTAGAGTGGTGCTATTAAGTTTGTAGACACTAGAGTGGTGCTATTAAGTTTGTAGACACTAGAGTGGTGCTATTAAGTTTGTAGACACTAGAGCGGTGTTATTAAGTTTGTAGACACTAGAGTGGTGCTATTAAGTTTGTAGACACTAGAGTGGTGCTATTAAGTTTGTAGACACTAGAGCGGTGTTATTAAGTTTGTAGACACTAGAGTGGTGCTATTAAGTTTGTAGACACTAGAGTGGTGCTATTAAGTTTGTAGACACTAGAGTGGTGCTATTAAGTTTGTAGACACTAGAGTGGTGCTATTAAGTTTGTAGACACTAGAGTGGTGCTATTAAGTTTGTAGACACTAGAGTGGTGCTATTAAGTTTGTAGACACTAGAATGGTGCTATTAAGTTTGTAGACACTAGAATGGTGCTATTAAGTTTGTAGACACTAGAGTGGTGCTATTAAGTTTGTAGACACTAGAGTGGTGCTATTAAGTTTGTAGACACTAGAGTGGTGTTATTAAGTTTGTAGACACTAGAGTGGGATATTAAGTTTGTAGACACTAGAGTGGTGCTATTAAGTTTGTAGACACTAGAGTGGTGCTGTTAAGTTTGTAGACACTAGAGTGGTGCTATTAAGTTTGTAGACACAAGAGTGTTGTAGACACTATTAGGTTTGCAATATCATTAACAAGAGTATCCATTAACCAAGCTTTAAGCCCAGTAAATGCTTTGTGTGATTACAAATGCACCGTAAATCATCCCCCATTAAACCCTGTCACCACTATTTCACTCCCTAATTCTAGCCTCTTGTATTGTTGTTGACAACCCTGTCTGGAGCATTGTTGCGAGTCAAGGACGAGAGTTAAACCTTATTTATTGCAAACGAAATGCGTTGTTGCACAATCGAAAAGCTTCCAGACAAGAAAAGAAGGATAAATGTCCCGTCGAGTAGGAAAGTGTTTTTAGCAGCTTCGTGATTATACTAAAAGTTTTTAATCTAAATGATTGCGTTATTCATGAAAATATGCCTAGTAGCCTACGTTACTATAGCGTAGACGTTTTGTTAAATAATAATTTCTTAGTCAATGTCCTTTCACTGTATTAAACAATACTTACTCCACAAATGAGTGAAACCAGTCTTTTAAACGAAAGTTCATTAAAACGTTTCTTACATCCTATTATTATAAACTGCGATAAGTTAAAGGTGCCGCTTGTCTATATATTTCATTGTACTTTACTATCAACATTTTTTTTCTTTGAATATTTTTTACTTCAAATATTATACTAAATATATTTTACTGATGGGCGTGTAAGACATTTTTAATTTACTTAAGTGAATAACAAATTTGTAAAATATCTATCGTCTCAATTGTCTTGAGATGACCTTACCAAACTTTATTACAGCATGCAAAAGTTCAATAATCCTATATCAGTTGGTGTAAACTATGTCAACGTCAGGCGAAATTACCGGATACTGAGCCCAACCTACAAACTATTTATTATCGCGTGATTCGTTCCTTCTAATAACAGTTTGTTTCGGCTGACAGCAGGCCTACTCGTAAATACTGCTGTTTACCGTTAAGGACTACAAATTGTGAAGATAGAAACCTGAATGAAGCGGATTTCATGCTCTCTAACTCGTATTTAACCATAAATAGTAAAACATTGTACCATACATCTACAGGACGTTGTTGCATGTTTTACTTTAACACTACAATATTAAAATTTATTATTTTTTAATGTAATAAAATTTTATTTTTATACTTTCAAGTTAACATGCGCACTTTTCACTGCTCACTCTAAAGTGTAGGTTAAAGCAAGTAGTGCTCGGGACAGAAACGATTGAAAGCAAGTAGTCCTCGGGACAGAAATGATTGAAAGCAAGTAGTCCTCGGGACAGAAACGATTGAGTAGTCCTCGGGACAGAAACGATTGAAAGCAAGTAGTCCTCGGGACAGAAACGATTGAAAGCAAGTAGTCCTCGGGACAGAAACGATTGAAAGCAAGTAGTCCTCGGGACAGAAACGATTGAAAGCAAGTAGTCCTCGGGACAGAAACGATTGAAAGCAAGTAGTCCTCGGGACAGAAACGATTGAAAGCAAGTAGTCCTCGGGACAGAAGCGATTGAAAGCAAGTAGTCCTCGGGACAGAAACGATTGAAAGCAAGTAGTCCTCGGGACAGAAACGATTGAAAGCAAGTAGTCCTCGGGACAGAAACGATTGAAAGCAAGTAGTCCTCGGGAAAGAAACGATTGAAAGCAAGTAGTCCTCGGGACAGAAACGATTGAAAGCACGTAGTCCTCGGGACAGAAACGATTGAAAGCAAGTAGTCCTCGGGACAGAAACGATTGAAAGCAAGTAGTCCTCGGGACAGAAACGATTGAAAGCAAGTAGTCCTCGGGACAGAAACGATTGAAAGCAAGTAGTCCTCGGGACAGAAACGATTGAGTAGTCCTCGGGACAGAAACGATTGAAAGCAAGTAGTCCTCGGGACAGAAACGATTGAAAGCAAGTAGTCCTCGGGACAGAAACGATTGGGTTAAAACAGGAAAATGAAACCAGGAATGGTAGAACAGGTGGCACACAAATGCGTACAGCGAAATATGCGCACATGAGGAAAAATAACAATTGACGAGATTATGTGGTAAATTTGATAAAAGAAAAAAGCGTACAAACCAGACACAATTTGTCACCCCATGTCACCTATCCCTAAACTATTTTCTAATAACTTTCAGATTTTCCCAGTCAAAATCAGTCAAAAAAGGGTTTTCCAGGCCTTTACCTATCGTGTAACAACATTTTAAACACGCCAAAATGTTACCCCACCATATCTCTATCATTTTGCCAAAACAAAGCCTGGAAAAAATTTAGTGGAAATAACGTTTAATAGATACAGTTTTACAAGATCTTCAGCCCCGAGAAACTAAGCGACATCTATGTTTAGCTCTGAGGTAAACTCATTTATGTAGCTCATTGATTTTAAAAGATCCGTGTACGCCTAAACGTTGAACGCATTTTTCTCCTGTCACAATGTTCTGACGTCATAGCTTACCCTCACCATCTATCAAAACGTGACCCTGCATTCATCTTTCGTTATACGCATTTATTGTGAATTCGTAGAATATGCTGATACTAAGCATACATGAAGCTAACATTAACCGGTCTAAAAACACGTGATACATGGAAACAAATGGTATCAGACATGAACCTAAACAATAATTGACAAGTAACAATGTTACATTTTCTACAAATCTTTTAGATCATATAATTTGTTTTTTTTTATTTGTGTTTTTTAAAATTATATTATATTTGCTCTATTTATTTTCGTGTAAACAGATATCATTTTACAGGAAAAACACTTTCAAAACAAGGTTTAAGCATCCTATCAAAGTATAAACCACGTAACATCGAATCAAAGCCTAGACTAAGTAATACCGCCAAAGCTTATCCATATAACTTCAAATTAGAACTTGGAGCCATATAATGCAGACAAAACTTAACCACCAAAATTCAAAACAAGACTTAGGCTCCGTAATACAGATAAAGTTTATCCAAGTAATATCGAATCAAAGCTTAAACCGCGTAATATCGAATCAAAGCTTAAACCGCGTAACATTGAATCAAAGGTGAAACCGCGTAACATTTAATCAAAGCTTAAACCGCGCACCATCGAATCAAAGCTTAAACCGCGTAACATTGAATCAAAGCTTAAACCGCGTAACATTGAATCAGAGCTTAAACCGCGTAACATCGAATCAAAGGTGAAACCGCGTAACATTGAATCAAAGCTTAAACCGCGTAACATCGAATCAAAGCTTAAATCGCGTAACATTGAATCAAAGCTTAAGCCGCGTAACATCGATTTAAAGCTTAAACACCATTAAAGACTAAACCATGTGAGAGCTGTACCAACCTTTTAAAGAACGTAACAAAGTATCATAACCTAGACTGCCTAACACATGTTCACAGTTATTAGTTCATACTTTTCATAATATAAACACCATACTATGATCATTAAACTTAATAGAAATAAATGGATAAGGTACAAGAAATGTAAAATATATTTTTAAATTTAATAATGTTTTTTTTATACTCAAATTAATAAAGTTTTCTAAAGCAGGTTGACATAATGAGATTGTACTAGATTACAAAAACTAATAAAGTCTTGTGTTAAGTTATTATAATATGACAACTTAATAGTTTAGCTTGAGATTGTAACAAATCCATCCAGCTGAGTCATGAGTCAATGATTAAGCGCGCAGACACTTGAAGGGCGCTCTAAAATTAATTACGAAACCACAGAAATAGGATGCATTGAGCATGTTCAATCATTGCAGGGGAAACATGATAGTTTGTAACATGAAACCACTCAGCACGACTGCGTTCTCTTATTATTAGTAGATTACACTCAAATATAACTCCACTGTTTTCGAACGTAGGTGATTATTATTTCATACTAAAACGAACAGAAAATCAAAATAAATAAGTTTATTAAATCAAATTAATTCAAAGACCAGGTCATCGCTGTCACTGATTAGGACTATTCTTTACAACTTGCAAGTTTGTGTTAATATTGTTTTCTCGACTCACAAGGCAAGACCAAGACCTGGAAAAGATATTTATGGAGCTCTGAATATGGATTTAGTGTTGGAATAGTTTAAGTAACACTAAATGACAATTCTTTAGCCAAAAAGGAAAGAAAAACACAAACTACACTTTTTAAAGGGAGGGAAACTTTATTTTAAAAGAAAAACATTGGTTGTACGAAAAACTTAAAAGTATATTTAAATACAAAATTATTACCATAGAAATGCAACAAGTATTTATAATTATCCACAGACGACTTAACTCTAGGCGAGGAAGCTCTCGCTATTAAGTTTGTTACTCAGCTTTATAGATAACTAGCGTTACCCGGGAACGTTGTTGCGCCCGAAATTATAATTTTTGCAATCAGAAAAGCAAATCAAACATCTAAATAATTATATTTCATTTAATGCAATGGTATAGGATAGACAATGTTTTTCTTCATTTCATTAGGTGCATAAACATACAAGTTATAGGTGTCCCAACCTGTGAGCACACAACATATACTTGTCCGTGGTAAAAACTGGAATGTTCCAAATTTAATCCAGCAATGGTCAATGATTGTCCTTGTACTTGTTTATGATTATTGTGAATGCAAGACGCAAAGGAGATTGTAGTGGTTTAAAATCAATGGGTAGATCTGATGAGATCATCGGTATTCATGGACTTAAGACAATCACTCCTTTGAACTTGCCACCTCTGATTTCTGCCATGATCAAGTTGGGTATCAGTTTTTTTGTGGTTAGTCTGGTTCCGTTGCACAGCTTTGGTTGATTCAAATTTCGCAAAAATATTATCGGCGATTATACTTTTAAATCGATAAGTGTGCTAGTAATAATTGTACAATTACATAATTCAATTGCATAATTGAATTTAGCAATTATAAACAGTATAAAATAATAATGTACTTTTATTTTAACATAACGTTTATAATTTTTAAATATTTATTTTACTAACGCTAGTATAGATATACATTTTAACATTAGACTTATAGAAGGCTGTACACTGAAACACACACACACACACACACACACACACACACACACACACACACACACACACACACACACACACACACACACACACACACACACACACACACACACACACACACACACACACACACACACACACACACACACACACACACACACACACACACACACACACACACACACACACACACACACACACACACACACACACACACACACACACACACACACACACACACACACACACACACACACACACACACACACACACACACACACACACACACACACACACACACACACACACACACACACACACACACACACACACACACACACACACACACACACACACACACACACACACACACACACACACACACACACACACACACACACACACACACACACACACACACACACACACACACACACACACACACACACACACACACACACACACACACACACACACACACACACACACACACACACACACACACACACACACACACACACACACACACACACACACACACACACACACACACACACACACACACACACACACACACACACACACACACACACACACACACACACACACACACACACACACACACACACACACACACACACACACACACACACACACACACACACACACACACACACACACACACACACACACACACACACACACACACACACACACACACACACACACACACACACACACACACACACACACACACACACACACACACACACACACACACACACACACACACACACACACACACACACACACACACACACACACACACACACACACACACACACACACACACACACACACACACACACACACACACACACACACACACACACACACACACACACACACACACACACACACACACACACACACACACACACACACACACACACACACACACACACACACACACACACACACACACACACACACACACACACACACACACACACACACACACACACACACACACACACACACACACACACACACACACACACACACACACACACACACACACACACACACACACACACACACACACACACACACACACACACACACACACACACACACACACACACACACACACACACACACACACACACACACACACACACACACACACACACACACACACACACACACACACACACACACACACACACACACACACACACACACACACACACACACACACACACACACACACACACACACACACACACACACACACACACACACACACACACACACACACACACACACACACACACACACACACACACACACACACACACACACACACACACACACACACACACACACACACACACACACACACACACACACACACACACACACACACACACACACACACACACACACACACACACACACACACACACACACACACACACACACACACACACACACACACACACACACACACACACACACACACACACACACACACACACACACACACACACACACACACACACACACACACACACACACACACACACACACACACACACACACACACACACACACACACACACACACACACACACACACACACACACACACACACACACACACACACACACACACACACACACACACACACACACACACACACACACACACACACACACACACACACACACACACACACACACACACACACACACACACACACACACACACACACACACACACACACACACACACACACACACACACACACACACACACACACACACACACACACACACACACACACACACACACACACACACACACACACACACACACACACACACACACACACACACACACACACACACACACACACACACACACACACACACACACACACACACACACACACACACACACACACACACACACACACACACACACACACACACACACACACACACACACACACACACACACACACACACACACACACACACACACACACACACACACACACACACACACACACACACACACACACACACACACACACACACACACACACACACACACACACACACACACACACACACACACACACACACACACACACACACACACACACACACACACACACACACACACACACACACACACACACACACACACACACACACACACACACACACACACACACACACACACACACACACACACACACACACACACACACACACACACACACACACACACACACACACACACACACACACACACACACACACACACACACACACACACACACACACACACACACACACACACACACACACACACACACACACACACACACACACACACACACACACACACACACACACACACACACACACACACACACACACACACACACACACACACACACACACACACACACACACACACACACACACACACACACACACACACACACACACACACACACACACACACACACACACACACACACACACACACACACACACACACACACACACACACACACACACACACACACACACACACACACACACACACACACACACACACACACACACACACACACACACACACACACACACACACACACACACACACACACACACATATATATATATATACATCGGTTTTTCAACAATCCCAAGCCTGTGGGGCGGAGCCCTGTTGATGGATCTACACCAAACTTATACACACCGTCCTGGGAGTATGTTAAACAAAACCTCAACTTCTGAATAGCGGTTTTGGCGTTCATAAGATATATACATACATCACTTATTACACCATCTTGGTGCAACTGTCACGTTACACACACCATCTTGGAAATAAGTTAAACAAATATTTCAAATTATATTAACTTCTGTTTAGCGGGTTAGACGCCTATAAGAATTATATATATATATATATATATATATATATATATATATATATATATATATATATCGGATTTTGAACCATCCTAGGCCTCTGGGGCGGGGCACTGTGGATGAATCTAAACCAAACTTAACACGAACAATCCTGGGAATATGTTAAACAATCCCTCCAAAAGTCATTAACTTATGTTCAGTGGTTTAGGCGTTCATAAGATATATACATACACACATACATAGGTTTTTGAGCCATCCTAAGCCTCTGGGGCGGAGTCCTGGCAACGGATCTACACCAAAATTCACACGAACCATCCTGGGAATATGTCAAATAATCCCTCTAAATTTCATTAATTTCTGTTTAGCGGTTTAGACGCCAATAAGATACATGCATCCACACATACTTATATATATATATATATAGGTTTTTAAACCATCCTATGCCTCTGGGGCGGAACCCTGTGGATGGATGTACACCAAACTTCACACGAACTATCCTGGGAATATGTTAAACAATAACTCCCAATTTCATCAACTTCTGTTATGCGTTTATTACATACGTTCAACTTCAATTTATTTATGGATTTGAATGTGAAACAATTTTAAAATTCTTTACATCTATTTATAAATTTGTGTAACAGGATTAAACATGCAGAACAGAAGGTTTAGCATAAATTGATTTCGACATATTTTCTTCCTACTTAGAGGTTATGTTTAAACCTCGCTAGTGCATAGATGATGCAGCGAGTTTTTACCACTTACTATGGCACTACTGTGGAGCTGAGAAACTGGGTTTTTTGTCAAACCGAAGTTGGTTTAATAGAACACATGTCTCGATACGACTCGGTCTACATCCGAGATTGGTTACGTGTGAACAATCGATCTCATTTTATTTATTGTTATCTGAAGTTCGCACGATAACGCGATTTCAAGACCTACATAGCCGGTCGCGCTATCTGGAAGCTATTTTAGTAAACTAATAAATACCGTCTAGTACGTGTAATACTCCTGATACGTGTTCTATTTGTGTGCATAATATAATTTCCAATGACACTGGTAATAAAATGTCGAAATTAGAGTGCAACCAAGCCTACAGAAACACATTGTTAACTTTTACAATGTTTGTATATTTACAGTTCGGTTGTATATTTTGCAGAACAAAATGATGGGAAATTTTATTCCAGTTTTTAGGAGTCTTTCAATTAGTTTTTGATAAAATGAAAGTTTAAGATTACCTTAAAGTAACTTTATAGGTACGTAAAATGTAACAACTAATGTCACCAAAACAATACAAAATCAATATCTTCCAATGAATCAGATGTTTCTAAGTAATATTTAAAAAAACATGCTCTTTTTAGAATAAATTTATTGCTTCTACTTCAGATGACTTGTAATAATCAGAACATGCGAAAGATATTTGAACTTGAAGGAAGACAATTCATGAAATGTCAACTTCTGTATTGTATTTCATCCCTTCGTGACATTTGAATGGCATTTCGCCAGAATGTACTCTCTCCCAAATAATAACTCTTATATTCAAAGCAAACACAATTAAACCAGATTGTCTTACTAGTCAAATAAATACTGTAATTCTAAATCCGATTGACTGTAAACAAATGTTCATTTGATTTTCCTGGAATCGCTTAATGTATTGCAGATTCGTCATTATGTACCACGTGATACATTGTTGTGGCGTGGTGCAGGAGCGCAGAAATTCCTTCTGGGGATGAGGGCTTAGGTTTTAGCATTACGAGAATAGTAGAAGGAGTATGAGACTAATGCATACCCGTAAGGCAAAATTTTAAAAATTTAAATTAGTTTTACTCCACTCTTACGTTTATAATTAGCCACAACTTTAAAAAAAACCAGTGAAACAAATTTCTTCTTACTTTAAACATTTCAAATTTAACGAGTATTCATTTAAAATTTAAATCAAATGAGTGTACAGGGAAACAGATTTAAAGCTTACAAGAAATAACAAGGTCTAAAACAAAATTAAATGTTCAGTTTCATATATTACAATTCTACGGAGAAATATTGAGGCCCCCGGGCTGTTTTGAACCTTCATTAAGAATTTCTGTTACAGTAATTTTGTCGTGGATATAAATTATAGCTTATTCAATGTAAGGATAACAGATTTAAAATATTGGATCATGTTGTTATGGTTCCAATGTCCTAATCCTGTCAGGGACAAATACCCCTTCTCCCTGCCCCGACCTTCAGTCTAAGTCTAATTTATTCAACACAAATGAGCTGCGTTAAAAAGTCAACTTAATGATCTTGGACTTTGCATTATTTGTTGTTCAGCGAGTCACCAAATAGTTGAATGCAAAGCAAAACTTTTTTCCTTCTGCATCAATTGTGAATGGCGATATGTATCACTAATAACAGGGGGTTCACTAATCAAGATCTAAAAGGGGTTGAGCATGCACTGAAAGCCTAACGTAATTTTATTTCAGATTATTGTTCTGAGGCCTTGGGTGATTGTAAAAATGTATGTCGTCGCCACCTCACGTGGTCGACATACCGGGGGAAGAGGGGGGTGCATCGCGGGGATCGCTCTGTACTGGATCCTTTATATCTTTTAAACTATACTTACTAAGTAGAAAATTATTTTTCTTAAAAGTTTTACTTTTATTTTGTTTTTTAGTAAATTTCCATCCAGTACAGTAAACGTCAGCTGGAGACCAAGATGAAAGTTTGTTTTAAGGTCAATGGAACTAAAAAAATATTTGTTAAAACGGTTTTTGGAACGAATGAGAATTGAAGCGCCTATCGTAAAATATTAATAAATACAATTTTATTTTTTAACGAACAACTTAATTGGGCATGTACCTTGAGAAAATAGCAGAATTTTCACTTACAAGCAATACCGAATGAATCAAACTATTTACAATTAATCGAATTTTAAACAATTACCTAATGGATATTGTGAATTATTTCTAGCGGTAAACGGACAATAGGATATTCTGTTTCTTCAACAGTTCTTGTCTCTGTTTACCATAAATAAACATGGAAATATGGTAATCGCCAAATCTAAGGATATGTGATGAAGGCGTGGCTTCCATCTAGGCCAAGGTTACGCATCAGTAGACCCACATTCTTCAAAGCCCGAACCACGCCTCCAAGCACAACCCGTGTCACTAGATCTTTAGAGCTGTCTATTGTTTGCTGGATACGGATGTTGTGCCTGAGCTGTTGCCTAAATTAACTTTGTAAGGCTAGACTACAAACTCCAAAGAGTGTAATTGGAACCAACTCTTTACATAACAAAAACGTACATAAATGAGACAAATTAGAATTTAGAGATGGAGGAACGTAGTTGAACGGTTTTGTGATGTTTATTTTTCAAATTCGTTCACTGTAAATGGTCCCTTTATAAAAATATAACTTGAAAATATTACAAATTTTTGGAATGATGGAAAGCATGTGTTTGTTCCAAACCCAGGAGTTGCATAGCATCAGTGTGTCCCTTACTAAGTACCGCCTATTCCATGTATTTCTTATCCTAGACGATTAGACATACCTTTTCCTATTGACCTTGACCGGCAGAGTAGGCATATCTCAGGACCCTGTATATATAAATTATAATCTTTACCTATGACCTAGACCAGGGAATTTGATGTCCTTAACAATTCTTGTATACCAAGTAGGCACCGGCCTTATGACCCTGAAATTTTGCCACTAAAGTAGGTTTTATTTTGGTATGCGACCCTGCGGATATGATTCAAGTTCCCTGATTGGATAATATCCTAGACCAGGAGATTTCTTTCTTTCTTTAATTCTATCTGTTACAATGTCTCCCTTCACTGATTGATCATCTTAAAACACAAAAATATGTAAAATATATTTTTTAATGTTTTATTTACCATTAATATTTTACTAACAAGTAATATAAACGAAAAAATGTTTAAAGACTATTTATATAAGAAATTTTTTTATTCAAGTTACTTTTAATTAAATACTTACAATGAATATAAATAAAGTAGCATAGCTCCTGTGTTGAAACAGCTGTTCTGCTACATCACCGATAACATAAAATCAGCTGTTTTATGAAATCATACGTTATCACTTATTTCAAGCCAAATGAAATGAATAACTAATTTGCATACCTTGCCCCTTCTGTGAAAATTTTTTTTCCATATAGAGCGGAAGAATACCATAATTTAACGAGTATTAAATAAACTGTTCTGAACATTGGAAGCAAAAACTATATAAATGTTACGAAATTCAGTGAATTAGGCTATAATTTATACACTATTATACTGTGGAACAGAGTTACTGTATTGTTCTAGAGAAGTGAGTTTTCATAAATGACTCATTTTATAATAATGGCATTCATTATAATAATTGTTAGTAGGGTTTACATTAGTTTGATGAAAAAATGCAAGATTAATGTAATATCGATAATTTT
The DNA here is from genome assembly GCA_036971475.1 of Prosapia bicincta. Classification (NCBI taxonomy): domain Eukaryota; kingdom Metazoa; phylum Arthropoda; class Insecta; order Hemiptera; family Cercopidae; genus Prosapia; species Prosapia bicincta. Next base: position 184,750,492 of record JBAIZL010000004.1, on the reverse strand, counting down.
TTAAAAAATAGATCATAAATTATGTATTTAGAGATTAGGATTGCATTTTCTATTAGGCCTATTTGGTTGTGATATTTCTGACCTTTGTTCACTACAAGAACTTACTAGACATAGACATATTTACATTTACTTAACAAGATAATAAAATAAGCAAACACGATGAATATGGGCGGGGACAAGTTCAACGATCGCGTAACGTATTTAGATCACAAAGCACATGAACAGAAACAGTTGTGACGTCACGCCTCCTGACCCTGGTTCAAGATCACGGCCATTTTTACGCCTGTTAACTTCATTTTCATTTAACACGGTGCCATCAATCTGGAACTGTTACGTGAACTGTCTGAAGTGAAACGTTTGTCTCTTCACAAAAACTAAAAGTTTAATAAAAATTGCAATAAATCCACATTGTAACTTAGATTTTACGTTTCTATGTAAACGCACAAAAAGAATATTAAAGTCTAACAACCATACACGAATATTCTTTTGCACAGTCTAATACTTTATTTTTAAATTCACAGATCAAGTATAATGCTAGAAATGTAGGATAATTTATTTAATGAACGATTTTATAATGATTTATGAATGATGTGTAGGATAGATCTCCTTCATTTACATAAGTTAAATACATAATGGCGTAGTAAATTTTCTTCTTCATTTACAAAGTGGCGCAGGAAATGCTCTTTTTTAATTTATAGAGTAACGTATGAAATTATCTTCTCAATTCCCAAAGTGACGTAGGAATTAATCTTTTCGTTCACAAAGTGGCGCAGGAAATATTCTATTTTTATATCTACCATGTTTTATATACAATACGTATATAAAAATATGTATCATTTTTGTTAAGCATAGATTTATAATAATAAATACATATTTAAATTAAAAAACTTCTATGTATAAATGTATTTTATTGCATAGACTATATGTAAGCATAATTTTACTATGCAATCAATATTGTGTAGTATTTTTATACACAATAAACTGAATAATAACACTTTAAATACTGTAAACGTAAATATCTAATATTAGCAGAGATTCAGATATAGTTTGTACGGTGTAACCTGTCTTGCAGGCCCCAAGTCTAACTAGGCTGACCCGGATGTGCCTTATCACTTGCAGGTGCCCGTAGCTGTTTTCTTAATGAGTCACATGCCAACATCCCCAATGAGTAAATTAACTTCCTTGTCCTAATTATAGTCTCAAAATTTGTATCAAATAATCGAAAAGTTTCTAAAAATATAAAAAGAACTATCCCAAACGCAACAATTCTTTAAAAAAACGGCTTGAAAAAACAATAAGGGCGTAGTGTGTTTGTGTACGATAAGAATAATAAATTTAACAAATTATGTCGTAATTCCTATTATATTTTGAAGTACTATTCAAATATTTTATATCAATTTATGAATATGGTAGGAAACTTAATCTAGTTAGGGGGTGGTGGTGCAAGTACGTGAAGGAAACCGCTACAAAAGTTAAGGTACATCCAGGCCAGCGCAAGTAGGCTACAAGATAGGTTACATCATACATACTATACTACCTTGAATATGATTTTTGCGCTTAGTAAAATAATTCCATGAAATATGTAAACATTCTCAAATTTTATAAAGGTCTACTAGTAATATTTTATAATGACATAAAATAGTTTAACATTATATTAATAAATACGTTTTATTTAAACAACTTAAAGCAACTGTGGCGTAAATGTTTATATTAATTAAAACAACCTCTCACCACAAATTCATCAAATTTTATTTTAACCTTATGTACATTTCGACTACAAAGTAATCATCTTCAGAGGTATTTTTACAAATAACTCTATTTGTAAAAATACCTCTAAAGATGATTACTTTGTAGTCGAAATGTACATAAGGTTAAAATAAAATTTGTTGAATTTGTGGTGAGAGGTTGTTTTAATTAATATAAACGTTTTATTTAATTAAATTAAAATTTTGGGGGCTAGACCCCTTCTGCCATCAATGGTTTACTCTTTTACATTGAAATAACAGCCTCCGTTCCCTTTAATAGGAGAGTTCTTGTTGCTCAGCGTTGATATTTTCAGTAATTTGATCTGAGAATCTCATCGAAAGGTCCGCGAAGTAAATCAGGAAATATAAATTTCAAGATTTGCTCACAATGCTTGGGCGTTGTATTAATTTATATTACCCAAAACTTTCCCCCTCGAGAGAGGTGTTCTTATTGGCATATGTAAACATTTAGTTTGCGTCTAGCCTTTGAACTACTACAGCACAAAGGGCTACATTGACTGGCGTAGATTGCCTAATGTTCAGGTCCAATGTTCTGATTTCCATTATCGAACGTTGACAAAGTGATCAGGCCTGTACTCGATTAAACAGACTTGATTAATTTACAAGAAGCTTTCATTTAGCTTTTACTTACATTTCGGGAATATTAAAACTAAGCAACAAACTAAGTTTTTACATTTATGGAAATTTTGTGTAGCGTAATATAAGTATAAAGCGTTATCTAATTGGGTAAGGGCAAGAAATGCCCGATCCAAGGTGAAGGGCCAACTAAGTGTAAAAAATGTTTAATTATAATGTGTCCGGTTATTATCGTAACATACTGAAGGCTGTATTTGTAATTTGTTAAATGTTCAAGGTAATTCTACTTGTACCTCTATAATACATACAACTTCCTGGTATTACATTTTGGATGCTAAATGATATTGGGAATTCTAATTAGTTCCAAAACTCTCGATAGAGCGCACTGACTATACTTTACTACTCCACTGTAAACAACTTAGTTGAGGTGGAAATATAAAATAGGAAAACAACAAGAAACATTAAATGCAATAAGTAACAGCACAAAGAAAATAGTTCCCGAAAGTTGATAGATTACGCGTTTAGTTACACAAACAAAACTATAGGTGTTTTCAATGCTCCATGTTTTCCTACTTTTTCTGTATTTATGCACAACAAAGGCTTCCTATCCAGAAATAACCACTACTCCGTTCAAGCAAGCGTTTTAACCTGTTACTGAAATCAATTCCTACATTAATTACATTTATCGAAGGGCGCTACAAGTGGAATGTTATCATGATACGTGACTGTTTTTTTCTGTAATGAAACCCTGGATTAACTTGTAATAGCCTCACTTGTCACTAATCAGTAATCTGAAAATTTGACACATTCTAGATATTGGGTGTAGAAACAAATGGTAACGACATTGAACAGACATTTAGAACACAATATCAAGAGCACAGTGATACAATATATTACGATGAAAATATTGGAAAGAATCCTAATACCACAAAAATTATGACAAATAAAACAATCTTAAGTAACTTCTTTTATTTGTTATTGTTTACTATTTTTGTGGTATTGGGGTTCTTTTCAATATTTTCATTGTAAGATATTAAGAAAATAAAAATTCAGTAATCACTTTTAAATGAAGTAAGTAATATTAAGTTCCCTAGCATGTATATTATAAATCAAGTAACTTACTAGATTCCGATTAGGCAGAAGTGTATAGACTATTACTCCCGCTATAAGCCTCGCTACCAAGGTATTTGTAAGAGCAACCAGTCCCCAGGGTTCCTGCACGGTGTACCGCGGCTTGTTTCCTCTCAGAGTTCCCTTCTTGCCAGGTCTCTTCATCCCGCTATTCACTCGTCATGATGTAAGCGACTGTTTTCTTTCACTGCCTTCGTTCATCCTGATTCTCTCATTCGTGGTAGGAATACTAACAGTATGTGCATGTGAGACGGATGTGGCAAGCAAGAGGCCGAGTGCCACGAGGACTGGGCTGTTTTGAGGGGCAGACCCGGGGCCCAACAGACAAAAAAACCTTAACGCTTTACTTACGCTACACATTATCGAAGCTTAATTCATTTACATATCTACTGATGGTGGTCGAGAATTCAAAACAAAATATGATTTATTTATTCTGTTGAAATAGAATTAAAACTTGCTTAGAATTGTATTGTTTTTTATGTAGGCTATATGCTTCGTCCTCAATCTGAATATAGGCCTATAGTACGTTTCCATTTTACTAAATACTCCCTTCTGGAACTGATATTACTACTAAGAATCATGTTGAAATTATTTATTTGTTTTGGAAATACAGTATTTCGAACCGAACGCTTTTAATTACGTGGTTAATAGCGTTAAAAAAAGTATATAGTTAAATTTAACTACATTTATGTCCTTTGAAGCGGGACACGTTAAAAAATATTTGATTGATAGTTCGCGTTCTTCAAATATATATTAAGGTGGTTTTAAGACGTTTTTCGGAGCCGAGGGGTTGGTAGGTTGGTAGTTTTGGTAAGCCCAAGTTTCTGCCCCGTTAATATCAGATGCAAGGAAATATTAACAATCCAATCCAACACTTCACTCGACTTTATTAATTAAATTAATTTTGATTTATTACACGTAAGTCTTAACGTTACAAATGTTTCACTAATTATTCCTTTAATAACAACCTGTTTTGGAGAAATTCTTTTAGAAAACATTTCAATATTAATTCGTGATTAATAACTATGGTGGGAACCTATTTGGAAGTAAGTGCCTCCATTATAGGTCACCCAAGACTGAAGACATCTGCTTTTTGTAAATTTTATTTTTAACACGGGTCTATCTATGCTTCCAAATATCTCCTAATTCGCGTTGTAGCCAGCCCTCCGTGATACACGTACATGTGATTAGAATCCCTGTTCCAAATGAGTGATTCAAGATAGACTGTCTAAGTACAACCTATAGAGATTTCAATGGACAATCAGAAGGTAGTGAAGTATAACAGAACCAGAAGTATAATTGGAGACTGCAATAAAAATAAACGCGGTAAGGAAGAATTCCTGTCAGGAAAACTGCTGTAATAGATCATGCTGGCACCTTTGGGTGCGATGTTTGTTTTATGCTGGGGAAGAGTGCTACTACCTTACAATTACCTCATTAGTGATTTTATATATATATAAAGAACTAAGTCAAAATACAAATACAAGAATTATAATTGAATTGAATTTAATTCAATTATAATTCTTGTATTTGTATTTTTACTTAATTCTTTATTAATACACAAGAATACATATTGCGATATATATATATATATATATATATATATATATATATAGAGAGAGAGAGAGAGAGAGAGAGAGAGTGAGTGAGTGAGAGAGAAAGAAAGAGAAAGAGAGTGTCAAGGATTGTTTTGGATTTTAATGCTGGTTAGAACGTCAGTGAATTCGTGTAGAGGATTTGTCAAAAGTGACAGATGTCTCTAAAACACTTGGACTCAATATTAGGTCGGTATAATTAACATTCCAAAAGTAAGTTGGAGAAAACTCTTTATACTACCCTACGAACGTCATTTCAATCCTCTAGAATACAAGGGATGAACAAAACTCTATCGCTTAAATGCTTAGTACATTTCGCACTAAGCATATTAAGATATGAATCTTTAAATAAATGAAATAATTAGCCAAACTTAAGAGAAATTAATTATTATCAAACCAATATTTATTGTTATAATATTAACATTTACATTTTGTCGTAATTACTGCTCTTACAACTATATTACATAAACAAAGTACGACCTGAATTTTTCCTCCAGCAAAGGTTTTATAGGTTGATTTCCGAGTTTCGTACCAATTCCCAGTTCGTATTCATAGTGCTCAAAACAATTTTATTGCACTGTTATCAGTTAAAAACAAGTTAAAGCGCTTCTCAAGAATATGGCTTTTATTGTCTCAAAGAGATCGTTGCCGCATTCAACCTATACCTAATGTCTCTAATTGTGTGCATACATCTGTGAGAGTATCTTTGCTTGATTGGTGCATCGCTTTACTGACGTGGTGATGACCTGTGTCTAGAGCTAACAAACATCTGTGTGTTTTTAAAAACATTTTGCCGCCTATAGGGCACAGATTATCTGTAACTTAGGTCCTATATTATAACTTACATTAACCTCCAATGGATTTTTCTTTGCATGTAATAATACTTAAGCTGTAAAACGATTAATAGCGTGTATCAATCTACTCTTCAAATTTTTTAAATATCAGTTTACCCTTAGATCTCTGCATCTTTTCATGTTTTTACTTGTTTCTCTTTCTTTTTAAGGAAAACGTTATACTTATTCACTAGAAAACTGTGCTCAGTGACATCTCTAGCATTTCTACAGAACTGACAAATAAATTCCCTAATACAGCTGTTCCAAGCTCATAGATAAATCGAACCGGTAGCTTGAATACTCCGTGCTTCGGAATAACTTATTAATTCCGCCCACACTCTGGCGCATATTGTTCGGATGCACACGTGGTGAGGCATGCACAGTAGTCTAACATATGACAGACATGATTCCGGGAGATTTCCATTGTTGGGTCACGTGATATGAAACTAAAACTAGACAGCTGTGTGTTGGCCTAGCTCCTTGCCGAGATGTTTTGAAGCAATAACGCAACGAAATGGTTATCCCTCGGAGGTTCACAACGCATACGAGCATACATATTTAACTCGTAAATAATCCTAATTTTAAAATGCATTACAATTTTAAAATTTCTTTAATGTTATTAAGTACAGAATTTTATTATTGTTTTTACAACTATTTGCACTATATATGTTGCAATGATGTACAACAAATAACAATGCATAATATGTTGTTTAATATTGCTCTAGTGTTACTAAATATTCAAAATCGCACGAGTATATTTACTAATTCAACTATTATTGCCCATGAAGTATACGATTATTCAACTAATATTGCCCATGAAGTATACGAATATTTAACTATTATTGCCCATGACGTATACGAATATTCAACTAATATTGTCCGTGAAGTATACGAATATAGAGTTAAGGTAAGGACATAAACCACTAGTCTGAGATATAGGGAAGGATGGCCTTTGCGTGATAAGGGATAGAAAAGAAAATGATTGGTTTTTGGGAACTGAGTCGCTTCGAGCTTTACACATACATTATAAAGTATTTAAAACCCATGCTTATCTCTAATATACTGGACATCAACAAAAGCATAGTAAATTGTTTATTTTTAAGATCTAATATTTTTTTCGAAATAATCCCTATATAAATGTAAAATCTAACTACGAAAAATACGTGATGTGAAAAGACCTGAAAACGTGTGTTACAGGTCTCCGAGTGTTACAAACCATATTGTGTTAAACACAGCAGAAAGTAGGCTAGGGGTTCAAAGGTCGTTGACTTCTACCAATGTTTCTTCGAAGCACCGCATCCTCCTGATAAGAACCATTTATTTATCAGATACCATGACAGCTAGTGACAAATGTCAAAATTCATCATAGTTAATTAGATGTGATCCTTAATTATAAAGAGGCCAGTTTTGACTCGGATAAATCAGGCTTTTGTTAAGAGCTGAGAGTATTTCAAAAGGTCAAAAATTTCCAAAAAGGAAAACACGTCATTTCATTAGTCACGAATCTCAAAATTGCCCTTGTTATTAATCTTAACTCACAGAATAAAGCCCTAAATGTTGCATTGTACTTAAGTTTAAAGTGTTTATTTTATATAAGAAATTATTTAATGTAAAATATTTATTTTCAATGATTTTTAAAATTCAAATCATTTTCAGTAGGTTACTAAGTAATTATAAATATAATAATAGTTTTAAGAAATTATTTTATTAAAAAATAACAAACTACTGAACATCTGAATCATAGACAATATTAGGGAAAATATTGTCCCCCACGTCCCGGATGAAAATAGAAACCGCATGGGTATTTTCGGAGTTAGAGTCAAACGTTCTTACGAAGATTAATAGTTAGATTTTTTGTATTTAAAAAATTTTTTTCACTTACAGCTCTATAATTTTTTTATTTATATAACACAAACACGTTTTAAAACATTTACCGTTTTTCGGAAATCGGAAAATTCCCATCCTCTATTTCATCCCTGAACTGAAGCAGTTTATAAAATATGAAAAAGTGAAAAGCTACTTTAATTATTTTCATTGTTGCACAGCTGATCAGATTCCCTATAAACAGTAATCGTAAGTTTGTTCCGGATGACCAACTTTGGGGAACCTAAATATAATTAAAATAAAAGACAAATGTTACAAAGGCCAACGTAATACAGACGTTGTTCGTTTATCTCAATCGGACAATTTTATGCAGTTCATATGTTTCACAAACATAGTATTCAGTGTGTATCGGACATGCACGACAGAAGGGTCACACTTCTTAGCACACTCCTTACTTACCTGAATGTCTTATGACAAGGGATATGGTTAAATCGTGCAACTCATTAAGAAGTAGGTAATAACGTAGCATAACCTTATAAATGCCTTGGATTTTGTAGTCTATTACGTTCGGTGGATCTTAATTGATCACGTTAACATTAGTTTATGACTACCCGAACTTTAAATTTTGTAAATTTGTAAAAAACTTACTGAGACAGAAAGTTTTCGATCACGAGTCTCAGTATATTTTATAAACTTATAAATGTCTTCAATGGTTAAATTTAAAAATCTATCGCATATTCCAACGGCAAGTAATCATACAAACGGCTTGTAAGATACATGCTATAGAATGAAATATGCCTTTATTTTTACAATCATAACTTTGATATTTATCATATTTATACATTTTTAAAATTGTCATTTAAATTTTATTAAACATGTTTCAATGAACGAAATTAATAAATATAGATCAACACTCTGACAACTCAATATGACTTCTGAATATATGGGCAATTGAAGTAGAAAATGTTAAATAAGCTTATGTTTAACCGCTAAGTGAAGACGAAAACCGCTGTTAGTTTAATCACCCTAATTGGCTCACGGAAATCTTCAGGATAAATCCCTCATGTAAATGTGACGTCATGTTTTTATAGTTTTACTCGTACTAAAATTGAGTGCTGGAGACGACTAAGTACGTTTACACCTCATTTATTTGAACGACTTAAAACAACAAATTTTTTAGTGAAAAAAGTAATTGTCTTAGTCGCAAAGTGGCTTGACTTGATTACTCGCGATGCTGTTTTACACATCACGCACAGATTTGCAAATAATCGCCTCTTCCACTTTCTTTTTCTCCAACTCTCTCACTCCCCCCCCCCCCCAATGCAAGTATATACTCTTAAGACTATAAGATTTCCTTTAATTGCATTTCAATCCTTAAACTCTTAAGGTTTCCCTGACTGTTTATTTCCTCTGTCAGACTAAAATAGTTTCCTCGGGTTTAAAACAAAAAGAAATAGGCTTACAACTCCTTTCTACAATAAGAATTTTCACTTTTATTTGAAATTCTTTCAAATTATTCAAATTCTTTCAAAATTAATTTAAGAAAACCTATGATGCATTAAAACGTGTTGAAAATTTTAGCGCAGGATTAATACTAAATGGACAAAGGATTTTTCAAATTTAGTGTACAGTAAAATTGTCTAATTTTTTATATAAAGGTAAAAATGGTGACATTATTAACTAATTGTAATTAAGAAAGGATTTGCTTGTGCTTAAAGTTTCACGTTGGAGTGATTTGAATTAAAAGCTTTTATTTGTTATTTCAATTAATATGAACCTATATATTATTATAAATCAAATTATTATAATCCTAATTCAAATAAACAAAATTGTGAAAATGTCAAAAGAACAGTAATAGTTAAAACGATAATTCAAAATTAAAAAAAAATATTAAACAATTAAAATATTTGTTAAACTCAGAAAAAACTCTTTCAAAATAAAACTCAGAAAATTTTGTTGAATACTGAATGTTTATATTACTATAACTACTAGCATTAATAAATAATCTTAAAAACATAAACTTTAAACACTTATAAGAAATAAATCATAATTTTTTAAATCATAATTTCAAATGTTTAAACTTTACATTTAAATGTAAATGTGTACATTAAAATACAGAAATTGGTAAAACCGTTGCTAGCGTATATTAAACCAAATCGAATAATTTACATGAAATATGGAAATTGTATTTGAAAATTATGTGGAATATTTAAAATGATGTAATATTGGAAATGCTTTATGGATTACATTTGAGATTGTATAAACATAGTGTAGCTTTTAAATGAAGCTTTATAAACCACAAGATCATGTAAATTACAAAAATTCACGCTACGTGTGGGAATTTTTTCTTATAAAAAAAGTACATGAATGATCTGTAAATTTTACTTCAGAAATTGTGGAAACCATTGGGTAAATTGAATGTTTAGAATTTTCCTAGATTGCTAGCAGAAATGATGTTAAAGCACTACAATGATTTCTATGTAAATTTAGAAACAGCTAAATTATGAAATATAAATCTTACCGAGTTTGCTACACTTTTATTTTAGTAGCCATTGTTTGTATAGAGATTAAAAACAACAGAACGCCAAACAAAACAAAGCAGCGTTAAAACAGTCAACAAAGCCAAACAAACACTAACCAACCGCGTAACAATCCACCCACTTTGGGGTCAAAGCTGTGGCATAACGATTTCTCGGAAATTATGCGTGCCGAGCCCATTGACAATGCCCTGAATGCTTTAAGCGCCAGCTATAAATATTTATACAATATCATTAGAATAACGTAATTTTGATATAGACGAATTACTAAACAGACTTTAAGGAACTAGAATTTCAGCATAATTGACATTGAGTAAACACAACCTTTTATGTTGTATTTAATATCATCAGTGCATTTATTTGTGTATTATAACGCAAATGTTATTTATTTTTTTGGAGGTAGTATAAGAAAATACAGAATGTATTGTTAGGCCGGCCTCACACTGGATAAGGCGCGGCGCAGCGCGGAGTTTACCCTAAAGGAACTGTAAGTGATGGGATATGCATGGGTTTAATGGAGCTGCCGTACACTGGATAAGACACGGCAAGGCGCGGCGAAGCGCCTTGTACTGCCTCGTCAATTTTCGTCCGTCGGGCATAATGCATAAGACAAATTGTTCTGCGCATGCGCGGGGATAGCGTGAATAAGTGTTTTGTACTCTTGGGATAAATTATATAGTAAAAGAAGCATTTTTTGGTTAAAGAGTTAGAGAAGAAGCAACAGTTTGCAAAAGATTGTTACTCTATTCCTTCTATTTGCTCACGCTCTTCTTATCTTGTACAAGTTTTCAAACTTTTATAAAATACGTTTTTATTCATTCATTCAAGTTTAAATATATTTTTTAACCTGTAGTGTGATGAAAATTGATATTAATACAGTTTTTTTCAAATATTTATTCATTTATTTTTCAAATTGCTCTAAAATTAGTGAATCAGAAAGAAATAAAAAGTTGACGTCATCACACTCCAGTGGTACCGCTGACCGAACATAAAAACACAGAAATATCTGCTACAGCTGGGCCATCGATGAGAGGTTGATTTTTCTGTATATTTAGTCTATTGTATGACTATTTTGGGAGTTTGGGCTGGGTGAAAAGTTACAGATTAGGTTAAGAACTTAGTATTAAAGGTAGAAATGTTCTAACAATTTTAATGACATTAAAATAAATTGTGTCATTTTATGAATTTGTATTCAAATATCTTTTAGAACCAAAAGCATACTGAAACTGGGAATGCCTTGCCGTGCCGTGCCGTATGCTGCTACTAGCCAAAGGGCAAAGCGCGGCAAGGCAAGGAGAAACGTATTGCCTGGCTTTGCGACTTATACAGTGTGCGTCCTCATTTAGTAGCGCATGTGATAAAGCTCGTATAAGTTATATGAATTACGTTTTTTCCGGAATCCTTCGAATTTACGTTAAAGTGTTGAATAAGGTTGAGTTGAACTTAAATGCTCAATTTGAGTAGCTAATAAACGTATCTCGTCAATGGCAAATGTGATTTTGATTTTACAAGTCAAAGATAAATGTTACACTTTTATTTTAGGATACACCAAGGAAACATACGCCTAATTCTTATATACGTGATAAAAGGTCGACAACATAAATTGATAATAAAACATTACGAGTAATCTAGAATTTGTACTGGCAACGAATTCGTACGAATTGTACGAAACTATGTCTTAAACTTGAAATATGGAGCAACTAAATAATGAAATTAGCGTAGAAAAGCGAGTACATATTTAAACTAATACTTAATCATTAATCGGTATTTCGTAATGGCACGGGATATAATAAATCAACATATTATACTTTAGTATGATGTCTAAATCTCACTTGAAACATTTAATACCATTTAGAATAAAATACAACAGCAAAGATAATGTCTGACACTAAACCTCTTTTGACACTTCACCATGCTTTACTTATCAGTACGAAAATTATAATTAAAAACAGAATTGATTGTAAAGTTGTGTTGAGTTTATTGTTTTATTCGTGTTTTTCGACTAAATTGCGAGCATCTCTTTTTCTTTTGCAGCATCCCAGGAATCGAACAAATATTTAATGTAAAAAGAAGCCTAATCATTTAAACGTGATTAACCCTTGGTTAACTAAGTTAACAATTCAACAATCTTTAGTTAACAAAAAGTCTGGGTACAAGTAATATCAAAGTGTAATTAGTAATTAACAACCAGCTTGTCATTGACAGGAACAAGATTTCGATATCAACCGATGTAAGGGTAGACGCCTCTCTTCACCTGGTTGAGGCAGATTAGCGATCCTGCCCACGCAATCTCGGTTTTCCCCCATTCTCTGACCCAGGGGATCTTTATGTCCTTTCCTTGATCTCACCGAATTCCATCGATACTTCATTGTCCTACCTTTTACAAAGAATGTACTGTAAATCCCGTCTGTTTATAAGGAATGCACACTCTTGCACTCGTGATACCATGTTTCTACAATAAACAATACCTAGAAGTCTTATGTCTCTACCATAATCTTATCTATACTCCTAATGCAACAATAGAGCCCAATATAAAATGGTTATGTAAGAATTATACGATATGACGTCTTTCCTTTATTTAACTTGTCACAGATTAACCTTTTCTCCTTATTACATCAGGACGATTTAGGCTTATTATAAGGAATGACGTCAGTACAGTAGTTACTGAATGGTTATCATTCTGTAATTTGGAATAGATCTATTCAGTTTATCCAGCGAAGATTCAAATGGCTGTGGCTTGTTTGACCGTTTTGAATGTTTCCCACATGTAACAAACAGACTGCCGAGCAGAACGTGCGTAAAATACAAGGGTTAGGTTAGGGTAGCGGTAAATTGGGTAGGCAAATCCGTTCCTGGATATATTCATTTAGTATCTAACGGAACTAAATTTATGCAGTATAAAAGTTAGTTACACTAAATTAATACCTCATACATTACAAAAAATCTACTAACAAAATGAAACTACTATGTGAGTTAAACACATCTGAAAGAAATCATTAAAAAAACAACCGGCATAAAAATATTATAAAACCAATAAACAAACATGCTTTACCCCGGAGTAGTACTCTAACAATATATAGTAACAGTTAATTATATCTGAGATGATTCGCCACGTTACATTAACATATGACTGCGTGGAAGGGGGGGGGGTAAAAAAATTCTGGAGTAATACTAAATACTAATATAACAAATAAAAACTGAAACCACACATCACAACACAAACACTAAAAGCCATTTAAATTACAAGACCTTAATCCAGTTATTTAGGTACACATTATTTAGAAAAAAACACAGTTAATAATAACCCTGTACTTATAATCCTTCATAATAAAGTACTGTACATTAATTATGATGTGTGTCTTGCACAAAATAATAATAATAAATAAAGATTTAGACAAGTGATAGTCTGATAAATAAAAATCTTAAAAAGAACCTTTATAATGGAAAGATTTTGAAAAACTCACCACCGTCCTCCTAATCAAGGGTCTTAAATTTTAACTGGTGATAGAATGTTGATTAGCAGTAAACCAACTCAAAATTGGGGACAATGAATATTTTAATATGAATAATATTTACAAGGCGGCTGTTAGATGCGACTCCTAAATTTACCACTATGTGTTTTAGGTGGTCTTGCATCTCCTTTTTCATAGATGTTTTAACTTTGTACTGGATAAACTAAAACGAAAGTACAAACTCACTAAACTGGTTTCGAAACTATTTAGGATTTACTGCATCGTGAAAATATTAGAACATAGCGTTATTTACTCAGACGTCTGTGAAAAGTGTCAGACGTATCTTTGGAAGATTATAATTATAAAAGGTTATGCAGAATTATACTTCCCGTTGCAATAAAACATTAATTTAAAATAAAATTTTGGATCGTGATTATAAAAACGTGTTTTGTTAGTTTAGATTATTGCTTAGTTAACGAATAAAATAATAAAGAAAAGAAATATGTTTTCAAAACAATTTTATTCAAATTTATGTTAATATAAGTAAACTTTACTTTAAAATCAATTAAAAAAATTAAATTTAGAATATTTGAAATTACGTTAATAGTTCTTTAATGCGACTGTACTCTCATAAGTTCAAGTTCCGTTGGAGTTCCAAGTACGTTTTTGTTTATTCTTAGAAGGCATTTTTCTTTTTAACTTAGGTCATACCTGAAAATAGTCTCTAACTGCTGACTCATGAGTCAGAGTCAAAAGCGGACGAATTCAGGGCGGGCTGGGGGGAGCCATGGGCTTCATTCAGTACTTGAACTACAAACAAGCCAACTGTACAAACAACAAAACAAATCTACTCACAACAAGCTTGTTTAGAGCACAAACAACTCATTTACCCATACCTTTGCACTGTCACTTCCCCTACTCCACCAAGTGTCCTAGAAGTAATAATAAAATTAAAGCATATTTTACACAAATAAATTAATATACAAATTAACACATATTATTAATTCGGCATTTCTTGCTTTATGATTTATTTCTCCTGTTTTATTTCGTTTGTTTATTTTTGTTTAGTGAAGAGATTAGGCCACTTGACGAGGCGCGTTTTGTAGCATATTCCGAACATAGAGCTATTATGTGTTGACTGACCCAGGGGATATGTGGATGGGGCTTGTCAAGTTGACCGGCTTTTTCGTTGCCTTAGGAAGTATGGACAGAAGATTTCCAGCATCGAACAGTTATCTGTAGTGACTATCTGTCAAGTAAAAGCATGTTACATTGCTGACAGTTGGTTGTGAGGAAATCAAATTACAATTACACCGGTTTATAAAAACCGCAATATAAAGTTGATACATGGGGCCATGCAAAATATTTTACCTTTAACTAATTACATAGCTCAGATTAATAAACAAGTTGGAAATAAGTTCAACTTGGACAATTGTTTAATTTTATCAGCTCTTACATAAGAATATAATCTTATACAAATGTTTTATCTGTGTCCATTCATACTTTCATGCATAAGTCCAAGGACTTACAAAAAACTCATCTTTCTTTGAACGTCATTCGCTGTGACGTTTAATTGTCTCAGTATAAATTCGACTCATTCTTCAGAACCCGTTTCAAGGTCACCATTACCTCAAATGTAGCTACCCTTCATCAGTGGAGAATTATTTAGACAAATTATTTACAATTGACGTTCAATTTTTTTAATCTACTTCTATTTTGTGTTTTAAGGAAAAATCTGCATCTAAAATTCTTCCACCACTATCATTTTTCCATAGAAACAATAATATGGTGTTCATTACGTTAAACAAAAATAATAACTTGACATGTAAAAAAATACAGAAAGTAGAATTCAACTAGATTTAAGCTCTAGTGGTAGACTAAGTAACACTTAATATAACAACTTAATAATTGAATATATTTTACAATAAGTTATGTAACTAAATGCAACGGAACGGGTAAATAAAATTACTTAGATTTTTTTATTATTAGAAAAAGTAAGTGCTTAAGATTAGATCAAGATATCACCTAAAACCCCATTCAGAGGAACTCTCCTCGCTAGAACCTCCCTGACATTTTGTAATGAAACTGAAAATCCTAATGATTTTTAGGTACAAAAAAATATTTGTAGCGCCAGCGGTTAAAAGGGTTATGTAGGTAAGATCCCAATCATGTTTTTGTCTTGAAACACGTTTAAGCATGTTTTATCATGAATTTTTAAAAAGTCATCTACACAATTATTGGTTAAGAAGGTTGGCAACATTGTATATAAAAGAGTTTCTTAAAGTTGTATTTTGATTGTATTTTTTTTAAACTAAATAAATTATAAATTGCCTCAGTTTGTCGATTATTGCTAAATTATTTAATTGTTTCCTAACAACTTTTCTCAGAACTTTTTCTAATATTCTTCTGAAGGATTGCTTTGAACAAAAACTCAACATTTAAAATTCTTAGCTTAAAAACAATTGAGTTTTCAACAATAAATGGGAATTTTGTACGACCGAATCTGAAGAAAACAAGTATTGTACAAAAGATAACAGCTAGACCTCGTTAAAAGGATTTCTACAGATGGTGAAAACAGATTCAGTTATCCACGTTGCCAAAAGCCAGAGTGCTTAAAACACTTCCTGCCGTTTATATTTCCCGGATAACTGTAACTTTGCTTCTAAGAACATGGCTTTTCACTTACAGCACACTTTCGCTAGAAATAACAGGCGCTGCGTCATTTGCAACTCTGTCATCTAGAAAACTGTTAAAAGTAACTAACTTTGACCCAAGAGTTTTTATTCTCTAGAGTTTGTTTTATTCTCTAGCAGTTTGTTTTATTCTCTAGAGTGTAGAGTGTTTTATTGATCAATCTGAGTAGCATGAAATAGAATGAAAAGTTTCACAGGTTTTGATATTTAGGTTCTGAGGAATTTTAAGAAAACACCAGGTTATACTCGACAAAGATTCACCAACCCCGACTTTTTCGTTTTCACATATGTTACTAAAAACAATTGAATTTAATTGGCGCCATCTATAAGTAGTGGTTAAAAGTTGAAAAAAAATTATTTGTAATAATCTCAAAGACATAAAACTGTATCAAGTGAATGTTTCTCTAAAAATCAGAGCACTATTTATACTATATTAAATTATTAAATACCGTATCTATGTCACAATCTAACAAAAAATATCCGGTTAAAATAAGTCTGGTTATTGAAAAGAATAACTATAACATTAGCCTCAACTGCAACAAACGTTCAGCTTAGGTTATTTTTCCTTTTTTCTAACCAAGCCTATCCAGAACAAGATCAATTGTGGCAATTTGCAACATAGGTGAAAAACACTTTTTAACGTAGCAACGTGTTCACACGCTCACACACATTTCATAACCTCCATCGGTCATAGCGCGCAAATGAAGGCCAAGTCCTTGACTTCAGTAATCGTGGGGTTCACATTAAGCAAATTATTTCCCCCTTTTTTTACAACGAAGCCTATCGAGGCGGATACCCTTTAGATATAATTCACTATAGATATGTAGTAATACAGTAGACAATCTGCGGTAGCTCCTGAAAAATCGCTTGATAAACGAGTGAGTTTGTAAAGTGATAATACTTTTATATGGCCTTTTTTAACGTAAATTTTAACCATTACGGTTTGCGACACTCGAAATAACTTGCTTCTTGCTGTTGTTTGGAATGTATATTTGAGTAACTCATTTTAAAAAAATCTGAGTTAGTAAGATCTTTGTCAACTACTGCCAAACACAATGAAGGCGATTCATGGCTAATATTTAACTAATAAGTAAAGGGTAACAGTTTTCTTGAAATAACTAACAGTATTCGGTTTCAAACCGCATTAGTTTTTTTCGTCCATGGTGATTGGCCTGTCTGCCTATGAAATCTCGTTAGATTTACACTAACTACAAATTAATGTTAATTTCTAAGACATTCACTTGGAGAAAATTTTTGTTTTGAGACGGGTCTTAATACAATCAAAGATTATATTGAAAATAATATTAAATTGAAATTTTCAACTTAAATTACAGTCTTTTAATCTAAAGTCGAATCTTTGAAACGTTTGGCACAATGAAAATGCTTTGATGGGCTGTAAATGTTTAGTAACATTGCTTTATGCGTCAAATTATGTGTTTGTTATTTTTTTGTACTTTACATGAATCAAGCTTTTCTCCCTTCAGATTTTTGATAGAATTAACTTGATAATTTTAATTTGATTTCACGTATTAGATGTTTTGTTAGTTTATAATTTATATAATTAAATGACTTATTAAAAAATCCAAAATATCGTAGGTGTCCGATACAATAAAGAATTACCAAAATATGTTATGATATACATAAAATATATTAATTTAATATCTTTACTTGAATATAATGGAAATACTTATAGACAATTAAATTATTCGCATTCGATTGTAAATTGACGAAGTATTTCGGAATTGGCAGTGCGAACATTTGCTAATTAGGATTTAGAGATCATATAACATGACCTAGAAATATTTCATACTTAGGGGTTAGAAAAATACCTAGAAATTTTCTTAATGAGACCAAAAACAGCCTACATTTGTCTAAACTAAGTAGGCTAATTAACGATCTTTTATTTTTCCTTATTAAACTAAAACCCAACAGTTATAAAACTCAATAATATTTAATAGTTTTTTAGATATATTAAACCTTACTTAAGTAAATAAATTAATTATTTTTCTTTATTTATGGAATTTACATTTTGCAAATTATTCGACTTTATTTAGAAACATAAATAATTTTCAACATTATAAGAAATTCCAATATTATTATTAAAATATTAATTAGCTCACCAGCAATCCCATCCTTTATATATAGTATATCCACTAGATTATCACATTGTCAAAATATAGCACACGAAAACACTTCCGCACCGCACCGATGCATCCACGCAACTGACTAGTCCGTTCTACGGTATTTACCTGGCCTAGCCTATCACAACAGCTGACTCTCTCATTGCTTTTAGCTGTACCTTTACCTACCAGTCAGCTGTCCCACTGCTATTTTGTTGAACCCTGTTTACATTCTTTTAAACCCATATTAAAAATAAACATTGTGTTCAATAGAGTATTAATTATTATTTTTAAATTTATTTGTTTTAAATTTCATTCTCTCTCCTGCTACATAAAATGTCTCAGACTGTAAAATTATTATTAGATTAAAAATATTTATCGAGAACCAATATTATTAAAGATGTTGGATTGAAAATATAATGTTCAGGAAAATAATATTAACTATAGCCTGTCTAATTTACAGATTCAAATTGTTTACAAATTTAAATTACTTAACGAAATAAATTCTGTATTTAAATTACAATTTTCGAATATAAAGCTTTATTTAAAAAAAAAAGGTTAATTTACAAACGTTTTAGCTCTAATACAAATTAATTTATTAATAATAATTACATATATATTTATTTAAAAAATCATGCTGTAAGTTGAAAACTTACATGTAATGTAAACTTAAATTGTTTCAAACTGCAGAGCTTTTTTATCCTCCGCTCTTAAGACATATAAAAATTTCTTAGTCTTGAAGAGCGCGCGCGCGCGCGCGCGCGCACACACACACACACACACACACACACACACACATACGCACACACACACACACACACACACACACACACACACACACACACACACACACACACACACACACACACACACACACACACACACACACACACACACACACACATAATGTACATCACAAATTAATATCGATAACGTAAATAATTTTAAATGATAAGACTGTAAAATAAATATTATCTATTACCTAGGTTTGTTTTGTGGAAGGAGAACTTATTAGGTAACCAAACAAATTTAATATGTCTGAAGTGAGAATAATATTGACAAGATAAGTTCTTAAAACTGAAGCCAAATTATTATTTTAAAGTAAACTATACTGACTACTCCATATCCATCTTGTTGTAATCATTTATTCATTCCAGGTTGCATACCCAAATCCTCAATGACAAACCCAACTTTATGTTTTCCCTTCTCGAACACATGACCCGTCCTCTGAACGTAACCTTTCTACAGTTCTTTTTTCGTTTCTTCTTCGGCATATTTTTCAACAGATAGTGTTTTTCCATATGAAATTCAATCCACTATATTATCTCTTTTTAATCTGTTTTAGTATATTTTTCAACAATTTTTGAAAACCCATCTAATGTTTTATTTATTCTTCCACTCACCAGGTTAGGTTTATCACCAGTTCACATTTTTAGTACGTCTAGTAGATTTTCTTTACTCCGTTAATACTACTAACATAATTTTACAAACAATTTTTTTACTGAAGTCGCAGTAAAAATTGTAGTCATTTTAGAAGTAAATAAAAAGTTCGGTTGGAAAACGAGAGAAATAATTTCAGTAATAGTATGTATTTTTTCTAAGAGTTTAACAAATATAAAGTTATAACATTGAAAAAATATTATTGGTAAAAATGTTTGGTGAAATTATGTTTTGATTTCACGTAACAGGTTTTTTAATATTGTCTAATCATTTTATTAAGATTATTTTTAAATGATTATTAATTTTTAGTTATACATTCAATGAATACAGAAATATGGGCTTTATTAAGTGTAGATCCTCGTTTTAAAAGTATTTTACTTGAAACACTGTAATCTTTAAGGAAAGTAAACAAGTATCGATTCAGCAGGTCTCAACGAAATTGTCTCTCATTCTTCCATATCCTATAATGGACACGCTTTAAGAGAAAAAAGATTACTTGGGTCACGAAAAGCAACAAATAGGGGTAAGGTCGATACGAAATAGCCTAACCACTTTACACCTAGATACCGACTGACTGTCGCGACAAGCTACATGTCTAGTCAAGGTGTCTTCTTTAGGATTTCCCAAATTGTTGGCTTTCAACCGTTATGGGTTTATTCTTAAAAACTAAACACGATCTAATGAACAGTAGTTCAAAGAATAAGATAGTTTTAGTGTCAAAACTTCTTTTGTAGATGTTTAACTTTTAAAACTTGTATTCATAATTCCAGTTTATAATTTTAATTTAAAACGCCTTGTAAAATTAATAAGGCATTGTAGTAAATACGTAATAATAACCAAGTACACACAAACACCACACACACACACACACACACACACACACACACACACACACACACACACACACACACACACACACACACACACACACACATACGCACACACACACACACACACACACACACACACACACACACACACACACACACACACACACACACACACACACACACACACACACACACACACACACACAAACACACACACACACACACACACCCACACACACACACACACACACACACACACACACACACGGCTTTGTTTTCTTGGCTTTGAATTATTCAATATTATTCCAGTTACGTTTTTACAAATTAGTCTATTACTTTAAATATCCTGTTGTGCATAATAATATGCATAGTTAAGAAAAGAAGTGAAAGATTGACTAAATTTACATACAATGCACCTGATATTAGACACAAAAAAGTATACATAACCTGAAACTTAATTGCAAATGAAATAAACAAAATGAACTAAAATAAATCACACAACGAAAACAGATTATATAAATGAAAATTCAACCATTATGTAGAATATGACGTAGTACTAAAATAAAGAAACGAAAGAAATAAAAGAACGCCTTATAGAAAACAAAAATGTACAAATACTGTATTTAGATCACGTTTAGCTACAAAAGCAATAAATCCTCATCACAACTATCTAGACATAAATTACCCAAATATATTTGTTAAAGAAACGCATAAAAGTAATATATAATTAATTAAAATGAACCTTAAGAAAACCTTGTAATTTATAAACAAAGTTTCCAATGAACTAAAAAAAATAAGTACAGAGAAAGACTAGGTAGCCTACAACCATTATTTAAAACCAATAAGTTTAACCTGACTTAACCTAAACGTTTATTGGGTTATGCAGTGTTATGATTGTCACTATAGAAATTCTGACTGTATCGAGTATAAACCACAAAGTGAAGGCTCCGTTATGGTGACAAAAACTTTCTCGTCACATCTTGAAATTATAC
Organism: Prosapia bicincta; assembly: GCA_036971475.1. NCBI lineage: Eukaryota > Metazoa > Arthropoda > Insecta > Hemiptera > Cercopidae > Prosapia > Prosapia bicincta. Next base: position 184,728,703 of record JBAIZL010000004.1, on the reverse strand, counting down.
GGATAATCAACGAAAACATTCGATAAAAGGTTACTCCATTCATATTATTTAATAAGAAATTTAGTTTGTATATTTTGTAGTGTATGTGTGTGTTTTTTTAGAGTGTTTAAATGTGTTTGTCAAGCTAAATTTTATCCGTATATCAAGCTTATTATGTATTTAGAGAAGCAATTTTTAAGCGTCCATCTGACGGTAGGTGTCTAGATAATTAAAAAATATTTTTAATTCTGTCAGGGAAATGTGCTTTAATTGTACTGTCGCATAATTACGTTCTCTCTCTCTCTCTCTCTCTCTCTCTCTCTCTCTACGTATAATATATATATATATTCTGAATAAACAGTTATGAGAGGAGATGCGGTTTTCTAAGTAAACCGTAAAAAAAAACATTATAATGCTCATAGGGGTCGCGTCACCCATACTAACTTTTGAATTCATGACTATATTTTCCTTAACGGAGATACAAACTACTTCCTTTTGTGCTTTGAAGCGAAAGTCACATTCCACTTCACCATAGACGTTGCAACAGTGTGTTCCGCGGCCATAACACTAACTTTTGAAGGGGCGTAAAATCAGAATAATTAGTTTTTAGAATAAAATTAATCTATTAATTGAGTAAAGTTTAAACTAAAGGGGAAAATGTTCACCTGATTTCGTGTTCAGTTTGCCAATTTAATATAGCGAAAAGTGATTTTACTGTTATCATAGACATATATACATATTCCAAGTGCTTGAATGATGCGTGGGTTTGTAAATATTGTGTGTATAACACTAATGCATAAATATATTCTGTTTCTGATACTGTAAACAAACGCCCCAGCGACAGTAAACTTGACTTTCCCCAATGTAGTAATAGCTCGGTCCGGTCAACGCCGTGTGTAGAAAAAATCTATGTTTTTTATTTATAAAAACCTCATCGTCTCATTCAGTGATCTAATTGTTAAGTCTATTGTCCAAATTGCAGAAGGTAGCTTAAATATATTTGAAAATTGATTTAAGTAGGGCCTACTGCAAAGAGTTACGTATATATATATATATATATATATATATATATATATATATATATATATATATATATATATATGTATTAAATATGGTGATATGTTTATTAGATAATTATTTTCCTGAAGATGCTGATACTATTTAATCGGCGAAAAGCTTTGAATAAATATATTCATTAATATATATATATAAACTTTGCAATACTGTTTTTTTTTTTATTTACTTACCACTTACACTTTAATTTATTTAAAGAAGATCTTACTTGGTATATTTGGGGGTCGACTTTCGAGAACTATTAATTACGTGTTCTCTTTTTCAAGCTCATTTTGAGACTAAAATATTTTGTGAATTTTTTCATCGCTCTATCAAAATTGTATTGTTTGAATATTAAAAATAAGTATGTTAATACTCATGGGTGATTTTTCGGATTGGCACCTATACTAAAACCTCCTGCCATATCTATGATAGTGCTAATACAAAAATTGGTAGAGTAATAGGCAAGATGCGGGTATGCCGATGGACGCAAGTCCCCAAAACTGTTGATACGTATTTGGTTCAACTCTTGTAAGCTTGACAGTTCGACCACAAAAACAAGGCATCTCGAAGGCTCTTCAACTGTAATACGATACTGTTCAAAGAATTCTGTCTAGCCATATTCCTTCCGCACCATTCCCCCGATCGCTAGTTGACAATTTACTTCGTTTCGACCAGTTGTCACTTGTGATGAACTATTTGCAGACGAAGTCCTAATACATGAATAAAGTAATTTTTATAAGGAAGGTATACCAATTGTTTTGTAAAATTAGTTTTTTTACTCCCTTTAATGTGTTATTGTTTAAGGTTTTTGCTAATAACTTATTGAGAGGCACAAATTCTTTAAAGTGTCAGCGCAACAAGCCATTAGTACATACATTGCTCCCAATAAAAGTTATTACTTACAACAAAAATAATAACACAATAACAATGTTATATAGATTGAAATCAATCAAAATATATTTTGCCCAATTGTCTGGGAAGGCAAAGATAAAAATAACATTTAATGAGCAGTCACAGTATTAAAATTATTATAATTAAAAATACACCCAATACATATCATAAAACATTAATGAAATAATAACTTATTAAAGTTATTTAAATTTAACTCATCAGAAAATATTTTGGGCAATAGTCCGAGAAGTCGATGATAGTAATAAAATTCAATGAGCAATGACAATATTAGAATTAATATTATTATAAATGCACTTATTAGGTCGATGCAAAATATTAATGAAAAAAATAATAACACGATAAAAAAAAGTAGTATCACTTGAACCTTATCAGAAAATATTTTGCACAATTGTCTGGGAAATTATAAATAAAAATAAAATTCAATGATCATGGTGAAAATATTGAAATTTTATAATGCAATTAACAATGCACTCAATAAACACGCTGCAAGATTTTAGTGAAATAATACGAGCTTAACAAAGTTATAAAGATTGAAAACTTGTAATAAGAAAGTTTAATTTTCATAAAACCTTTACTGTCATTCACAAAATCTTTTTTATGGTAACGTATCATTTCGGTTGGAAATTGTTTGGAACAAGTAATGTGACTAAAGTGTTCTAATAATGATAGACAGCACTATTCCTTGTTGTAAAATGTCAGTTGTAAATGTTTTAAACAACAATTGTTCTGTGAGATTCGTAACAACAACAATACAACATATTGTTAGCGTAAAATATTGGCCTTGGTTTTATCCTGTTGGAAAACCATAGAATTGTTGAAGGCTAATTCTTTAATCCTGAAGAATGTAAATCCTGGCAACTGGAATGTAAACTGCTGGTTTATTCAAGGATGTTATTGGCCTTGGGTGTGTTAGGTACAATCCACGCTTAAGAGAGGGATGTAAGGACATAGTTTAATGGACGATTATTAATTATTTCTTGGACTCAGGGAGTTGATTTTAAATATAGGGTATTTACTTATTTAATTACGGGCTGACCCATCTTCGGGAGACCCTTCTGTTGGGCCGTCACGCCCTTCGCTTTAAGGGTTTCGCCGTAATTGTTTTGAATGTTGAAGGCTAGGTTTTGTAAAAGATCGCTGGGTCGGTAAAATGTAGAAAATATTTTTGTGTTCCAAACAAAACAGAATATTTCTGTAACTGTTTTTTTTAGACAGTTACGAAGTTTTTATTAACTCGAAATAATTTATTATTAAGGGGCGTGACGAAGTAGTTACCGGTGTATATATTTTATGAAAAATGCTGCTTCAATGTATTTTTTTAGTAAATTACTTCTGAGGATGATTGCTATGCAATTGAAATGTACATAAGGTTTTAAATAAAAGAAAAAGTCATTTGTAGTATAGAGGTTTCATTTATTTAAATTAAACATTACGCCACAGTTGTTATACAGTTATCGAAACCGATTATTCAGCAATAGCCCTACAATAAATAATCTTAGATTTTAAAATAATTGTGATACCAGTAATATATTTATTGACTATTAATATTTTACATTGATTAATATACAGGAACCTTCAACTTACTTGTCGTTACGGACGGCTTTATTTTCAGCTAATAGAAATAGTTTTATCACACAATCCAGACGTATCTGGTAAAACGTGCAATCAGGTTTTAATCAAAAGGCATCAATCAAAAGTAATAAAGTTTCTTACCCGAATATTAAAAAAATATAATTATTATAATACGTAAACTCATTTAATACAAGTAAATGTCTACTAAGCCTTTGTAAGTGCCCTCATTTTTTGCGTGCCAGCTTAGCTTTATAATGAAGTATTATCTATAAAAGAGAGGAAGGGAGGGAGGAAGAGAGAGAGAGAGAGAGAGAGAGAGAAAGAGGGAGGGAGAGGGAGGGAGGGAGGGAGAGAGAGGGAGGGAGGGAGAGAGAGAGGGAGGGAGGGAGAGAGAGAGAGAGGGAGGGAGGGAGGTAGAGAGAGAGTCAAAGTGAAGGGAAATTTACCAATGATCTAAGAATGACAGAATAATGTAATCAAGGACATTGAGCAAATCCTAGCACGAATATTTTTAAAATTTCTAGATATTAACTTTTGTACAGAACTTTTGTACTTTTCTAGTTGCTTTACGTTGCGTTTATTTCTTTTACACTACTATTCCAGTTGTTAGATAACTTATATTCTATTATCTTTTTCTCTTCTACTATTTTTATGTTTACTTTTATAACAAAATCACGAACTGATAAACATTGTTACATAAGTTGGTTTTAAAAATTTACTGAACAATTCGTCAGATTGCTCCATAAGAACTTAATGCCACTTTGTGCTCTGGTACGATTGCGGTCCCGATACGAAGTTTAATATAGCTAGCATCTGTTACCTAGTAACAAAGCTTAACACAACACACTCAACCGAAATCAACCTTGCCTAATTTAGCCTCACATAACCTAGAAAGGTCCTGAAGGTTGTCTCGTCGAGCACTGTGTCTCGTCTCGTTTTACCTACTTGAAGGTAAAAACCGTAACCAAATGTTTTCTTTAAATATCCTTTAATTTAAAAAAAATCTACTTGTAAAAAGACATTACAAATATTTTTAATATTATAATTTCTTAAATATTTTAATTAAAAATTTTCAAATGATTTACCTTTGAGTTTTATATTATTATTAATATTTTACGAGTGGTAGCTTGACAGAATTTCTAAAGATCGTTGAACCCTTTGAAACATGGAACAATGCCTGTCCTACGAAAAATGACGAATTTGTCTTACTATGACACCAATGAAGAGTAATGTGTTGATATAATATATATATATAACGAAAATTGACAGGTGTAACTACTTATAATACATTTGGTATAGTATAATATTTCAAAACTTAACATTATCACCCAAAAGAATATTTTAGGTTTGTAAGATTTGTTTGTTTTATAAAGTTACGAAACTGTTTCTGTAACGGAAAAATAGTTAATATAGATAAAACTCATTGAAGTCTATATTAATCGTAGCTTTATATTGGAGGGTTTTTATTTCTTAGACAAAAATCCAGGTTCAAATTTTCTCAAAGCCAGCCTCATCACTGAGGCTTTAGTTGCAATTATCACCATTATCAAGCAGAATTAGTTTAGCGGCATCTACAAAATAACCTTATTAATACAATATAGGGAGGAATAAATGAAAATTCTTTCAAATCATTTAACGTTACGACCAACATTCACATTGCTATATATTTTTTTAGATCTATTTATTGGAATTATGAATAACCTAAACTTAACAACTAATGATAGATTAGTGCAGTGGTTCCCAACAGGTGGTCAGCGGACCCCTAAGGGTCTGCGGGCAATGTGTTAGGGGTCCGTAAGAACCTCTGGATTAATGAATCTAGTTATATCTGGAGTAAATTATAAAATCTAGTTATTTTATTGAATATATATTATTGTGTAATCAAGACTATTGAATCTACTTATAGATAAATAAAAGTATTTATAAGGATAAATGAAGAATTGGCTGCATTTTCAGACAATACGTTTGATTTTAACAATTTAGGCGATTGTTTAAACTTTATTTGCGATTTGTATCTTTGGATGGTTTTACTAGCAGGTTGCTAAGAAGCCCATTTACTGCAGAGGTATGAAAGCTGAGAATCTAAGAGAATTTGTGTTCAACTGTTGGCCACACAAAATGTTTTGTTATTGGCGGCAAAGTTTGGAAGTGCATAATGTTGTCTATTATTGTTGGCGCTTGCCTTGACGAATCGCATACCAGCAAGTAGGTCGACCAACTCATCGAGCAGAGAGAATCGATACACAGAGTGAGACGATGTATCGAACTTGACCTTTCTTGCAGTTCTTGCGTTAATTCAATTAATAGTACAGTTACATTACAGTTGCGTTTTTATCTAGCGCTAAATAAAAACATTATATAAATATGGTATCCTTTACATACATACACACCCACACACACTCATACAAATATATACACCCCCACACACACTAATACACACACACACACACACACACACACACACACACACACACACACACACACACACACACACACACACACACACACACACACACACACACACACACACACACACACACACACACACACACACACACACACACAGACACACACACTCATACAAATATATACATACACCCCTCACACACACTCATACACACACACACACACACACACACACTCATACAAATATATACATATACCCCCCCCACACTCATACAAATATATACATATACCCCCCCGACACACACACACACACACACACACTCATACAAATATATACTTATAACACCCCCCCACACACACACATACCCACACACATACACACACACACACACACACACACACACACACCACACACACACACACACACACACACACACACACACACACACACACACACACAATTTTACACATATTATTATTATTATTATTATTATGTAAAACATAACTATTATTAAGGAATACAGTATATAATAATTATTATGTAACATTCATTTTTTTACTGTACAATATAATATACTTAAAATTATTAAACGTAACAATTATTTTTTCAAAGAAGAAAATCTGCTTTTAAATCAGAATTATTACAAAATGATATGCATTATAATTTGAAGATTTAATCTGTCAATTAAATGCAATATAATTCTCATTTTTGTAGAAATATATAACTGTATTTACTTTTATAAAATTGTCAGCAAATAGATCGCTTAGGGCAACGTTTTGGGGACTGTTTGGTCAGTTTATGTCAATTTCATAGATAATTAGTGTGATGAAAAATACAAAATTTGACCTACTAAAAATTGGTTAAGAACAGACGAATAACTATAAGTCAAAGTTTAAAAAAGATTTCTCCAGATTATTAAACTTTTGTAAATTTACAACTTCTAAGTACCAGGACATTTATTTCTTGTGTAGTTATAAATATCATTTATTGCATAAGACCCAAAACCATTTAAACATATAGCAGTATAATTGCCTATTTACATGTATATTGTGATATGATAATATTTCATCCGAAATAATACAGTTTATAAAAATAAATTTTATTTCCCTCATATTTTAAAGGATTTAAATATTAATGGGTTTAATGAGTAAATGAGGTTTCTGCATATCTCCATATATAGGGTAGATATTTTCCCCATTTCCTCTCTCCTCTTTAATCCTAGTAGGAGGGGGTCATTATGTCTGAATCATTGTTATCTTTCGAATATTGCTGCTGTAGAATATTTGCGATAAATATACTTGATGTTTCTAACTGTATAATTACATTTTTAATTGCAGAATAATAGATTTCATCCTTTCACTCTAACATGATTAAGGGCAAGTCTATCTGTATCCTTTATCCCCCCCCTATTCCCAGTATCAAGGGAATATTTCATGCTTGCCTTGGTACGACCTAAAACCATCTACCATTTATGATCCTTTTTTTTTATAATTCTGTGTAATTAGTTGACGGTGATAATTAGTATTTTTTATATATAGGGATACGTTTTCCTAAAATACAGTATAATAAATGAATAAAATTATTTCAAATACAACAACTGTTTTAACTTAAATGTATTTTTCAAAGCTTTCCGCTAATAAATGTATTAGCATCTTCAGGAAAAACAATGATATAACAAGCTTTTTACAATTGTAAAACTGTTCTATCTCTTTTTTATGTATATATATATATATATAAACGCGACTCGTGATGGAACGAAGCGCAACAGATGAGATGATTTTATACTATATAAAGCGTACCATATAAAGTCCGTATAAAGTACACCATATGAAGTCATAGCCATTTACTTGCAAAGAAAATCATTCTTTTTTTAATGTGCTCTTTGAGATACTGAAACAGCAAAAATTCACAACCTCATCAGATTCAGAAGAAATATATTACGATATTACTCTAGTTTAACACTTCCAAATGTGTTTAGGATGTTAATAAATCGATAACCATTAGTTACCACTTGTTACGCCTACATGAAATTCCTCTACCACGTCTTGGAGATATGTTTCTGAGTGCCTATATAAGAAAGGATTTTTCAACTACAGTTGAACTTTTGTTTTCCCTCTACACAAGCACGTATATAGATAAATGAATATTATTTATCTTATGAACAAATATGAACAAAAATATTTAAAAATAAAATAATTGAATTTTTATATCCATATTTAAATTTAAAATATCAGATACACCATAATGTTAAACTAGGGTGTCGATACAACTGCGCATATACTCCCAAAATTCCGAACTCACTTAAGTTTCTTTCTAAAGAACAAGTTATGCCAACTAAAACATTTCAAATTCAATTCCTTAGGTATACAAAAAAATTGTGTCTTAGTTACTTTGTATTGAATAATTACAATTAGTATAAATAAAATAACATAAACTATGAGTTATAACAGCCGTTCTACCACATAAATCATGTTTTCGCTTATTTTAGGACAAATGAGACGAAATAACTGTATTGCATACCCCCCCCCCCCGTTTTGAGAAAGATTTTTGTCCCATATAAAGCTAGAATTATTCATAAAATCTAATTAATGAATTAATATTTGAAAAATGTGTATTAAGATCAACGAGAGCTTGATCTAATAGAAGAAATTGAAAAAAAATGGTACTACATTTAGATTTTTGCCAGATCAGTTAGAAAAGAAGCTAAATCACAAAACGCCAAAAAACGAAACACAAAAAAATTAAAAAGGATTTTACTATAATTAATAGGATTAAAATGGGATAAAATTTACCTCTGAAATAAATTTTGATGGTGTATTTTACACTAAGTAACGCAATTTTGGCACTAATGTTGTTTAATATGACAAGAATAAATTATTCATTAAGATACCTCTTCTTAAAAATTGCAGTAATAAAATATGAATTACCTGTACAATTAATTGCCCTTGAAGAAATTAAATCAACGGTAAAATTGGTACACAGCTGTAAAGCGGTGGCACATCAAGGTGTTTTAGTTCTCTAACAGTTCTACATCCAGAAGCAACGT
>JBAIZL010000004.1:184684731-184714731 GCA_036971475.1 Prosapia bicincta | reverse complement strand
TTGGTTTTACATAGGCTAATGACGAATCACAGACAATTAATTCATGCTCTAAACGTTTTACATTTCTTTCTTTTCCAAGAGCTCGTTTTTATTACCAATATACAACGTGAATTTACAATTTTAAAATTCATAACATTACAAAAAAAAAACATAATAAAAAATCAACAATACCGAACTTTTAATAAATAATCTTATTTACAAGACATTTTAGTTAATTGTCTGTGATCTGTCATTAGTCTATATAACAGCATTTACAAAATAGTGACTCAACCCTGTACCTCCCTTATCCAAATGCCTCAAGTCTTATCATTATCCGTACTCTGCAAATTAATTATTGGTTTTACATAGGCTAATGACAGATCACAGACAATTAATTCATGCTCTAAACGTTTTACATTTCTTTCTTTTCCAAGAGCTCGTTTTTACTACCAATATACAACGTGAATTTACAATTTTAAAATTCATAACATTACAAAAAAAAAAACATAATAAAAAATCAACAATACCGAACTTTTAATAAATAATCTTATTTACAAGACATTTTAGTTAATTGTCTGTGATCTGTCATTAGTCTATATAACAGCATTTACAAAATCAAAGTTGTTTATCAGATTTACTGTCGCTTCGTTTCTAGATTATTTTTGTCAATAAATGCGTAGATGGTTACTTGTTTCGTAAATTACTTTGTCCTGATTGTTACTTTTGCCTTTGGCAGAGAAAACGAACTGAAATAGCTCAAACTATTCTAGTTTTAGTAGAGAAAACGAAACTGAAATAGCTCTAACTGTTTATTCTAGTTTTACTATATAATTAGGAATTTCCTACTTCAACACAATAGCAGTTGATTGTTGCTTCAGTTGTTTGCTAGACTTTCTTAGAGGTAAGTCAAGGTTTTGTTATTATCTTTGTATTTATAATTTAAGTTCAACAATATGTCTGTTTTAATATTTTACCCAATAACCACAAAATAACTTTATTCACTTCTTGAGCTACTGTAGCCTATGTTTTAATATTTTACCCAATAACCACAAAAATAACTTTATTTATTCACTTCTTGAGCAACTGTAGCCTATGTTATAATATCTTAAATTATAAATCCAATAACAGAAGATATCGACCTTAATTCTAGACATGTTTGTGTTATTCTACTTATGCAAAATACTATACAAAGTAAGTTTAAAAACATGTAAAGAATACCTTTGTCGTAATTCTTAACTATGTATTTACACATTAATTTCTACTACAATTAATTTTAATACGTTAATTACTACCGCGTCTACCCTATAACATTATTCTCATACAAACACTCAAATGCCTTTTGAGTTAAGTGTTAAAGTTTTCGATTACCTATTGAACTCTTTCAAATCCTTCTATTAGTTCATACCATCGTTACATATAACTTGTTTAAATTTTCAATCGTTAATAAAATACTTAATAAGTTAAATACACATTATTACAAGTAATATAAACAAACATGTTTAAAACCAATTCCCACTTAGGTCAACAAAGAAATATTTTATGTTTATTAATTTTTTATTGAATAATTACAATTAATATTAATAAAGTAACATAGCCAGTGTGTTAAAACACCTGTTTTACAACATGGCCTACAATTTAAATCAGCTGTTTTATGAAGTTATATGTTATCACTTGTTTTAGGTCAAGTGGAAAGAAAAAACTATATTAAATACCTTACCCTTTTTGTGAAACATTTTTCTAAAATATAAATCTAAAATATTTGAGAAACTGTATTACCATGAAGTGCTATCTACTACAAGTTTAAAAAATGTTGAATAAATGAATTTATTATGGTGCTTTTAATAATTCTACTTATTTGTTTTCAATGAATTTAGTATGCGCTTTTTAATAATTCTACTTATTTGTTTTCATATTTTACGGTTAGATTTTTATAAATATTGTATATTTAATAATTTAATTTTTGTTCTCAGTTTATTAGTGTATTATAAATTGTTAAATTGGCTTTCATGTTAAATAAAGAGTCAAATACACAATATTACAAGTAATATAAACAAACATGCTTAAAAACAAATTTCCACTTTGATCAACAAAGAAATATTGTATGTTAATTAATTTTTATTGAATAATTACAATTAATATTAATAAAGTAACATAACCAATGTGTTAAAACACCTGTTCTACAACATGGTCTACAATTTAAATCAGCTGTTTTATGAAATTATATGTTATCACTTGTTTTAGGTCAACTGAAAAGAAAAAACTATATTAAATACCTTGCCCATTTTGTGAAACATTTTTCTAAAATATAAATCTAAAATATTCACAACATTCCGACTCTCATGACATTCCTGTTAAACATTAATCTTATATTAAAGTTAAAATAATATATACTCCAAACATGATGTAAAATCTTAACCTATTTAAAAGTAATTTCTGTGATATCAACACAGTTGATGAAGTGTTATAAGGAATTGAAAGAAAATAATGTAAAGCATATAAAAACTTAAAGAGAGTTCAAACTATTATCTCTAACAAAGGGCCCATACCTTAATTATAGTCATGTTCTATTCTTCTTATGCATATAGATACGATTCTGTTCCTAAATATATAATTTGACATTTTAAAATAACATTAAATAAGTCGTACATATCATCCTCTAACAGATCTTATGAATGCCTAAACGGCTGAACAGAAGTTAAATTTAAAGAGTTTTTTAACCTAGGATGGATCTTGTGAGGTTTGGTATAGGTCTAGAGGCGTTCATAAACCGATGTATCTTATGAATGCCTAAGCCGATGTTAATTTGGACGGTTTACATTAACCATAAACAATGCACCAATCATTGACAAACATACTTGATATTCACACGAATAACTATACGTTGAGATAAACTTTGTATGTTAACCACTTAATGAAATGAAACATTGTCTATCCTATTGCAGTAAATGAAATGAATTATTTAAGTGTTTGATTTTCTTATTAAAATACAACTATGATTTCGGGTAACGCTGGTCAGTAACGTTGTTTTTCAGTTTTATTAACAATATATGTCCTTAGAATGTTTACAAATTGAATTCATTAGTCGAGAAACTATATGTTATTCATTTTTAAATCATGGTTATTACTTTGTTATGACAAAGAAAAACGTACGCAAGTTAACTCGTTTAAAAACTCATAAATTGAATCACTTTTAAATGACAAAGTTATCATCAGTGTTGTTATGAACATACAACTGGAATATATACCCTGTAACAAATCTTTTTCACCATTTTTGTTGAAAGATACTCAAAACACAAACACGAGCATGCTAGTTTCGTTTATTGTCTTCATCATTGATCAGCAACTCCGTTTAGTAAACTGGGGTCAGAGTTTGAACTTATTGTAACTTTGTCGCCCTCTAAGTAAGCTCAATAAACAGAACATGCTAGTTTCGGATAACGTTATCATCATTGATCAACCACTATGTTTAGTAGGCTAGAGATAGAGTTCTGTTTAAGTATTCCAATGTTAACAATAGAACGCTGTTTACAAATTGAGAGTATGGAAAGTATAGGCCTTAAGGGATACCTTTCGAGGAAAAGTTTCAAGTATTTAACTATTGCCTTGAAGGTATAATCTACTTTTAGTAAATATGTTTACACAGTCGCTATGGAAAGTTAATAAGGTTTGAGCAAACATTGTTTTGCTAGAATTGTTTTATTAGTGGTAAAACTGTCTTACAGGTAAGTTCTAATTTAGTATTTAAGTTTAGTCTATAACAGTCATATTAATGTTAATTAAGATATTTTTAAGAGTTTTAAAAACTAGTAGCTAAAGTGAAGATGGAATCATGAAAATATTTTTTAAAATGAGAATCCATTTGTATTCCATATTTTGCATACATTATTTCAGACAGTGTTTTGAAAGTTTAAATGACCTTTCTCTTCAATTTAGGTTGTCACACAATATGGCAGTATTGAATTTTCTATAACCAAATATAATTTTATTTAGAACTAGTCCTCTTAGCAGTTTATGTTAACTTTGTGCTTATTTAGAACTCTTGCATTTAAAATTACTTCCACCTAGATGTACAGTGCTTTACAGAGATGAATCTAGAAACTGCTGAACGTTACTTAGTGCAATTTTTGTCAATTAATGCTTAAAATTTAGGCAAGTTGATATTTTACTAAATTCAAATATTCAAATGTAAATTGAGAACACCACCAGGACTCCACAGACGTTCAAAATCCTATGCATTTTATGGACTCCTTAACGGTTGAACAAAAGTTAAATTTAAAGGGTTTATTTACCCAGGATGTTTCTTAAGATTTTTGGTATAGATCTAGGGGCATTCAAAAAGATATGTATCTTATGGATTCGTAAACGTCTAAACAGAAGTTAAATATAAAAGGTTAGTTTGGTTTGTGTGAGGTTTGGTGTAGATACAGAGGCATTCAAAAACCTATGTATCTAATGACACATAAATCGATGTTAATATAATTGGAACGGTTTGCAATATCCATAAACAAAGCACAAGGACAATCACTCACAAACATTCTTGCTTTTCTTATATGATGGTATAAAATTTGTAGGTTAGTTACCTAATGAAATGAAACATTGTTTATCCTAATGTAATAAATAAAATAAATTATTTAAATGTTTGAATTTCTTATTAATAATGTATACAGTTATGATTTCGGATAACGCTAGTGTTTTTTAATTTTATTAACAATATATGACCCTAGGATGTTTACAAATTGAACCCAATAGTTAAGAAACTATATGTTATTCACTTTGAATTAAGTTGTTTTTAAAATTTTGTTACTAAACTTATGGTAATTACTTTGTGAAAGACGTACACAAGTTAACTCAGACGCGTTTCAAAACTCACAAATTAACTGATGTTTAAATGACAGAATTATCATCAGTGTTATTATAAACTTACTGGAAATGGTATGTTTTTAAAATAGATACTTGTACCTGCTCTTATACTACTTTTGGACATAAGTATAGAGAGCCCAGATAATTAAAAGAAATTTAACATTGAAGGAAGAGGAAGAAAAATGAAGGTTAAAATATGTTTAATGTTCACATCATATTATTATTGTAAATATACGTCTCTAAAGAAGCATATGTCAATAACGTAATTATTTTATTAAATTTCAGATACACAATGGTATCAGTTGAATGCTTCACCAATCCGATAATTAGCGACAAGGTTATAAGTTATTTAGATAATGATTTCATTAGTATTTTTACTTATTTAAATATTTTTTATACCTATAATCCTCTATATGTGTATAAGAAAACTGTTCAAACTTTTAATAAGTTTGCCGATAATGTAGGAATAAAATATAAAAAAAAATATTTTTGGATGTAAACTTTTCAAGCGATCTTATGTTATACATGGAAGGCCATACCATTTGGTTATCAAAGGAAATTTACAATAACGTCGCCATGAGTGCGTTTTGCCCTAATCAATTTTTAATAGCTTTTAACGAGAGTTTAAATCGTTTTAGAAATACAACACTAAAAGTGGCAATAGAACAGGGAGATGAGTTTACATGTTTTAGTGAATATATATTGAAAAATTTTAAATTAAATTTAGCCTACAGACGAAATTACGACAGATATAGAGAATTTTTCAGTAATTAAATTGGTAGAATGAATTTACCTTCGACTGTAGTAGGTTTTGCTTATCCTATACAAACTTATTATTAAGTTTTTGGTGTTAGACTTATCCTTTGTGTTTACATGGTTGAAACTGTCTTTGCCTAGATTACAAGTCTTTTTGTGTTAAACTGAAGACTTACAAGAGACTTAACTCTGTGTCAAGGATCTTCAAGATAATATTTTAGATGTTACAGTAAAGATTTACAAAAGACGTAACTCTGTGTCAGGGATTAACTTTTTTCAGTTAGGGGATGTTTGTCACTTACTTATAGGAAATTACGTTATAAACAGGTAATTAAGATAGATTAACATCATTGTAAGAATATTTGTTCTCGTAAACAGATCATTAAGGCTTAACAATATCCTCACATTACCTGTTCGTAAACAGGCAAACTTTTGACTCTAGTAGTAAACAAGTAATTAAGGGTTTCGTATAAATGAGAGTGAATCTTTAGAATTTGGTACACTTCTTTCTTTAGTGAACTCGAACTAAGAGATTATTAGTGTTACGTTGTTATTTACTGGATTCTAGGTAAGAGCTATGGCTGCAAGACTTATTTCTAGTAATGAATCATATGTAAAAAAGTTCCGTTTGTACGGAAATAGTTTTTGTTTAAATTTAATTCACCACTGTTAAAATAGTGAGGGTTTGCAATTTAGTCAGTTTTAAAAATAGACACCTGTATCTGCTCTTATGACAGTTTTTGGTGTAGGTGTAGAGAACTCTGAAACCATGTCAGGAGTGATTTAACTCTCCAAATGCATTAAATTTGTTACATACTAATAACTAATTGTATATAAAATGTACTTTAAAAAAAAATAGGACCAAGTCAGCTACACACACATAAACCATACAATAGTGTTTCAAATATTTTTAAAATATATTCACGATCATTTTAAGCAAGGCATCGTTTTGATACACCCCTATATAGAACATAGACTTTATATTTCTAATTAAGTTTTTAAAACTTGTTCGTTTACATACCTATTACTTTTGAGCAAGCCATCTATTTGACATACCCACATATCGAAAATAGACCTAATTTTTTTTTTCAAATTAGTTGAGTTTTCAATATGTGTCCTTCTACATACCCATTACTTTTAAGGAAACCATCTATTTGACATACCTTCATACAAAACACGGAATTTGTTTTTTTTTTTTTAAAATGGAGTTTTCAAAATGTGTCCGTCTACGTACCCATTACTCTTGAGCAAACCATCTATTGACTTAAATGGACACACCTCCATACAAACAATATTATAAGCTCAGACCTATTAATTTTTCAAAGAACGTAGACTTGTTTTTTTTCAAATTGAGTTTTAAAAAAGTGTCTGTCCACACACACACCATAGTGTTTTAAATATTTTAAAAATGCATTTATGATTATTTTTAGCTAAGCATCTATTTAACGCATCCTCATATAGTACATAGACTTTATTTTTTCAAAATGTGTCTACTAACATACTCATTACATACTTTTGAGCAAGCCCTCAAACCATCTTTGACATTGTGGAATTTCCAGTAATTTTCAAATTCAGTTTTAAAAAAGTGTCTGTCCACACACACCATAGTGTTTTAAATATTTTAAAAATGTAATTATGATTATTTTTAGCTAAGCATCTATTTAACGTACTCTCATATAGAACATAGACTTTATTTTTTCAAAATGTGTCTACTAACATACTCATTACATACTTTTGAGCAAGCCCTCTTTTGACTTGGACACGCCCAAACAGTAATGGTCATACCTATTTCAAAAGGATATAGTGTTTATTTTTTCAAATTGAATTTTATTTTGAAGCAAACCATCTTTGACATTGTGGAATTTCCAGTAATTTTCAAATTCAGTTTTAAAAAAAAGTGTCTGTCCACACACACCATAGTGTTTTAAATATTTTAAAAATGTAATTATGATTATTTTTAGCTAAGCATCTATTTAACGTACTCTCATATAGAACATACTTTATTTTTTCAAGTTGAATTTTCAAAATGTGTCTACTAACATACTCATTACATACTTTTGAGCAAGCCCTCTTTTGACTTGGACACGCCCAAACAGTAATGCTCATACCTATTTCAAAAGAATATAGTGTTTATTTTTTTAAATTGAATTTTATTTTTGAAGCAAACCATCTTTGACATTGTGGAATTTCCAGTAATTTTCAAATTCAGTTTTAAAAAACAATCTGTCCACACACACACCATAGTGTTTTAAATATTTTAAAAATGTATTTATGATTATTTTTAGCTAAGCATCTATTTAACGTACCCTCATATAGAACATAGACTTTATTTTTTCAAAATGTGTCTACTAACATACTCATTACATACTTTTGAGCAAGCCCTCTTTTGACTTGGACACGCCCAAACAGTAATGGTCATACCTATTTCAAAAGGATATAATGTTTATTTTTTCAAATTGAATTTTATTTTTGAAGCAAACCATCTTTGACATTGTGGAATTTCCAGTAATTTTCAAATTCAGTTTTAAAAAAGTGTCTGTCCACACACATACACCACAGTGTTTTAAATATTTTAAAAATGTAATTATGATTATTTTTAGCTAAGCATCTATTTAACGTACTCTCATATAGAACATAGACTTTATTTTTTCAAAATGTGTCTACTAACATACTCATTACATACTTTTGAGCAAGCCCTCTTTTAGCTTGGACACGCCCAAACAGTAATGGTCATACCTATTTCAAAAGAATATAGTGTTTATTTTTTCAAATTGAATTTTATTTTTTGAAACAAAACATCTTTAACATTGTGGAATTTCCAGTAATTTTCAAATTCAGTTTTAAAAAAGTGTCTGTACACACACACCATAGTGTTTTAAATATTTTAAAAATGTAATTATGATTATTTTTAGCTAAGCATCTACTTAACGTACTCTCATATAGAGCATACTTTATTTTTTCAAATTGAATTTTCAAAAATGTGTCTACTAACATACTTATTACATACTTTTGAGCAAACCCTCTTTTGACTTGGACACACCCAAACAGTAATGCTCATACCTATTTCAAAAGGTTATAGTGTTTATTTTTTCAAATTGAATTTTATTTTTGAAGCAAACCATCTTTGACATTGTGGAATTTCTAGTAATTTTCAAATTCAGTTTTAAAAAAGTGTCTGTCTACACACACCACAGTGTTTTAAATATTTTAAAAATGTAATTATGATTATTTTTAGCTAAGCATCTATTTAACGTACTCTCATATAGAACATAGACTTTATTTTTTTCAAAATGTGTCTACTAACATACTCATTACATACTTTTGAGCAAGCCCTCTTTTAACTTGGACACGCCCAAACAGTAATGCTCAAACCTCTTTCAAAAGGTTATAGTGTTTATTTTTTCAAATTGAATTTTATTTTTGAAGCAAACCATCTTTGACATTGTGGAATTTCCAGTAATTTTCAAATTCAGTTTTAAAAAAAGTGTCTGTCCACACACACACCATAGTGTTTTAAATATTTTTAAAATGTAATTATGATTATTTTTAGCTAAGCATCTACTTAACGTACTCTCATATAGAGCATACTTTATTTTTTCAAATTGAATTTTCAAAATGTGTCTACTAACATACTTATTACATACTTTTGAGCAAACCCTCTTTTGACTTGGACACACCCAAACAGTAATGCTCATACCTATTTCAAAAGGACATAATGTTTATTTTTTCAAATTGAATTTTATTTTTGAAGCAAACCATCTTTGACATTGTGGAATTTTCAGTAATGCATGCTTCTCATCTTCAGTAATTAAATTGGTAGAATGAATTTACCTTCGACTGTAGTAGGTTTTGCTTATCCTGTACAAATTTATTAATAAGTTATTGGTGTTAGACTTATCCTTTGTGTTTACAGGGTTGAAACTGTCTTTGCCAACATTACAAGTCTTTTTGTGTTACACTGAAGATTTACAAGAGACTTAATTCAGGAAACGTGTTCCACTTTGAGGATCTTCGGCAGATACTAATAGGAAATTACGTTATAAATCAGATAAGATTAGCATCGAATGGTCATTATTCTCGTAAACCTATTATACATTATCTGTTCGTAAACAGGAGAACTTTTGACTCTAGTAGTAAACAGGTTTCGTATAAATGAGAGTGAATCTTTAGAATTTGATACACTTCTTTCTTTAGTGAACTCAAAGTAAGAGCTTATTAGTTATACGTTGTTCTTTACTGGATTCGAAGTAAGAGCTATGGCTGCAAGACTTATTTCTAATAATAAATCATATGTAAAAAAGTTCCGTTTGTACGGAAATAGATTTTTGTTTAAATTTAATTCACCACCGGACGATGTAGAGGAAATTGACTGGGTTAAGAAAGGGTTTGCCGATATTGTTGACATGATGAAAGAAGATACGACTGAAGAATATCATTTAGGCTTCACACTGACTAGTTTGAATTTCAAAAATCGAGAACCCGGCTATGTTGCATTCCGTCCGGCTCCTCAAATCACTTCGGACATCCTGTTTGAAATATTTGGTAAAATCATCCAGAGTAATTCAGAGGGTTTTGGTTCGAGTGACACTTTCAAGATTACATGTACGAAGGTATGGGTTCCGCTGGGGCGAGGGCGTATAGGATCCTTTAATAACTACGAAGAAGAGTGTCGTAGGAGAAAGGGAATCGTGGGTATTAAAAATGATGACTCACTCCCTCGTTCGCTTGTTGTTGCAATAGCGTACGTCGACAAAGATCCCGAATATCGAGCCTTAAGACTCAACTTTAAAAATAAACAGACGATTAAAGCTCGACAGTTGAGGATCGATGCTGACGTTCATACATCTGATTTACAAAAATTTCAAGATTTTCTCTCTGAATATAAAATTACCGTGTATAAGTATGGAAGCAAAGGACGTGACATTTTTTTCGAAGGCGAAAATGCAGGAAGGAAAATCAATCTGCTGTTTCATGATGGCCATTTTAACGTCATTACAAGTTTGACATCGGCGTTTCAATGTGGGTATTATTGTGAAACTTGCCACTCTCCGTTTAACGTTAATTTTCATACATGTCCTAAGGCATCAAGTAGAATGGGACGTGTCAGGCCAGGTTTCTATAATAACTACGAAGAGGAGTGTCACGAAAGAAGAGGTATCGTAGTAATTAAAAATTCCGATGCTCTCTGTTTACCCCGATCCATTGTTGTAGGAAAAGCGAATGTCGACCGAGACAATGAATACTCTGCAATAAGAAAAAACTACGATAATATACAAACATTCAAAGCGCAACAGTTAATGACTGACGCTGGAGTTCAAATTTCTGACACCGGGGCTGGTGTAGAGGAGTTACAAAAGTTCCAAACATTTCTCAGTAGTTATAAAATTACTGTGTACGAGTACGGTAGTAAGGGACGCGACATTTTTTTTGAAGGACAAGACGCACAGAAAAAAATCAATCTTATATTTCACAATGGACATTTCAATGTGATTACAAGCCTGACGGCTGCGTTTGCTTGTAGTTACTATTGCGAAACCTGCCATACTCCTTTCAATCAACGTGTAAATCACAGATGCTCGGTAACCTGTTACTCCTGCAAACGGTCTCCTCCATGCATTCTGGTTGACAATGGAGTACATTGTGACAAATGCAATAGACAATTTAAAAACAGTGACTGTTTTGCGAATCATCTCGGTGGTGTTTGTAACTCCTTAAAAACGTGTCCGTCGTGTATGAAAGTAATATATCAGCCTAGCCACACTTCACCTCACGAATGTGGAGAGGTATATTGCAAAACTTGCAAATCATTCATGTCTTCACCACACTCATGTTACATGAAAATCGATTCCCATAGTCCTATGAAGAAAGATTTCTTGTTTGTATTCTTTGATCTTGAAACCAGACAAGACGAAAATCTACAGGATTCAAAGGTTCATCGAGTTACCTTGTGCGTTTCTCAACAGTACTGTTTCCGATGTATAGAAGGGAATTCATGTGGATGCTGCAGCAACAGAGTCTTTAAGGAAGATCCTGTCGATGAGTTTATGACATATGTAATGGACGTGAGGAAACAGTACAAGAAATTAGCTGTTATTGCGCATAACGGTCAAGGTTTTGATTTTCAGTTCATACTGAAGTACGTGCTGGAAAAGACGCAATTTACTCCTACTCTGATTACGCGTGGCACAAAGGTGATTCTGATGGAAATTGATAACACAAAGTTTATCGATTCCTTAAACTACATGCCCATGACCTTATCTAAACTGCCCAAGTCTTTCGGTCTTCCACCAGAAAAGAAAAAAGGCTATTTCCCCCACCTCTTCAATACGATGGCAAACCAATCGTATATAGGTCCTATCCCTCCTAAGGAATTCTATTGTCCAGATTCTATGATGGACAAAAAGAGTTACGATACTTTCATTAATTGGCACAATGAACTGACAAGTAGCGGATATGTGTTTGATTTGCAGAAGGAAATAGTTGAATACTGTTGTTCCGATATCGATATTCTTGCGCAAGCGTGCATCAAATTTAGATCGATATTTTTGAGCCAATGTAATGTAGATCCCTTCCTCGAGGCGGTGACTATTGCCAACGCCTGTAACCTCGCTTTTAGAAGAAACTTTTTAAGACGAAATACTATCGGAATTCTCCCTAAAAAAGGATACAGGCTTGTGGACACACAGTCGAAAATAGCACTGCAATGGTTGACTTGGATAGAAGACCAAAGAGGAATCCATATCGAACACGCTGGTCGAGGACGTGAGGTAAAAGTGCAAGGGATGAGAGTGGACGGGTATTTTGAAGGAGAAATATTCGAGTTTCACGGATGTTACTGGCACGGATGTCCTAAGTGCTTCTCTAATGGACGCAACGACCCGCTGGAAGACGATCCTTCCGACACCCTCAACTTACGTCTAGAAAGGACGAAAGCTAAATCGGCTAAGCTCCCCAATGTTGTGGAGATGTGGGAGTGCGAATTTAAACAGATGAAGAAAGGAAATACGGCTATGACTTACTTGGACACTCACCCGGTTCTGAACAAAACACCCCTCAATCCACGTGATGCATTTTTTGGAGGCCGAACGGGTAACACAAAATCATATTACGCATGTAAGGATGGAGAGACAATACAGTATGTTGATATATGTTCACTCTATCCCTGGGTATGCAAGTACGGAAAGTTTCCCAATGGTCATCCGTCAATTCACGTAGGCGACAGAGAGTGCAGACAACGAGGAATGGACGCTGAAGGACTTTTAAAGTGCAAAATCCTTCCGCCCTGTGATCTTTATCATCCTGTGCTTCCGATAAAACTACACGACAAACTGATGTTTGTTCTCTGTAGAACATGCGCTCAGACATTATCAGAAGACTGTGAACATACTGCCGAAGAACGAGTGTTGGTAGGAACTTGGACAATGGATGAAATAAGGAAAGCAATTGAAAAAGGCTATACCATCATAGAAATGTACGAAATGTGGGAGTACGAGATAGCCAGTTTCGAGAAAGGTAACGGCCTCTTTGTCGAATATATCAATCAGTTCCTGAAAATAAAACAGGAAGCTTCAGGATATCCTGACTGGTGCATCAGCGAAGAGGAGAGGAAAAAATACGTAGACGATTATTTCGAACACGAAAACATTAGACTGGATTCAATTGAAAAGAATGAAGGACTCAGATCCCTGGCAAAGCTTATGTTGAACTCATTTTGGGGAAAATTCGGACAGAGGGAAAATCAAACAAAAACCGCGATTGTTCGTCAACCCTCGGAACTGTTTAAAATGTTGACATCGCCTTCGATACAAGTAAACACCATACAAGAGATCAACGAAGACGTGATATTAGTGAACTGGGAGTTTGTCGAAAACGAATGTGACGTAGTGTCTAGCGCTAATGTAGTAATTGCCGCTTATACTACTGCCCAGGCTAGACTTAAACTGTACGAATATCTAGATAAATTAGGAAGACAGGTTTTGTATTACGACACGGACAGTGTGATATATTACCATAGACCAGGAATGCACATGGTAGACACAGGAGACTACTTAGGACAGATGACAAACGAACTTTCGGCTTACGGTCAAGGATCTTACATTACAGAGTTTGTATCCGGAGGTCCCAAGACTTACGGTTACAGAGTACTAGCGACTTCTACAAACACAATAGAGACTGTTTGCAAAGTAAAAGGACTGACCTTAAACCTCTGCACGTCTGGTTTGGTGAATTTTCAATCTTTAAAATCAATGGTTACAGCCAAAAACGAATCCTTGAAGGTATCCGCCTCACGTATTCGTAGAACAAAAGATCGTGAGGTGGTTACTGTCGAGGAATTAAAATACTTTAAAATAACAGGATTTAAGAGGAAAAGAGAGGGTGAGTATGACTCACTGCCTTATGGCTACATTAAAAAAGCACGTAAAGCTACTTAATATTTTTTGTCATTTACACATGTTCTAGAATAGATTACTCTGCACCATTCTACTATCATTAGAATAACAGGTTACAAGAAACTGTCACTGGCGTAAAAATTAATTTTTCCGTTAACAAAGGCAAAACATTGAGATAATCTTGTGTATTATCTTGATAGTAAAATGTATGGCACTATAATATTTTTATATTTACATTATGTAAGGTAATCTGATAATAAAACATGTTAACACACCAATAAGTTGAACATCTCACGTTTAATACTATTGAAAGTAAAATTTATACTAACTTTCACAAAATTAATAAACACATGTTCTAGTATAGATTACTCTGCACGATTCTACTATCATGAGAATAACATTAAAAAAAAAAACTGTCACTGGCGTGAAATTAATTTTTCCCTAAACAAAAGCAAAAAAAATTCTTGTGCTCATGTATTATCTTGATAGTAAAATCGATAGCACTACAATATGTGGATTTTTATATTTACATTATGTAAGGTAATCTGATAATAAAACATGTTAACACACCAATAAGTTGAACATCTCACGTTTATTACTATTGAAAGTAAAATTTATACTAACTTTCACAAAATTAATAAACACATGTTCTAGTATAGATTGCTCTGCACGATTCTACTATCACGAGAATAACATGAAAAAAAAACTGTCACTGGCGTGAAATTAATTTTTCCCTAAACAAAAGCAAAAAAAAATTCTTGTGCTCATGTATTATCTTGATAGTAAAATCGATAGCACTACAATATGTGGATTTTTATATTTACATTATGTAAGGTAATCTGATAATAAAACATGTTAACACACCAATAAGTTGAACATCTCACGTTTAATACTATTGAAAGTAAAATTTATACTAACTTTCACAAAATTAGTAAACACATGTTCTAGTATAGATTGCTCTGAACAATTCTACTATCATGAGAATAACATAAAAAACTGTCACTGGCGTAAAATTTTTCCGTGAACAAAGGCAAAAAAAATTCTTGTACTCACGTATTATCTTGATAGTAAAATCGATAGCACTACAAAATGTGAATGTTTATATTTACATTATGTAAGGTAATCTGATAATAAAACATGTTAACACACCAATAAGTTAAACATCTCACGTTTAATACTATTGAAAGTAAAATTTATACTAACTTTCACAAAATTAATAAACACAATAAAGCCTGATATGTAGACCTACTAGGGACGTCCGCTGTCTTCTTTATGCATTATATTTTTAAATGGGCAACATATGTGATATTCTGAATGTCTCTTATGAAAGTATTCAATTGAGTTAACTTAATGGTTATGTCATCAATTCTGTATGTCCTGTTATTATAACCTGTAAGCACCGTAGTTCCAACGATAGCTTTAGTGAAGACTAAAATAGGCACTACAAAATGTGAATTTTTATATTCATGTAAGGTTTTCTGATAATAAAACATCAATATGTTTCACATGTCACGTTCAATACTATTGAAATTACAACGGCTAGTCTTTTTATCTTCTTTGTGCATTATATTTTTCTCTAAAATGGGTAACATATATGATATTCTGAATGTCTCTTATGAAAGTATTCAATTGGATTAACTTAAAGGATATGTCATCAATTCTATATGTCCTATTATTATATCCTGTAAGCGCCGTAGTTCCAATATGAAGACATCCCTACAATTGTCTGGATGTTCTTGCAGTACGCCATTAGCACTACGAAATGTGAAGTTTTATATTAATGTAAGGTTTTCTGATGTTAAAACATCAATATGTTTCACATGTCACGTTCAATACTATTGAAATTACAACGGCTGGTCTTTTTGTCTTCTTTGTGCATTATATTTTTCTCTAAAATGAGAAACATATATGATATTCTGAATGTCTCTTATGAAAGTATTCAATTGGATTAACTTAAAGGATATGTCGTCAATTCGATATGTCCTATTATTATACAATAAAACCTGGTATGTAGGCCTACTGGGGATGTCCGCCAGGTAAAACAATGGACAACGCATCAATGGTCATACCTCCAGGGTGATGTGGAAATTGACTCATTTGTAATGATGGCTCACAAACGTATGTAGGATGCTGCCTGAACGATCCAGAGCATATTCTTTTTGCAGTAATTCCATTGTAATCCAGCTAGGAAGACAGGTAAGTTGTGAATTTTTATATCGCATCTTGTTATATACTCTCTCTCCCACTGCTTCGAATTTACACCAGAATGAATACTCGTCGATGCTTCAAATGTATTTTGAGGAAAAGTAATAGTAAAATGTGTATTTTTAAGTAATACTGTCATTGATGACTCACAAGTATGAATTTAATGTAACTGTTTTCTACATATAGGATACCTCTGTATTCTTTCCACATATTGCATGGCTATAGTAGTCTCTCGAGCTTGATATACAGTGCTCATTAGTACCTAAGGACAGGACTACGTAAATAACCGAGCAAGATCTTTACCATCCACGGTTAAGGGTAAGAAATGAGTAGCAAGTCCGTATCGGGTTGAGTCAAAGACCAGGAAGGTATCGGACTTGAGGCGTTTGGATAAGGGAGGTACAGAATCAGTATCTCTTGAATACAGTAATAACAAGACCTGAGGCGTTTGGGAGGCAGTGGCAAGACCTGAGGCGTTTGGGAGACAGTGACAAGACCTGAGGCGTTTGGGAGGTACCAGATTTTTTAAAGGGTTTCGAATACGGCGTCATCGGGTAAATTAATATAGGCTAAGGCACCACTCCACCACCCTCTGTCGGATACCTCTGGATTAGGAATTGCCACATACTTTATCAACAAAGAATCACGTATATTGTAATTGACTTTTCTTATATTCTATTTATAAAGTTTAATTTCTTTAATTAAAAAAATATAATACTATATATGCTAATTGAATGATTAAAACTTAATGATTTAATTTATACTTAGATGTAACATACTCCTGTACTATGTGTTTTACTTGCAAATAATGTCATTTATATTTTCGTGTTGAAATATCAGTGTTTATACACAGTGTATAACTTACTGTCTTTTAAACAAGAATATATTTCATATAACGAGCCAAACGTCTTGTTTTAGAAAAATAATTAAAAAAACTCCAATATTCTATTTATATTCGTTTGATTTATAAGAATTATAAATAATAAAGAAAACAATTAAGCTTGGAAGTAAACAAGTTCATACAGTACTAGCATGTTGATTACGCCTAAAGACATTATTTCCTCAAGACGGGGCGCAGAAGGTACGAATACGACGATTTTTGACATCAGGTCAACTTGGACTTCAAACCCTTTCAACCCTTTCAACCCTTTCGTTTAACCCGCTCAACCCTTTTAACCCTTTCAACCCTTTTAACCCTTTCAACCCTTTTAACCCTTTCAACCCTTTTAACCCTTTCAACCCTTTTAACCCGTTTAACCCTTTTAAACCCTTTCAACCCTTTTAACCCCTTTCAACCCTTTTAACCCCTTTTAACTCTTTCAACCCTTTTTAACCCTTTTAAACCCTTTTAACCCTTTACACCCTTTTAACCCTTTCAACCCTTTTAACCCTTTTACCCCTTTTAACCATTTCAACCCTTTTAACCCTTTTTAACCCTTTTTAACCCTTTTAACCCTTTTAACCGTTTTAACAGTTTTAACCCTTTTAACCCTTTTTAACCCTTTTTAACCCTTTTAACCGTTTTAACCGTTTTAACCCTTTCAATCCTTTTAACCCTTTTAACCCTTTTAACCCTTTAACCCTTTCAACCCTTTTAACCCTTTCAACCCTTTTAACCCTTTCAACCCTTTTAACCCTTTCAGCCCTTTCAACCCTTTTAACCCTTTCAACCCTTGAGAAAGGATCAATGACATCCTATCATGCAAGAAGACTAACGACAATACTGGTCATATAGCACAAATAAAAGCGTCTCTATTGTTTGGACAAGTTAGCCGAGAGGTTAGCGTTGATGGTTCTAAACACAAACATACGGGGTTCGAATACGGCTCAGGTAAAACGATTTTTTTCAGAATCGACGGCACCAGTCTTGAAAGGGTTAAGGGGTGAAAGGGTTAAGGGGAAGGGTTAAAAGGATTAACTAAAAGGGTTAATGACGTAAGACCGCCTGAAGGCTAAAGGGTTGAAAGGGTTGAAAGGGTTAATGACGTAAGACCGCCTGAAGGCTGGGTTTTCCCCCACGACTCAAGTGTCCCATCTCAACAAGCCCAATCTCTACTACTATACATTACACTTTGTCCTAAATACTTCCTCATGACAGAACTGTATATATTGAAAATATACTTGTATTGAATTGCCATTGAACTGGATTCTATACATATATAAACGGTATAGGGACCAAAGGGCGTTGTTGTCTGATTCGAAGTTCCTCAGGGAATCGAATCTGCATTTTTAAACCTATACATGTAGTTTAGAGATTATGGGTGTTGACATTTAATAATTTTTATTTTGTTCAAGAAAATAATGCGTTTCCTAAGCGAAATGAGTGTTAGGGTTAACCCGTGATCTCTTTTGTTTTAGAAAGATTTTCCAAGTTTATTTTGTAAAGTTTGCATTTTGTCACACCATTTTTGGTAATGTTTCTACAAAAAAAAAAAAAAAATATTAACACAAAGTTATGTTTGTGCCCTTACACCTTTTCATAATCGTTAACATGGTATAGGGATTACAATATTGTTATTGTTATAATACAGGCTCGCTCATATTATTCAGTGGCGTGGGCGCAACAATCTGGTGTAGATCTGCTTAAGCCACCTAGCGGGTTGTAATTTTGTCTACCTACTACTGTTATATCCCTAGCTTTACCAGAATCAGTAGTCTTTTGGTACCTACGGTTATTTCATGGCTTTTCTAAATTCTACACTCGTTTCATTTCTTTCAATGTTTTCATACACAAGTGCTATTTTTTTAGTTCAAGATGTTAATTAGATTTACCAAATCACCGTCTGATGGGAAAGGTAATAGGGTTTTTAATTAGAAAAAGGTTCGTACGTTAGTACCAGGAGAATTCAGGAGATGAATATCCCCTGGCACTGGAAGATAAAAGTACCTAAGGAGATTTAACATGCGTAGGCAAAGTTATATGAATTTGTTCAGTGCTTATTTCATCATGGGAAAATACCACAGGTTTTGTAGTATGTACAGAAACGTAGACGAAATTATCACGAAATTAAAAAATGTCTTACGCAACAGCCGCATTTACGAAATTTCCGTTCTACTAAATCCACGCCAGCGGTAAAACTGTTATTAAAACATTTCTGCCTAATTTGTAAAAAGGTAAAAGTTACGAGAGGTGAATAAACTCAATTAGAAGTGGTTAACATTGCGTGGACGGTCGGCTTGCAATTTGGCGGGAGAAAGTTAGACAATCTCGGTGGTTTGGTGGGAAGTCTGGCCGTGATGTTGTCAGGCAAGGAATTTAGACTTACATATGTTAATAAGCGAAGCACTTATGTTAAGGTCTGCTATAGTAATATTTAACACTAGCCGCTTAACACTTATACTAATGCTTAACGCGTAATACTTTCTCAGACAAGAAATTAATTGCAAAATAACCCAAAATTGAGTTACGAACTAAGTTGACATACGACACATCTTCCGAAACGAGAGTCTTCATTTAAAATCAGTCAAATGCTACTATAGGCAATACGGAGTGATGTACTGCATACCTTGTTTGAAAAGTTCAGAAAGAAAGTTGAATAATTCTGAAAAATTTTTAAAACATAGTAGGAATGCTATATTTTTCCGAGTGAAAAAGTGAACCAAGAAAATGATCTCAAAATAAGCCAATAGATGGCAGTAGTTATGATTTAATCACCTCTGTTGGGCACGTTGTTATTGAATTAGAGTGATTAAATATTTTTTTAAACTGTGACTCTATGGCATATTTGTATAATTGGTTTTATAAATATTAATTTAGTACCGAGGATATCAGTCAATTGTTGAAGATATTAAATGCTCTCCAGTGGGGAATTTAGTCAAATAAATGGTAATGGTCATATTGAAGATACGATTTATGGGGTTTAGTAGATATAGTGTGATGATAGTTTTTAAAAAATTGAAGCTCAATAAGGAATCAAAACTGAAATGTGGAAAAGCTCTTTACTTTGGAAAAGTTGAAAAGGCTAGAGAGGTATTTACTTCAAGATACTGCATCTGCGTTTATAAGTAGGTTACTTATATTTATGGCCTATATAGGCTAGTTCAAATAGCAGGTGGTCAAATATTGTGAATTAATATCAAATGAACATGTATTGAAAACGATTAAATTAATTTTCAGAAGATATAATTCGTAAGTATTGGAAATTAATTTTATTTTTGAACTGTAATCTATTACAGTATATTCCAGTTAAAAATTGTGCAAATGCTGTATCCCATTAAAAAAGTTCAAAACCTGGGCTCCATATTTTTTTCAGGAGCTGGGTCTTTATTTAAAAAATAAAGGATTAAACACTAATCATTAGGTAAGTTACGTTACGTATTTTCTCTGTCTACATCTCTCCCTCGTGTTTTTCACTGTAGCTGTCGTTGTGTGTGTGTGTGTGTGTGTGTGTGTGTGCGTGTGTGCGCGTGTGTGTGTGTGTGTGCGCGTGTGTGTGTATGTGTGTGAGAGGGAGGGAAAGGGAGAGAGAGAGAGAGAGAGAGAGAGAGAGAGAGAGAGAGAGAGAGAGATAGGCGGGCTTTCTTGCAAGTATTTAGCAACGACAAAAAAGTGGCAAAAATTTCAACAAGACTACTTGACAATACTGAAAACAGCGTTGTATTAAATAAAGAAGGTTTACATCAAAAGAAGGAAACCACTTTAATATTTACAACCTACTTTCATTGATAGAGAAAGTGAAACAGAGCGAAACCGGACCAAATAAAAACTGCGGTCTTGTATCAAGACAAGTCCGTGCAGGGGAATGACGCTGGTTGAATGTTTCTGATTAGGTAATCTTAGACATTGATGTTTGAAATACAAATATATATATATATATATATATATATATATATATATATATATATATATATATATATATATATATATATATATGATAAGTGTTATAAATATGATGGTGTTAATTGTGAATTATATATAGGCAACAAAATAAAGTATACTAAAATTAAAAATAGTTCAAAGAAACGTTTTAAAATTTTTTAAAACTAAGTAATATTACTACTAACAAGAACTTATAATTAGGGTAAAGGTTTATAAAGACATACTTAGACGAAACGTTTTAATCTGTACTAGACGACCATCATCAGTGTCTAGGTTGGCCGCTAGGATGCGTTATTGAGCTAGGCGGCACCAGTTGTTCAATAAAATGGCCAGACTTTATGTAACTTAAACTGTGTTTGTACATTTAATAGGTTTATATTTTGTGTCTTACCAGGCAAATTTCATGCTGTTTAGTTTGTTGATATGTGAATCCTTTTCTTGATGAAGAGAATTTCAAGGTTATGATTGATGTGTGCATACCCATGGTCAGCGTGTGATATGTTGTTAGCAAAAGTGAGCAGTCAGTGTCATTTTAATAGATTCTATGTGTTGAAAACTTCGGACTAATCGCCCAATTTGTTACAGTATAAACAGTTTAGTTCGTATATACTTAGTTCTTGGTTTTTTATGTTTTGTGTTGTAGTTTGCTGTTTGTTGTAAATAACAAGATAGCATTGTGCTTCAAAGTAACCTGTTGATTTTCTGTCCGATTAGAAATGTATACCGTTTATTTAGATTTTGCAGTCAAACAAAATCTGAAGTTGCTTGATGTAATCATCTTGAATTCACTGATTAAACCAATTTTAAAAATACTTAAATGAATACGTAATGGCTTACTTGCTGACGCGTTTCAAAATATTCGTTCCTTTTACGAAGCTAACCCTCTACTCACCGTACAACACAGTAGATGATTAGCTTCGTAAAAGGAACGAATGTTTTGAAACGCGTCAGCAAGTAAACAATTACGTATTCACTTAGTTAAGTTTAATCAAAATCCATAGCCTATACGTCTTTAATAGTTTAACATATTTCAGGTTTGTTTCCAATTAATCTATTACAGATAATAGGTACAGGATTCACTTTTCGAATCGAATTTCTGACATTTCACTAACGGAAAATTTAGTTTTCATTTTTATGACTATCAGGTTTTAATTTGAAATTATTTTGTTTGAATGGGTTGAACTATTTCATAAAATTATTATGATTTCCCACGTTAAAGCACAGGTTATGATATTGTCTGCATAAAAGAAATATTTACTGCCATTTCCGAATAATTACAGATAATGTAATATTGATTTGCTTCTGAGATGAATAATTTTTTCAAACAAATCATGCTATAATACTGATATTATCATAAATGTTCTAAAAATACTAATTCACGGGTATTTTCGTTCAACTGTTGTATACTGTGAAAACCTGAATCTCTATCAAAAGAGTAGAAGATGATTTTGCATTAACTAAATGATCCAAAACCATGTATTGTTCTTAACCATTAGGATTTTCATTAATACACACGTAGGCCTAACTTGAAACCGCACAGATCTCTGAATCCTTTCCGTTTTCCTCATCCAGCGCTTCTGTGACAAAGCTTCAGCTCCAGTATTTCCATAAAACCCAGAAACTACTACCTACCATTCAATTACATCATCTTAAAATTAATTAGAAACATGTAACTAATAATAGCACTGGGTTTCCTAGGAAAACAATGGGCCTACATACTAAAAGAAATACCTGCTTCTTCGTATCATCAAACAGAACGTCTTTCGAAGAAGGTTTAATAACCCAAATAAAAAGGTTCAACTTCCTGTTCCTGGAATAACTTGGTTGTTATGTACGTTTAATACTTATTGTTGTAAATTTAATATTACCTGGCTCGGACAGTAACGGGCGGGCGTCATGCTTTATGCTTCGACCTACAAACCCCGGCAAACGTCGGCATCAGCTGAGTCACACCTGATTATTCTAACCTCAATTTATTCTTGAAGTTAGCACGTGTATCGAAACATCCAAAGCTAGTTATTGCGTCCTTCCAAAGAGTTAGTATGTATCTGGAGGGGTTAATCCAAAAACCTCAAGTAAGCCTGGTTCGTCAATTTTTGTTCGAATATCACTTTTGAGATAGAAGCTGAAGTGAAATTCATATCTCTATCTTCCTCTACTCGTAGGCCGGTTACGAAGCTCTGCTATATCTAATCACTTGAAGATTTCTTAGTATACCTATATAGTGTGCAAAAATAGCTGCAAAGTATCTGGATAAGATGGGTTTCGCTAAAAAAATACAGCCACATAAGAAGAAAAAAAGTCATTGTGTAGGTCAATCAAAACGTTTATTTTAGTTCTTTGGAAAAAGTAGTATCTGAAAAATAATATACACCGCCCGAAAATATAGATGCGAGAGTGAGAGAGAGAGAGAGAGAGAGAGAGAGAGAGAGTGAAGGAATTTTACACAAATAATTTAATTTTGTTTAACTTTAAAAATGTATTTTAAGAATAATTAAATATAATTTGTTGCAATTCTTGTTATATGGATCTCAAAGTGTTTGTATTTCGAACTAAGAAAATACTGTTTATGAGTTTAAGCTCACTTTGTTATGCAATTACTGTATTATGAAGTATTTTTACTACGAAAAGATGTTTTTGTTATAATAATATTTCAATAAGTAATTAAATGGTTACTATTCAACCTTCATTCGTATTAACAAAAAGCAAACATTTTTTAGGTCCCACGTTAACACATGGTATAAGTACCCTTTAGAATAGTTTTCTACATCTTATGGTTAAGATAAAATATTATTTTCTCAATTAGTAAAGACAAATGAAAAATTCTTAAGCACAATTTCATCAGGGGCGGCTTCAGGATTTATTTTTTGGATAAACACAGTTTTGGCGAGTCGTGACTACCGGAGGGGGGTAGCCCTCCTACACAAATTTTTAAAATTTAAATGGTATGTTTGAGGGCACTTTTACTCTCAACGCAAATAAATATAACCTAAAGAAAAGAGCGATTATTTGCTATTTTATAGTTGTTTGGTGGATTTTAAATTTCGCTGTAATATTACGAGCATTTCTTTTATTCTTAGAAACAGAACATTTATCTTTTTAAATTATTGACAACTATGAAGGATTTTAACAAATAAATATAAAAAAAGTTGGGTAGCTCTGAGCCTACCTGGACTACCCAATGGTGGAGCTACTGCGTTCATCAGCATCTTATGTTTAACTGCTGTTCCTGGCATAAACATTTAAAATGTCTGGCGAACCATTGCTCTTAAGTTGATATTTTACTAGTTTCATGCAATAAATTTAATGAAGCCTACTCGACTTTAGTGGTTTAAATGGTTTCTAGAATTACAGGTGGATATAGGATGTATATAGAAAAAAATCTTTATAAAAAAGCTACTTTCTTAAAGAAATAAAAGTGAAATATATTTCTGGTGAGATTGCAAATTATCTGCTATTTATGATTTTCTATATTTAATTGCCGAGGTGCGTAGTTAGCAAGGTACAATATGAAAGAAATTTTAATAATACAGATTTTTGTACTTTGAACAATCTTTTTTAAAACGTTATGTAGGAAGCCTTTTCTCTTTGTCACTCTTCTTTACGTGTAATGCTACAGAACTGGAGAATATTAATAAAGTCATTCTTTTTCATTAACATGATCATACCTCACCCTACCTACATATTATCATTATATTATGTACTGCATTTGTAAAACATTTTAAAATATAATAAGGAAAAAAACTACAGCAAACTAACTCAGGTAGAAATTTTATGTACTTTCTAATCAGTGAGCCTGCAAACAGCGTGATGCAATTACCTAACATAAGAGAGAGGGTCACTAGCAGTATGAAAAACATGTAATTCGGAAGGTTCTACAGTACTGAAGATTTTTTATACTATTTAAACTCACCAAAATGTTTCTTGTAGAATTGCTCATTATTTATTGCTTTTGGTTTTATAAAGTTCATTTTCGCATTTAATCGTTAGGTACAATTTCAAAGAAATTTTGATAAATTATTTATTTAAAAAATGTACTTAAATACAGATTGTTGTACTTCTTGGGTAGTGTAGCTAATCTTTAGCTTTCCCCTCTCTCCCCCCTCTCTATCTATCTATCTGCATATACTTTTAATTGCCGGTGCTACAATAATTTTATAAAAAATAATATCAATAGCATACATTTAATCATTAAAAAATCATGATTTATACATTTTAAATTTTAAAAAATGTAAATACAATTTCACTTCAGGAACACGTTCATACGTATTTGTAAAGTATAGGTTATAAAATGAATTCAAGACAAAACTACAGGATACGACTTCTAGTCATGGTTTCATGTGCAAGTCATTGAGCCTGCAAATTATGTAATGCAATTGTATAGCTCAACAGTATGACAAAATATCGTATATCAACACTTAAAGGCGCACAACAAATTATTTACTCCACTAGAATAATAAATACTTCTGGCATATTTATATATATATATATATATATATATATATATATATATATATATATATATATATATATATATATTTTCTTTTCCTGGCGAAAAACCAAGTGTGGTTATCATCGCCAAACACCGGCAAATGTAATACTAAAGTAGTTACATAAAACAAAATATAATTAAATTAAATAAATAAAACAAAACAAAATTTACAAAACATAACAGTAGTAATATAAAAATAAATATGCAACAATAAATATGTAACAATAAAGAAAAACACAACAATAAATAACAAAACAACGAAACACTATAGAACTATGTACTAGAACTATAGAACTATGTACTAGAACTATAGAACTACTATGTAAATCATTTACATCTATATTGCTTAGACGTTCCCATCATTGTCATGGTTTTATTCAGAGTGATCTTTCCACTGATCAATTAATAAATCTCAAGTCAACAGTAACAAAAGTCGAATTTATGTTACTTTCTGACAGAAAACTCTGAGGACAATGTTATAAAAAACCGAAGAATGCAATACTCTGTAGACACAGTTAAGTCTTTGTATACGAGGTGGTCTCCTCATAGTGTCTTTAATAGAAGGTGCAAAAAATAATGAATTCATAACGACAAAGATTCCTGATAGGTCATACAATCAATTTTTGTAATATACTGATATAAAAAAAATCCTAAATTTTAACATTTGTTTTCTTTAATTAAATTCAAATATAATTTGAAATTGTAATTACTAAGAGTTACATTCCTCCCTTTCATCTAAAGGGACTAAATTAAGAAACAAAAGTTAAAAAGGGGGATAAAAGTAAAAGTTGGGATCACAGACTGAGATTAAGAATAGAACGAAAGAGATGTAGATGTGCTCTTCTAACTTTCCGCATACCAGTTTCGTAATCAAGAAGGTTTAAATATAAACAGCTTCCTAGTTCTTCATCCAACAAAGAGGTAACATTACAGTCGACTTTGATAATTGACTCCACTGTAATACGTAGAATCAAGAGCTCTATTTAATGAACGGTTAAAACATGTGCCCATTGTTTATTTGTAATTACAGTTTGCAATAAAACATTTTTTTTATTAAACATGAAATGACAATTTAATGAGACAGCTATTATTAAAGCATGTTCTACTGGACATGCTTTAATCGCTGGAGCATGTCCGTCTGCCATTAAATCATAAACCGCTGGAGTTGAAAATTCTCTAATACTTGGTATCTCTATACTGTAAATATCCCCATAATCACAAAATAAATGTCTGCATGTTATACATCGTATAAATAATGCTTATAATTCCACCTAACTATAAAGAAAAGGCAACACAAAAATCATTACCTTGTAAGAAACAAAAAAAATAACAGTAGAAAACATGAAAAAAATAAAAATTACAAAACAAATCATTTAACATTAACAAAACCTTGAATACATTTAGACTTAAAATCAATCAAATAAAATCAGCACAAAAATATTAGAAAATATAAACTATAAAGGCCTATAAAGATGTCGCAATTATCAATGAAATAAATAACAAATGAGCTACACAATATTAAAGGAATATACAAAATTAAAAGCAATGACTGTAAAACATACTGTATAGGCAATATAAGAAGAAAAATGAATGAAATATATTAATAGAAACGTTTATGCATACATAAAACCAAATAAACATAAATCCAGTTCAGCCGTTTTAAGTAAATCAACATTACAATTTTCCAGACATTAATTACAATGAACCCATTAAATCTAAAGGAATTCAAACGAACATATCGGATAATATAGAATTATTCAAACTCTAATTTAAATCATTAATAATAGAGATACAGATACATACAAATACTTTGCAAAACACACTAAAATACTAAGCAAAATCAAGGACAATCTGAGAGCAATTTGTATTCTGACTCCAAGTACTCTAGAGAACACAGATACAACATTATCGCAACTATAGCGGTCGAAAATGATCGATAAAAAGTAATTATAAATAAATAATATGTTATGAAATATTATTATGAAAATAATAAAATAATGACAATGTGTTAATGTTGTTCGAATATTTTTAATTGTTTTATGCTAATGGAATCGTCCGACCATAAATAACATCAAATTTAATTTGTCTATAAAAACATTCAAACTGCGCCATAATTATCTTGTGGGAAACATTTAATTAGGAGTTTCATTCAATTTTACTTTGTTTCACCTTTATTGTTTTATTCTTTTTTTAAATTTTTAAACAGCTTCTTATAATTTCAACAGTTTAAAAGCTGATACATTCAGTGGAAGAGCTGCTTTCTTCATTAGAGGTAAGACATTTCATTTATTTGTTTCATTTATTTCATTTATTTATTTTATATATTTTTAATAAGTATATATATATATATATATATATATATATATACATATATATATAAAGAAATAAACCAATTTACAAATACAAGAATAATTTATTGAATTTACAATTAAATGCTTTTCGTTGGCAAACAGTACCAACATCCTCCTAACGAAAAGTACTGTTTGCCAACGAAAAGCTTTGAATTGTAAATTCAATAATTTATTCTTGTATTTGTAAATTGATTTATTTCTTTATTAATTCACAGAAATACATATTATATATATATATATATATAAATATATATATATATATATATATATATATATATATATATATATATATATATATATATATATATATATATATTATTGTTCAATGGTGTTGCCATAAAACAGAATATTTCACTTTTAGTTCATCAGTTAATACAAAGCAGATTAGCGTGAATATGTACGTTGAAGACATTTTCACAAAAATAGAGTTAGCAAATTACAACAGAATGATTTCCAATTTCTGATGAGGAGTACTGTATTAGCAAAGTATAAAAAGGTTTTGTAACCGTCTTTAATTTTTTGTAGCTAAAGTTATTTTCTTGTTTATAATACGCTTCAAATTTGTAATTTGTAATTTTTTATCCCCTACAAATTTTGTAATACATAATTAAAAGCCACCTTATACAAACAGTTTAAGATTTTATATAGCATTTCACACAGTAAGTAACTAATGTACGCATTAACATACAGTTACAGAACGCATCTTGTGCAGTTGTACAAGGCAATGAACTAGAGCAAAACGTCACTGGCTTAGCAAGAAGTTAAAAAACTAATTTTTCTGGTTTTTAAAAATATAAATCAAAGCTTGTTACATTGTATCCATTTAATATGGTACAATTATATACCTAAAATGTCTCTATTATTTTAATTAATATTAGCTTTTATTGGTAAATACCCTAAAATAAAGTTAGAAAAGGTTAAATTTAGACATTAAGTAAAATTTAACATATTAATTTGTTTACAGCAATGTAACATTTTTATGGTGGCTGAGTGTAAAATATAAAAATACTCAAGTGAGGGCTCACATAAAAATGTACATTTTAAAATGTTAAGAAAAATAAATTATTTAAATAATAACAATATCATACAATAACTCAATAAATATAAAGTTTTACTTATAACATATTATAACCACACGACAAAGAAAAGGTATTGTGTATTCAATCAAATATTGTATATTTAATAAATGTATTTTAAGAAAAAATATAACATTTACACTTCTTATATTAAACAAATATGAAAAATAAATCAATTAAATCATTCGATTTCTAGAGGTAGATAATTTTATTCATAAAATTTAATAATTACACAATTTTTTAAAAAGATGTATTTATGACCTTTTAAAGACTTTCATTTTGTAGGTACTTTATTCATAAAGTATAACGTCTTGTATTAATAAATGTATTCAAAGAATCTGGGTGCTATAAACAAAACAAATAGGGAGTATAAATTGTTTCACAGGAGTTGTGACGTTGTACTTCACGCTACTCAGTGAGTATCAATACTTTGCACAACATTTTGTATAATAGTAAAAGCTTCTAAATAACTGTTCTATACATAAAGTCAAATTTTGAAACCTCGGCTTTTTAATTAGTATAACATTTCGTTATCATTCGACAAAAATAATAAAGATTCGCATTTTTTTTATATAAAGATGACAATGCCAGGAAACTATAAAATACACTTCGGTAAGTGTAAAATTGGATTTCGAACCTATAAAATGTACACTAGGTACGGATTCGTTAGTTACATTAAAGCTTAATTGTCACAATAACAATGTTTTAATAATATAAAGCATGTTTAGGTAACTACGTTGCAATAAACAGTAACAACCATACACTAGCAGTTATTGCTGATGTCAGCGTAGTTATTGAAACATTGTTGTAGGAATTGATTGTCTTTAATGTTTCCATTGTTAATCAATTGATCTCAAGAGTTAAATTCAAACAGCTTATTAGAGTAATAAGTGTTATATTATGTAAACAGTTGCTGTACAGCTACTCTTATTGGTTGAAACTCCCAATATCAGATTCGTGCGTTTTACTAATGTCGGATAAAGGATGATAGGGTCATGTTAATATTTAGTCCTTACTAAAATTCCCAAATGTCGGATTCGAATGAAAAGCAATAGATACCCAAGTTAGCTGC
>JBAIZL010000004.1:184592231-184677231 GCA_036971475.1 Prosapia bicincta | reverse complement strand
CTAATGGAAAATTCCACTGATCCCGATCAGTTCTGGAAAAACGAGTCTGGTTGGAGTATCTTCTGATCCCGGGGCGGGCTGACTAGTCCAAGTCATTCGAGGATCCTTTTGAGTACTTACAAGCACGTACCGCAGTATGTATAACTGTCTAAGCCAACAGTCTTGGGACTGACGCTAGTCACTCAGTTTGTGGGTGGATTTGGGGGTGCGTGAATTTTGAATCAACCTCAACAATTTTCGTACCTTCTGCTGTTCTTGAACGAAAGGATAAAATGTTTGCACTTAAAAGTCAATAGTCTACTTTCTTCATATTTAGACATCTTTCATTATTCTTTCCGTTTCAGAAGCACACAGACGAATGATGTTGGGAATAGTGTTTCTACCGTCTAGTGTCTACCGGGGGAAAGAAACAAGCGACAATGCGATAATTCAGGGCTTCCGGCTTGATTATCAAAACATAGAACCATGGAATTGTGTACTAGCTGTCGGGAGGTCTGTCTCCCGGAACAAGAGTTGGGGAAAGGTTTTCGTTGCGGAAATGGTTTCGCTAAATGGAGTATTTTCGAGCGAAGGGGCAAAACTAACAATTCACGACGTTATTCGTTCTCCTGGTATTCTTGTTTTTTTTTTCATACAGACTTCGGCATAATGTTATTTAAAATAAATTTTTGGTGTTTTTGTGCAGGATTTTAAATAAGTTTATTCGCCGATATCTCAGGCCGTTGCAATAATAATTAAGGCGCCACAGGTTCCTTGCGTATTCTTATGACGAGCCTATCTTGGGTGATTCATCCGGAAGCACCTGTTGGCAATGAAGGAGGGTACTTAAGCTTACCGGTAGGTACTCGGCTATCCAGGTATTGCCGAGTAGCATGTTACCTTTTGTGAGGGTTATGTTGACATGTGGGAGGAGAGGCTATTATAGACAAATCTGACCTTTTAGTAAAACTTATAAAAATAAATATGACTAACATATAAATGACTATTATAAAAATAAATATGTAGTAAAAATAATTCCAAAACTAACAATGGAGAAACAATAATAATTTATAAACATCTGTTTTTTGGGATTTCAAATAAATTTAAAGAAAATCCATTTTTCCGAGTAATTGTGGTATTAAAAATGTTTTTGTAAATGAAAATGATTATTTAAATTGTTATTTCAGATTAGGCGGGGCCTGCAGATCATAGTTTTGCAAACTGCCTTAGTGTAAATATTTGTATTGAAACTTAAAGTTAGAAAATATTTCTTCAGTTTCTATCAGTTTCTCCTAATAATATACAAGAAAATGAACTCAACAAATCTATCTGAATAGAATATACATTCAAATCAAAAGATTAATACACAAATGTTAAGTACAGTTGGTTTTCTTTCAGGGCTTAAAAAATACGAACTCAAAGTCATCACCTACAGCTGTGACCCATCTTTAGGCGTTGTGTCCTACATACGTTGCAGTGACTATGGAAGTAAGCAAATTTTAATTTTTCATTATTTTTTACACGTCGTTTAGGCAATAGAACTAACGAGACATGAAATACACTGCTTGGTAAAGAAAGTGAGTAAAGGATGTTTGGTAAAGGATATGAGTAATAACGATGTGAGTATATGATGTTTGGTAAATGATGTATGAAATAAAGATTTGAGTAAAGATGTGTGTAATAACGACGTGTGTAAAGGATGATTGGTAAATGATGTGCGTAATAACGATGGGAGTAAAGGATGGGAATAATAACGATGTGAGTAAAGGATGTGAGTAATAACTATATGAGTAAATATGATTGGTAAAGGATGTGAGATATAAGGATGTAAGTAAAGGATGTGAGTAATGAAGATGTCAGTAAAGGATGTTTGGTAAAGGATGTGAGTAATAACGATGGGAGTAAAGGATGGGAATAATAACGATGTGAGTAAAGGGTGTGAGTAATAACTATATGAGTAAATATGTTTAATAAAGGATGTGAGATATCAGGATGTACGTAAAGGATGTGAGTAATGAAGATGTCAGTAAAGGATGTTTGGTAAAGGATGTGAGTAATAACGATGGGAGTAAAGGATGGGAATAATAACGATGTGAGTAAAGGATGTGAGTAATAACTATATGAGTAAATATGATTGGTAAAAGATGTGAGATATAAGGATGTAAGTAAAGGATGTGAGTAATGAAGATGTCAGTAAAGGATGTTTGGTAAAGGATGTGAGTAATAACGATGGGAGTAAAGGATGGGAATAATAACGATGTGAGTAAAGGATGTGAGTAATACCTAAATGAGTAAATATGTTTGGCAAAGGATGTGAGATATAAGGATGTAAGTAAAGGATGTGAGTAATGAAGATGTCAGTAAAGGATGTTTGGTAAAGGATGTGAGATATAAGGATGTACGTAAAGGATGTGAGTAATGAAGATGTCAGTAAAGGATGTTTGGTAAAGGATGTGAGTAATGACGATGGGAGTAAAGGATGGGAATAATAACGATGTGAGTAAAGGATGTGAGTAATAACTATATGAGTAAATATGATTGGTAAAAGATGTGAGATATAAGGATGTAAGTAATGGATGTGAGTAATGAAGATGTCAGTAAAGGATGTGAGTAATAACGATGTGAGTAAAGGATGGGAATAATAACGATGTGAGTAAAGGATGTGAGTAATAACTATATGA
This sequence comes from Prosapia bicincta, assembly GCA_036971475.1. Taxonomy (NCBI): domain Eukaryota; kingdom Metazoa; phylum Arthropoda; class Insecta; order Hemiptera; family Cercopidae; genus Prosapia; species Prosapia bicincta. Next base: position 184,674,571 of record JBAIZL010000004.1, on the reverse strand, counting down.
GTAAATATGTTTGGTAAAGGATGTGAGATATAAGGATGTAAGTAAAGGATGTGAGTAATGAAGATGTCAGTAAAGGATGTTTGGTAAAGGATGTGAGTAATAACGATGGGAGTAAAGGATGGGAATAATAACGATGTGAGTAAAGGATGTGAGTAATAACTATATGAGTAAAGATGTTTGGTAAAGGATGTGAGATATAAGGATGTAAGTAAAGGATGTGAGTAATGAAGATGTCAGTAAAGGACGTTTTTTAAAGGATGTGAGTAATAACGATGTAAGTAAAGGATGGGAATAATAACGATGTGAGTAAAGGATGTGAGTAATAACTATATGAGTAAAGATGTTTGGTAAAGGATGTGAGATATAAGGATGTACGTAAAGGATGTGAGTAATGAAGATGTCAGTAAAGGATGTTTGGTAAAGGATGTGAGTAATAACGATGGAAGTAAAGGATGGGAATAATAACGATGTGAGTAAAGGATGTGAGTAATAACTATATGAGTAAATATGATTGGTAAAGGATGTGAGATATAAGGATGTAAGTAAAGGATGTGAGTAATGAAGATGTCAGTAAAGGATGTTTGGTAAAGGATGTGAGTAATAACGATGGGAGTAAAGGATGGGAATAATAACGATGTGAGTAAAGGATGTGAGTAATAACTATATGAGTAAATATGTTTAATAAAGGATGTGAGATATCAGGATGTACGTAAAGGATGTGAGTAATGAAGATGTCAGTAAAGGATGTTTGGTAAAGGATGTGAGTAATAACGATGGGAGTAAAGGATGGGAATAATAACGATGTGAGTAAAGGATGTGAGTAATAACTATATGAGTAAATATGATTGGTAAAAGATGTGAGATATAAGGATGTAAGTAAAGGATGTGAGTAATGAAGATGTCAGTAAAGGATGTTTGGTAAAGGATGTGAGTTATAACGATGGAAGTAAAGGATGGGAATAATAACGATGTGAGTAAAGGATGTGAGTAATAACTATATGAGTAAATATGATTGGTAAAGGATGTGAGATATAAGGATGTAAGTAAAGGATGTGAGTAATGAAGATGTCAGTAAAGGATGTTTAGTAAAGGATGTGAGTAATAACGATGGGAGTAAATGATGGGAATAATAACGATGTGAGTAAAGGATGTGAGTAATAACTATATGAGTAAATATGTTTGGTAAAGGATGTGAGATATAAGGATGTACGTAAAGGATGTGAGTAATGAAGATGTCAGTAAAGGATGTTTGGTAAAGGATGTGAGTAGGCCTAATAAGGACGGGAGTAAAGGGTGTTTGGTAAAAGATGTGAGTAATGAAGATGTCAGTAAATGATGTTTGGTAAAGGATGTGAGTAATAAGGACGGGAGTAAAGGGTGTTTGGTAAAGGATGTGATGAAGATGTAATAACTGCTGTATAATAACGCTAGTATTTAGTTTCTACATACGTTTATCTATAAATGCCTAACCTTAAATAACTTAAGTTAGTAATACTTGACTAGCCTATATCTTTTTATTTTTCACATATATTACTCAAATATACATTCTGTACAAGGAACAGATCTTACAAACTACACCTACTGGTTAAAACCTACATAAAGTATCGTGTAGGAAACATAACCACACTTTATAAATACTGTTCTTTATAAATTAGTTGTTTAATAATAACGGCGCTATGTTGCACTGCTTGTATTATAATATAAGTACAAAAGTATTTGAATAAATTAGATTTGGTTATTCAAAATCTAAAACGTAAACTTTCTGAACGTAAGGCAAACCATTTGTAAAGCTAAACATTTCGGCTCATTGCTAAATGCTCGTGAATAAAATGTCGTTCAGTCAGACAGTAAATAAAGTCCGTATACCAAAGTAAATCTAAGAGTGTGCATAAACGTGAATCGCTTTATACGTATAGAACCATTTTCCGTTGTCGGGTCATTACTTTAAAAAAAATTTAACTTATTTTATGTGTGTTCCTATATTAACGTTATGTTTCAAAAACTATAATTCTAATATGTGTTTATGGTGTCCGAGTTCATGTCGCCTTTTTTTTATTTAGAATGCATTGTTATGTATTTATTTATGTAACGTATGTGAAAATAAAAGGTTTAATAGGATTTGTTTAAGTATTACCTCTAACGTATTTTTTTAAAGAAGTAAAAGAATTATGTATAATGATATATGAGGTCAAGTTTATTTCTTATTATTAGTGCTATTTCGTTGTCATATTGTTGCTAATCTTATCTGACGTTTTTGTTTCAATGTGTGTACGTGATATGCTTTACGTTATTCTTTTATTAGACTATATTACATAATACAACTTTACCTACTGTAGCATATTCTGATACAACGGATTTAGTCATAGTCTACAGCATAATATAATCTTATCTTTAACGTCCAAGTTAGCTCAAGGCCCACGTAATCCACTTTATTTCAACAAATAATTTTAAAACAAAACCAAAAGAAACTGTTTATTAAATTGATGTTAGTTTTAATATTTAAACTAATAATATATTACGATTAATTATTTCCATAATCAACAATTAGGATTGTAATTCTAATTAAATAGTTTTTAATTTTGAAGAAAACATTCCTTCATTTTTTAATTTTATCTTTACTAATGAATAGGATTTTCCATATTTTTTAATTAAAATTTATACAAATTAGTTTTAATTTTATAGTTGTTGTTGTTGTTGTCGTGTGACAAGTGCAATAAAAACAATAAAAAAAAAGAAAAAAGTGTTCAAAGAAAGGTAGAGAGAGCACAGTTAAACGGGTCCAAAGGCGTGAAGCACTGCACTGGCCACATCTGCAGCTTTGTCCGTATAAAGGGTCTCCCTAGAACAGTTTAAGTCAATTTTAAATAGTGCTGCAATGATGGACGGGCAGTTGAAGAGATGATCGGGATCAAGCTGTATCCCTGGGCAGTGCCTACATTCAGGGTATGTTCTTGATCCATCTGGCAAGATTTTCATGTCTTTGAGGTGCATTGTCCTCAGTCTGGCAATTGTTTTTGTTATTTCCCTGTCGTAGTTAAGCTCGGGAAGTGATGATTTTCTTTGGTTGTTATGGCAGAGCTTCTGTTTTGCAACGGCATTTACGTCGGAAGATGTAATTACGGAGGCTGGTTCGATGGTTCTCGCTTCCTTGGCCAGAGAATCGGCCTCTTCGTTCCCTTTGATGTCGACGTGTGCCGGGATCCATTGAAGCGTACAAAGCTTCTTCTTTTCCTCAATTAAGAACAGGAGGGTATTGATCTTTTGGGCGAGGTTTGTATTTCCTTTTTGGATGGCCTGAAGAGCAGATCTGCAGTCCGTGAAGATTACTATGCCATCAGAGGGGTTGAGTGTTGTCCAAGTAAGGTAAATACTCAGAGCTTCTTTGATTGCGATGAGTTCGCTTGTGACGTTGGAGGCGATTTTGCCTGCTGCAATTTTGTGTCTGGAAGCTGAGCCATCAGGGTAGGTTATAAAGATTCCGGATCCAACTCTATCGCAGTCAGAATTCGAAGAGCCGTCGGTGTAAGCAGCGACCAAGTGTGGTTTTAAAATCTTGGCAATAGTTTCCATTCGTTTCCTATTGTTTCTTGAGGCTCTTTTTTGGAGCAGGGTTCGAGGAGATTCAAGTTTATATTCATAAAGGAGGGTGGTTTGACCGGGAACCTGGGTTCTTGAAAGATGTCAAGGCTCGTGTGCTGTAGGTTGATGTCCTGTCTGATGTTTTTGTCGTACTGGAGAGTAGAAGATCTTTTTAGCCTGTTTTTTTCCGACCAGTTCCGAAAGGTGACTTTTGAGATATGTTGTTCGTGATTGCTCCTGATTTTGTTTGTGAATTTCACTGTAGTGAATTTTCTCCGATTTTCCAATGGGGTTAGGAAACATTCAGTTTCAGCTTTCAAATTATTTGTAGATGAGACGACTCCAATGATGGCTTTGGAGGCTCTGTACTGGACGGAGTCGACTTTCGAGGATGAAGATGCTGGAGCCCAGATTGGTGCTGCATATTCAAGGATTGGTCTGATGAGTGTTGTGTAAGTATTTAGGAGTGTCTTTGGTTTGGAACCCCAGTTTGAACTACAAAGTCTGCTCAGGATGCTGAGTTTTTTCAGAGCTCTCTTTGAAACTGTTTCAGTGTGCTTAGTAAATCTCAGTTCCGCATTGAGTGTGAGACCAAGGTACCTGGGGTGCGTGACTTGTTTGACGGTAGTATTGTGGAGCCTAATGTTCGGATGGTGAGTCTGCCTGTTCCTTCTGTCTGTTGAGAAAACAAAAGATTTGGATTTATCAGGGTTAGTAAGGATCTTAAGGTCTTTAAGCCCAGGTTTCGATGCCAAGCAGGTTGGTATTTAAGGCTTGTTCAGAGACTGAGATATCAGAGTGTGTATGCCAGATAGCGATGTCGTCTGCATAGCAGGCAATTTTAGCCTCCTTGCATATGTGTTCATGGAGGGTGTTCATATACAGTTAAATTTTACAGTTAAAAATTAAAAATAAACTACATTCTTCTCCTTAAATTTTCTGAAATTTTTATAAATTGATAAAGACTACAACTGGCAGTCAAATTTTATGAATTTATTCATTTATACCAAGCTTCTTCTAGGCTTTATCATTTCGAATTACTTTTAATAACTTATCCTTGTGGGCTACATTTTTTATATTCTAGAGTAAATTTGATTATAAGCCTTTATTCATAGTCACTTCCGTCTACTAAACATTGGATACTGTTTATTTTGTTTTTATATTGCTTTATGGGTTTTTTTAAAAAAATGAACATAAATTAAAGTATTGGGTATTTATAAATTTACTAACCATCCTTTTTGTAACCTATAACTCTTTTAAATTTTATCAAACTTTATTTCATCAATTTCAATAATATATGATTTTTATAAAGTTGTAGTTTTTTAAGCTTCATTATTTTGCTTTGCCATCAGATTAATCAAACCAGCTTTAAAAGAGTAACATTTCAGTTAGTAAATATTGTTTCAAAATAACTACAATCAAATAAAGATCACAGATTTTTATTTTTCTGTCTAGCCAACTGCGTAATAATATGACAATAATGTTTTTTAAAAAGTAATATTTATTTTATCAATTTAATATTCTAGGCCTACATGTAACCACTTTTTGACAGAATTAAGAAGTGGAATTCCACAATAGATATTTTGCCACCATTAATATTGCAGAAAGTTTGTTCATCTTAACATTAATAATAAGGTTTAAGCTAGTTTTCATGTGCATTTATTTGGCAGAATACAATTTGCAATGTTATAACATTATGAAGGCGATAGTTATTTGTTCTACATACATTATTATCTACTTGTTACGGATGCCTAAGTGCGAGTAAATTCAAATTAACAACGTATCTTTGGTTTTTACAGCCAAAGGTAATTTCGACTTGAGGGGGATTTTGGTATTAGCTTCAAACATTAACAACCCAGCATCGTTGGCAAAGGCTAAAGCCTTCTTCGATGACGATAAAAAGACCGGACTGGAGCCACCTTTGTCAGCAGTAAATCACGAAAAATGTCAGTGAAAAGAAGAAGATTCGTTTCTTATAACGCACTAAAATTACTTCTATTAATCAGATATCGTAACAAATAAAATATATTCAACCTAATCCTCTTCAAGTGATATTAAATCTGAATATTTACTTAATTGCTTACACTTTTTTAATTCTGACCTTACCATTGAAAATAAAACACAAAAATAAACTATAGTCAACTTTAAAATTTCAATGATTGATTTACCTTAATTTTTGTCTTTTAATACATTATATTAACTAGCTTATTGGGGAAATGACCCTTTTCATATTGAAACAAATTTTAAACTTTTGTATAGTATTTATTTTTTAATGCAAATTAAATAAAATTTAATTCAAGTTTTTCATAACAAAATTTCCTTATAAACTATATCTATACACATAGCCTACTTCCATACTCTGTACAGCCTTCCAAGCTTCCACAATTTCTTTCTTAAAATTCCCATTTTTTTCTAGCTTTTCCCATATTATCAGGTAACGGAGAATCACTAAAGCACCGCAAAAATAGGAAATAATTCTGAATTCGTAGCAAAAATCATTGCTAGAATTAATTGAAAAATTATTTTTGTTGAGTGCTTGATCACTGGAACACAAACACATACAAGCACGCACACACACTCGAACAGGAGAGAGAAACAAAGTTTTTAAAACACTCTACTTAAAAGGGTTTTTAAACGTTATTTAAAAAGTTAAAGCTAGTATATTTATAAAACTGTAGATTTACACTTGGATAATTTCGTTTGTTTGATATGTACTCAAGAGTTATAAAATTTTTTAAAAAATACATATAGGTATGTTTAGATTATTCAATATCACCAAATCTATATTTATGTAACGAAGATAGTCATAATACATGGGTACATACACTGCAGAATCAGATAAAACAGGGCGCTGTGTAGGCAATTTAACACCAAAAATGTCATGAAGGAGGCTATAGGAGTAAGCTATAGAAAAGATTGTAAAAATAAGAATTGGTTCACATAAGTGACTAAAATTTCGAAGCAAATTATCCAAGCACATTGCTGAATATGTTTATTAGAAAGTGTAATTGTCAAGGAATTTATATTTTTCCAACATCTGTTCAATTTAACGACATTGACGGATTTTAAAAAAATTGCAGAACATTCCCGTTATAGATTTAGATAAAACAGAATACTATCTGTCACGTATTTAATAACAAAATATGAGCTTTACCAAATTTTAGGAAGATTTCTATTATATTAAAGGAAATTAATATATTACAATCGAAAACTCTAAAATAGTTAGGTTAAGAAAAACATGCTAAGATGGAATAAAAAGGTTTGAAGAAAATATTTATCGCTAAGCATGTGATTTTGAACTGGAATTTCTCAAACAGAAAAAAAGACCGCAGTCCTCTTTTTTGTAAGCTGAACTAAGATTGATTTTTTAAGTAATAGAGGTTTTCCGGGAAGTCATAAATATGACACAAGAATTACATGGGTGGAAAAGAAGAGACAAACATCATCTAAAATTCCCAGACGATTCAGATATCCCTTACGAAGATCATCACAGCCGACAATCCTAAGTTAAAGTCAATATGCAAGGTAATTTCAATTAGAAATTTTAAATTCCCTAAGTTTTAAAGAAATATTTGATAATGCTAAAGATAGTTCTCGATAGTTTTAGAAGATATAAACTAGAGTTCTGATAAACAAGCTTAATTATATCAAAATTCTCCAATCCCGTTATTTAAACAGTTTATTCAATTATGTACAGCAATTATGTACAGCTTTAAAATAGACCTAATTATTGTATTTTGGAGACCTTGTAATAAATATTTTGTAGGCCTAAGCAAGAAATATATATATATATATATATATATATATATATATATATATATATATATATATATTATAACATAACGTATGAAGCTTAAGTATAAATTCAGTATATATCTAAAAAGGCAAATAATCGGAAGAAATATTTTGCAAAAGCGTCAAGAATAGTTACTAAAATTACAGACAAAGTACATGACCATTGTTCTATTTCGAGTGTAGTCATAAAGGGGCTGGGGAATCTCTAACAAAAAAAGGGTCCAACTATTTTAAGATAGGATTTTCCAAAATACCTGGTGTTAAATATTTTGCCATATAACGGCAACATTGATTTCCGGAGGACCTTAAATAATTAAATAAATGAAATTGACGTTTTGTACATACCTCACTGGGCGAAGTACCACCACTTTTCGGACAGTTATTCGGGTGCACCCTTTCCCGCACTTATCAATTTCCTGTTGAACTTAAAGAAATCACTTATATATAAAATGTCACTATTAATGTTAAGAGTACCTTCTCCACACGACAGGAGAAACAAAGAGAGAGAAATGGTCTAAACCGAGCCTCGTTTAGAACACACAAAACTTCGTCACGTCGAGAGTGACGGGAGAGATGTCGTTTAACCGACGATTCGAATGGAACTGGGCCGTACCGAACCTTGTAAGAGACAAAGGTTGGCCGATAAGGAGTCCCTCTCTGAAGCATTTACACTGTCTTTTAAATTATCTTTAATTTAAAGAAAAGTACGTAACATACCGGGGGCCTTGAATCCTCCTAGGATTCAAAGAAGAATACAATATAAGCTACCCCAGCACGAGAGAAAAAAAACAATAATTATCAATAAACAAACTGAGAGTTCTTCACAAAAAACAAATATACACTAAATAAAATAAAAATTGCTTTTCTAGAAACATGAGAAAAATAATAAGTTTATTCTGCACTAATGGGCAGGGGGAAAACCTTATGAGAAGGTCGAGTTATAAGTCCTTGCTGTGTCTTGAGCTGAACAACTCGCACCACACCGTCTGTGCCAGGGAACACTTGTGTCACTCTTGCCAATGGCCAAGAGAGAGGCGGAGTAGGTTGATGCACTAGCACTAGGTCGCCCACACGAAGGTTGTCTGTCGTTTCCGTCCATTTGGTCCGCTGCTGTAGAGTGTGAAGATATTCCAGCTGCCACCTTTTCCACATGCGTTGGTGAAAAGCATGGACGAGGTGCCAATGCTTAAGTCTATTAGTAGGGACTTCAGCCAGATTTCTTTCGGGTACGGCGACGAGTGGAGCTCCAATTAAAAAGTGTCCTGGGGTCAGAGCAGTGAGATCGGAAGGATCGTTAGACAAAGGTGTGAGTGGTCGAGAGTTGAGGATTGACTCGACTTGAGTTGTCAGAGTCATGAATTCGGAGAGAGTTAGAACGTGTTCACCTATGACGCGACGGAAGTGATGTTTAGCGCTTTTAATTGCGCTTTCCCATAGCCCTCCTTGATGAGGTGCAGCAGGAGGATTGAAGTGCAAATTAACTCCACGTTGAAATGAAAATTCACAAACGAGATCTTGTCCTGAGGTCCTGAGTAGAGATCGCAGAGCATTGTCAGCTCCCACAAAGTTTGTTCCGCAGTCGGAATAGATGTGTTGACAAAGACCCCGTCTAGACACAAATCGAGTCAATGCTGCGATGAACGCGTCCGTCGAGAGATCAGTGACCACCTCAATGTGAACAGCTTTGGTGACAAGGCATACAAAGACACAGATGTATGCCTTGATGGTTCGAATAGAGCGTAGATTATGTACTTTCAGAGTGAAAGGACCACCATAATCAATGCCTGTGTTGAGAAATGGGCGAGTAGGGGTCAGTCGAGGTTGAGGTAAGTTTCCCATAAGAGGATTTTTATTTTTAGGTCGGTGCTTAAAGCACACAATACACTTGAAGACGCGTGCACGGATTACATTCCGAGCACACAATATCCACACCTCTTGTGCGAGAAGTGATTGGGTGAGTTGAACTCCAGAATGAAGGTACTTCCGATGATATAGGTCAATCAAGGAGTCAACCACAGGGTGTTTCTTAGGCAAAATCACCGGATGTTGTGTCTCACAACGAATCTGTGCTGCTTCGAGTCGTCCACCAACTCGCAGGACGCCATCGCTATCGAGAAATGGTGTTAATCGTCGAAGCCTAGAAGATACCCTGGTAGGAGGGGTGTGTCCTAATGCCTTTAAATCTTCGATGAAGGAGGATGCCTGAAGTAATTTGAATATTCGGATTCTGGCTGAGTTCAACTCCCCCGTAGTGAGAGGTCCAACAGTTCTTCCTAAGTGACGAGAGTTGTGTATGAAACGCAACAAGTACGCCATTACACGCTGCAGTCGACTAAAGCTAGAATATTTCCGCAGCAAGTCCCATTCTGAGTGAACAGTGGAGAGAAGAGATATAGGTGAAATATGTTTATATTCCCCTGTGTCAATGAGTTTTGTGGTATCCTGAAGAAACGTGGGTGTCTCTAGGTGTTCGTATGGAAGATCCTGTAATAGTTGATAAGCGTTAGTAGTCCATTTCCGCAATTCGAAGCCACCTCGAAGTAAAAGAGAAATGAGCTGAGTTTTCAAATGAGAGGCCTCATCAATGGAATCACCACCCGCAATAATGTCGTCGACAAACGTTTGTGTGCGGAGTACTTCGGCAGCCTGAGGGAATGAAGCACCTTCATCGGAGGCGAGCTGATGAAGAGTTCTTATCGCCAGGTAAGGTGAACAACTAAGTCCATAGGTTACTGTGGTCAATTGATAAGTGGAAATAGGTTGATCGACATGGTCCCTCCATAGGATCAGCTGATAAGGTTGATCATCAGGGTGGACTTTGATCTGACGATACATCTGACGTATATCGCAAGTAAAAACCACATTATGATAGCGAAACATGAGTAACAGATCACAAATGTTGGTCTGCATTTTCTGTCCTGTCCACAGGGTGTCGTTGAGAGAGAAACCGTTGGATGTTTTTGCACTGGCATCAAAGACTGTTCGAAGGCGAGTAGTGGTGCTGGATTCCTTTAGAACCCCATGATGAGGTAAAAAGTAGTGAGGTGAACTGAGCTGAGTGTTTTGGGCAAGTATCATGTGTCCAGAAGTCAAATAGTCAGACATGAATTCTGCATAAAGTTGCTTGAAGCGAGGCTTAGAGTTGAACTTTTGTTCGAGAGATTTTAATCGTACTTCTGCGTTCCCGCGAGAAGTTCCGAGAGGAGGTTTATCTTGTTTGAAAGGAAGTCGGACACAGTAACGACCTGAACTGTCGCGTGTATGAGTAGCGACATAATGAGCTTCACATGCTTGATCATGTGGTGAGAGTTTTGAGGTGAAGGGCACTTCTTCATGTTGCCAGAATTTTTGTAGAGAATTGTGCAGTTCCAAGTCATTCACCGTGAGTAATGTGGTGGACATACTAGCACTAGATTCGCTTTCACAAGTAGGCAGACATGGAGCTTCTCCCATAACCATGAATCCAAAGTGAGTGCCTATCAGGCACGGCATATTAGAGCCGAGAGAATGCGTAGTTGGAGTCAATATTAAAGGAAAAAGAGCGCCGCCCAGAAGAATATCAATGCGACTTGGCAAATGAAAAGTAGGGTCGGCAAGTGTATAAGATTGTACCTTATTTAGTACTTTAACGTCAATGTGAGTACGAGGTAAATCGACGCAAATTTTGTCGAGAATGAGAAAATTATGTTTGGCAGCTATTACTGTGCCATCGAGAGTGTGCACGCCTAAATAGGTCATGCCCCTTGAGCGAGTAAGAGTTTGAGAAAGTCCAACAATGTTGTGATTACTTCTCGTTCGAGTTACACACATTAGTTGAGCTACTTGCTCTGAAATAAATGAGGATTGGCTTCCTGAGTCCACCAGAGCCCGGAAAACATAAGTCGTCCCGGTAGGAGAGGAGAGTTTTACTAAAAGTGTGCCCAGGAGCACAGTTGTACTTTGAGAGGCAGGATTAGTCGCCTGAGAAGTCATACTAATAGGTGACTGAACAACTTCTGTTACACCTTGGTCCTGGGAAATAGAGGACTTTAATGGTGTATGCTGAGGCAGGTGATCGTTGTCGAAATGGAGAAGAGTGTGATGTTTCCTTTTACATTGAAAACAAGTCGATTTGGATTTACAAAACTTCACACTGTGAGCGCCCAAACATGAAATACATCTACTATACGACTTCGCGATCTTCAAACGCTCTGTCGGAGATTTGGCCTTAAACTTAAGGCAGGAATAGATTTTATGGTCTGTTCCTTTACACAGAAAACATAAAGGATGCTTTGTTTCAGACGCTGTGTCATTGACAGAGTTACAAGTCACCAGCGAAGTCCCCTTTCGGTTAACCTGAGTCTTATACATTAACTGTTTTCCCTTCGAAGTTTGAGGCGAGTTTGAAGGTAATGAGTTAGGGTTGAGAGTTGAAGAGGAATGTAGTGTCGCGTGTTCAAGTTCACTACATTTTTGTGAGAGGAAGTTGATAATTTCCGCAGGTGTTGCCAGAGTCGACGTATTATCCCGTGATTGTTCAAGCTTCTTCAGTATAGTAGAATCCAGCTTGCGTAAAATCATCGCTGACAATAAGGGATTGTTACTCGTGATATCAATTTGTAGCCCCTTCAAGGCTTGGGTGTTCTCTGTGTAACTTGTAACAAAGTTACGCATTTGGTTAGAAGTGTAATTGATATTCGGCAAGTCGAGAATTCTATTGAGATGAATTGACATTAATCGTCTTGGAGAATGATATCTCTCCATAAGAAGGTCATACGCGACTTGATAATTAACTTCCGAAATAGGTAAAGAGTTAATTAATTTTAATGGTTCACCTGAGAGTACACTGAGCAAATACTGTAGTTTGGTGACAGCATTGAGAGATGTATTTTTATGTATGGTAGAGTCAAAGAGATTTTTGAAAGAAATCCATTCAAATGGATCACCCGTGAAATGTTTGAGTTCCAATTTTGGAAGTCGCAGTGGGATTTGTGACGAGAGTGAAGAGCTAGCTTCGGTTTTTTGCCTAGCAGCTTGTTTCGCTTCTATTGAAGCAACAGTGTAATTTATGCGAGAAACAAGATCATTAACCACAGCCGAAGTTGAGAAATTGGGAATAAAATCGTTATCTTTTTCCAACGAGAGTTCATTGAATAAGTCCAATGTGTCTAAAAATTCTTGTTTAATGCTAGCGACAGAGGGAGCTCGGATCATTAATTCCTGCATGATCGCTTTATCAGAAATCTTTTGCGTGAGATCATAAATAGATTGGATCTGGGAAAATAGAGCTTCCTTCTTAGCAGTGATTACTCTTAGTGATTTGGCCATTTTGTAGAATTGAATTATATCTACAATAACAATAAGGCTCTTTAAATACACTAACAAAATATGCTATACTAATAGCAAGAGCGATAGAGAAAGCATAAACTAGTTTCTCACAAAGAAATGTAAATATTGAATGTTTGAACCTATGAAAGGACGTAAACAGTTGAAGAACGGACGTAAACAGTTGAAGTAAACAAATGTCTCTTATTCAAGGTTACAATAACAAGATATCTTCCAATAATTGCAATCAGAAAAACGTTCAATACAAATTATGAAAAAATGTAAATATTTTAAAAAGAAATAATTACAATTACATTAGACAGCATGTAACTGAATGATCTGCTTCAAAACAATAAGCATTAATAAATATAAATTTGTAATTTACAAGCAGTGAAATCATAGGTGACTTCTTTTACCATACTAAATAGCAGAAAATATTTATAAATATATTAGCCTATTAACATAGTATGAGTGAGAAACATAAACTTTGAATCATACTAATTGTTTACAAATAGACAAGCGTAATGAATTATAAAGATATGCTTTCAGAGAGGGTTTGTTATAATCTACTGTATTTGAACAGCTGAGAGATAAGAAATTGAGTGAGGTAAGCCTTGTAACAAGGACAAGATATTGCGTGCGGTTGGAAATATGTACGTCACACTTGTGGACATGTTTTAACATAGGACCTTTTCAAAAGATCCGGGCCGTAGGACCAAAAATGTTAAATATTTTGCCATATAACGGCAACATTGATTTCCGGAGGACCTTAAATAATTAAATAAATGAAATTGACGTTTTGTACATACCTCACTGGGCGAAGTACCACCACTTTTCGGACAGTTATTCGGGTGCACCCTTTCCCGCACTTATCAATTTCCTGTTGAACTTAAAGAAATCACTTATATATAAAATGTCACTATTAATGTTAAGAGTACCTTCTCCACACGACAGGAGAAACAAAGAGAGAGAAATGGTCTAAACCGAGCCTCGTTTAGAACACACAAAACTTCGTCACGTCGAGAGTGACGGGAGAGATGTCGTTTAACCGACGATTCGAATGGAACTGGGCCGTACCGAACCTTGTAAGAGACAAAGGTTGGCCGATAAGGAGTCCCTCTCTGAAGCATTTACACTGTCTTTTAAATTATCTTTAATTTAAAGAAAAGTACGTAACACCTGGGTTATATTAAAACTTTACCGTTAGGAGAAGCTCTTTGTAGATGGTTATGGGTATAACCAAATTAACTGAAAATACGTGAAGGGGAGAGATGATGCGAAGTTGAAAAAGGAAGTGATCGAGGAGTCTTGGAGGAACTTCAGAAGAGGGCAGACGTATGGGGGGGGGACCAAGTGTCAGTAATATTAATAAGGGGTAAATTTTGTTAATAGAATTAAGAGAAATGTAATTTTTCTTATTTGTATAATTTAAAAAAGCGCGACGTAAATAATTGAATAGAGAATTAGGAAAAGTTATGTGAAAGTGCATCGAAGCAGTATCAACGGTCAAGATCCAAGGTATCAACAAACAATAAGTACTTTTTATTTTCATTAAAATTAGTCAACAGAGCTTTATAAAAAGTAAATTCAGAACAATTTTATATTCATTCGATATAAGAATAATCTAGCTTTTTTCACCACGTTCTAATTTTTAAAAATGACCCATAATAACGACTCCAGAGAAAGAGAAATTAACACTGACATTATTAAACTTTATTGTAATAACCTAAAGCCTCAAGAGTCCATCTTTTTTTTTGTAATTGTAATATTAGTTGAGGAATTAATCTTGTCACTAAGTAGTATTCAAGTAAATAGGTATAATGTGTATTAATTAAGTGTTAAGAATAAATGCAAGCGATATTAAAATTGATATTGGTGTTAATTAATTAGAACCTGAAGGTGAGATAAAAGAGTGTTAAGGTAATTAAATATATAACCTAAAGGAAAACTTATATTTTAAATAACTTAGGTTATTATATATATATATATATATATATATATATATATATATATATATATATATATATATATATATATATATAATGAATAATAATGAATTTTTGGAAAAGGGTTAATCACTAGGGTTGGAATTTAGGTAAAACATATTTGTAAAACCTTTAACAACCACGCGACAACCATTTGAAAATCATCATTCAATATGTAACTATTATAAAACAATATAAATTTTTTAAAAAAATTAATGGATTATTTTTTAAAAAAAATAAATTGAAAAGTGATTTATTTTATGATTATTTTTGCATGAGTAATATATTATTTTGATTGTTGTTTTTACTTTTAACGTGTTTTCTGTGTTATATAATGCAAGTACAATTTTAATCTTAGTTTTTACATTATTGGAATATAAAATGTTCAAATGTAGTTTTCTGCAATGTAAGTTCCGAAATTACGTTTTTGGACATTATTAACAAAATTATTTTCTAATCATAACTTTGTCAACTCATAATCAAATGAAATTTTTAGATTTGCCCTAAAATTATATTTATAATTTTTAAAAACTTTAAAAATATAAAAATTGATCAGGAAGGGGTTTTCCCTAAGTAAAATATTTCTGTACGTTGTTCATGCCCTATAATATAAATTATCCATGTAAATAAATATTACTATTTTCTATATATACAAAAAAATACTTATGTACAATTTTTCTAAATTGATTGTTATCTGGTGTATGAAATTCTCAAATCAACCTAATATTAATTTATTTAATTCTTTCTATTAGTTAACATTCTACTTATATATATCTTGTATGGATTTTTAGTCGTTAATAAAATACGTTTTATTCATACACTAAAGTTCAAATACAATTTTTTAACCTTGTAGTAGATGACACTTGATGTTAATAAAGTTTTTCAAATATTACGTAACTAATTGAATTTAATGAATTAATTTTAGTTTTATACAGGAGCAAAATCTTTCACAACGGGGCAAGGTATGCAATATAGTGATTTCTTTCCATTTGCTTTAAAATAAATGATAACATGATTTCATAAAACAGATCATTTTATGTTATAGATTTAACGTATATATTATGTCACTTTATTTATATTAGTTGTTATTATTTAATAAAAAGTAACTAAAATAAAATTAGTTGACCTAAGTAGAAATTGACTTTAAAAATGGTTTGTTTTCATCACAGCCTGACAAACAAATATTTACTTCTAATAACTATCAGAAGAGAAGCAAACATTAGTAATCGAACAATTAAAAAAAACTGTTGTTTCTTTTAGTCTGTATGCATTAAAGATAGCTGCTATCAATAATTTCATAACACAAAATATTTGAAATTATTTCCATGATAGTGAGACCAGTCGAGTTTACTTATTTTGCGACACCAATGTGTAGACCGTGTGGCCTAATGGATAAGGCGTCGGACTTCGGATCCGAAGATTGCAGGTTCGAGTCCTGTCACGGTCGCACATTTTTCAATTGTTTTAACACATTTGGCGTTGTTTGTACTATCTGCCTGAACAAAATAACCTATTCGTCTAACTGCTTTAATATAAATCATGAATAGTTTTAAAATATACCTGACAGTACCGAAGCTGTGAAAAAGAGGATTTTAAACACAGTATCCGAATTATGTAACTTATAAAGTTTTATTTACAGAAATACATACACACACAGACACCGGCGTCGATTCAACGTGGACCGAGGGGCTTGAGCCCCTTCAATTTTTATTCAAACAGACTACGAACCAAAATGTTTCTATAAAAAATGGGAATAAATATTTTTACAACTAGTGAATAGAAATATATTTTACAACTTACAAGTTAGAAATTTCATCTTCACATTCGGGTAACTTTACAAGCATTTTACGATTGCATCTTAACCCGTAAGATGCAAGACTTGACGCTTTATTGCATACGTTTATAGTTATACTTGAAAATGTTTTTGAACACTTTATGAAAAGTACTTGACTTATAGCTTTCAACTACCTTCATAATAACAGTTAAAACAGAAAGTTAAAACAAATTATTAATACATACTTAAATTCGATAATTCTACTTTATTGATTGAAAATTGTATTAAATTTTAAAAAATTATTTTTAAATAACTGTACCTATTTGTTTTCTGAATGCTGGTAAATAATATTAATATTATTTAAATTAATAAAATAATGTTACAATAGATGAAATCTTAAAACTTTACAAAACTATTCTATATATTAAAATAAAATTATAGATAATATTTCATTGCAATTTTCTATAAATAAAGAGATATAGGATATTTTCAGTATTTCTCGCTCTTTATTTAAAAATGTATGAAAGAAGCCAATCATAAGTACTTACTTACTTACTAGCCAACGCCCACTCTTTGCTGTTGGGCCATTTGGTGGCGCGTTGACCAGTAGAGGCGAGAAATGAAAGCCAACCATAAGTGGTAGAAGAATTACAATACGGGAGAGGTACGATTATATAATGGTATTATACAAAATACATTATTAATAAATGCTGAAGTGATTTGAATAGGAGAGGAAGAATTTGATAATAATTTAATCAGGAAGATAATAGAGGGGTTCGAAAAATTGCGATTGGAAAGAAATATGGAGTACACTCAATAACTAATAATTGATGAGGAACGAGAAAGTTTGCAAACAAACCAGGAACTAATAAAATATCGCAAGCATATAAATATTTAGCAGTAATATATATATATATATATTTACAAAGACTACCTTTATTTTACAAAATAGAGCTAAATGGTGCGGCCACGTTCTATTCTCTATTTGTCTAGATTTCTGTAACATCTGTCCATAAACATGCCTGCGATCCCTTGTCAGAAGTTATATTCAAATATCATTAATTTTCATAATATTTAAAAGACTTGATTCCAACGAGTATGTTCATTCAAATAAAATTATGCTTGATGTACTGAGTTTTTTCATCATAAAAGGACTTTTAATTCTTATTTCAGTATTTCTCTATAAATATTGGTCAGTCTATATGTGTGTGTGTATATATATATATATATATATATATATATATATATATATATATATATATATATATATAGATCGCAGCACTTTCTACCAGATCAAATTGTGAATATATATATATATATATATATATATATATATATATATATATATATATATATATATATATATATATATATTCACAATTTGATCTGGTAGAAAGTGCTGCGACCGCGTTTTAGGATTGTTTGTTTGTTAAAAAAATGGTACAACGTTTCTAACAACGCATTCAGTCACCCAAATCTATATACATAAAAACGTTTGTGCTTGCATTATTCCAACTTAATTCAAGAACCAACGAACCACTTCCTGTAGTATTTACAACATATTTTAGCTGATATTTAAATTAGGTGAAAATTTACGATTACATACATCAGTGTGTATGTAGCAACCTTTACGTTTTTTGGTTAGTTTGCATAACTAAATCTGTTTAACGCGTAGATTATATTGCTATTTGCTATTTTAATTATACATTATTGGTTTAAAATGCTGTTGAATTTAAAACTTCGATTTGAAAGTTATATATATATATATGCGAGTAAAGATCAATTTTTATTGTATATATCAATTTATATTAAGAATAAATCTCAATAAATGAATTAGATATTCTATGTGTTAAGGTATTATAGTAATGTAATAGATATATAATTGAACTAAATTAATTTGAAAAAGCTAAGAATTAGGTTAATATTTGTACACTTAAATCCTAGGAATACTGATTAAAGTTTATTTAATAATCTATGATGTAAAATGATTTCACTGGCCAGTAACTATAGGTAATTTTCAGAGACCGTAAGCCCGTCGTAGAACTTATGAATTCATTTCTTCTTCAAACTCAAAATAGCATAGGACTCGTATTTGGAGATCCAATTATATATTTGTATCTTGATAATATTTGAATGTATGAAATCATGTTTATGTGAGCTCTTATTTTTGTATGTTTTATATTGTTCTAAATGAACAAACACGATATAAATCACACATACTTTTCGATCACATCACTTCTAACTAAAAAAAAATTGGAACCGAGAAGCACAACTGCAGCAATCCTAGCGGACAAAACGTGAGGCTGAAGAAGTCGTAAAAAGAAAACGTTTTCTCCAAGTGTAATAAATGATTAACAACCAGCTCGTAATGAACAACAACAAAATTTAGAGAGAAAAATATTTTTTTCTGTTAATTAATAGATATAGATTGAATAAATTGTTCTAAGAAAGATTCAAATTAATATATTACTTTAAAATTATTGATACAATTGAAGTTTGTGTGTGCACAAGAAGGACTTTGGTCGTCTTTAGAAGGATGAAGGAGAATAATGATGGATTGGCATGGTGGCCTTGAATTTCTCCTGAGGTAATGTAATTAAATCATTTAGACTATTGTGATTGATTTTAAGTCTATAAAAAAGAGATTGAAAATCATAATAGTGAGAAAGAAAAAGCATTTGTGTAACCTTAATTATGTAATTGTTTAACATTACTTTGTTTCATAATTAATTTGATTTCTTATAGTTCTTGCATTAATGAGGTCATCCGTAGGAAATAACTAAGAGGAAGGACAGTTAGTGTTTTTTCCAAGATTTTTTCTGACTTACGAATAGCTAAAAATATTATATTATAATACGAAATTAATTTGTGGGAAGAAAAAAAATTGTTTATGTTTTCATGCAACTGTTATCTGTACTTTAATATCACAACTTGGTTCGTTCTTAGGAAACACATTTGATTATGTCAAAGCAAAACCATATAAACCCTTCTGTCTGAAAAACCAGACACATCGTACAAAATTTAACCATTTTCTTGAAATATAATACTTTTAAATTACTAATAATTTAAATTCTGTGAATTGCCTGGTTGCAATTTTAACTTATAAAAAAGCATTGTCTTAGTATAAAGATAATACAAAATAACATATTTGTTTCAAGACGTTCCTAGAATTACAACCAATGTATTTATATTTGCATGCTTTTGCGTGCTGTCCGCGTGTATGATCCTTCAAAATGTACATACAAGTTAAAATATCATATGAAACTTCCACATAGATCATACACACAAGTACTTACACACACACACACACACACACACACACTCGCGCGCGCGCGCACCAGCGCGTTTTTTTAAAAATGGAAGAACGAACGTTCACGATGAAGACCGGAGTGGTAGGCCATCTCTCGTCAGTGATGACTTGGTGAACAAAATGAATGAGAAAATTCGCGAGAACCGTCGCTTGACAATTTCGGAACTTTCAGATCATTTTTTCTGAAATTTCTCGAAGTCTTGTGCATGAGACAGTGACAGAAAAACTAGGCTAACACAAGTTTTGTGCTCGTTGGATTCCAAAAGTGCTCACCGATGATCACAAAATGAAAAGAATGAGTTCTGCCATAGACTTTCTTACTCGGTATGACGTTGAAGGAGAATAATTTTTGAACAGGATCGTTACAGGAGATGAGACTTGGGTAGCCTCTGTGAATGCCGAAACAAAACCACAGTCAATGCAATGGGGTCATACCGCTTCGCCAAGCAAGCCAAAGAAAGCTCGCCAACCCTTTTCAGCGAGAAAATTGATGGCTACAGTATTTTGGGATGCTAAAGGCATCTTGCTCGTTGAATTTATGGAGCGTGGTAATACCATTACAGCTGCAGCTTCTTAAAACGGCTACGACGAGCGATTCAAAACAAGCGTCGTGGTCTTCTGACATATGGCATTGTGTTTGTCCATGTCAATGCCCGCCCTCACACAGCTTAAAAAAACATCTGAACTTTTGGAAAAGTTCAAATGGGACGTTTTTGACCACCCCCTCCTACAGCCCGGACTTGGCTCCCACTGATTTCCATCTCTTCCCGTACATGAAGCGGTGGCTTCCATCTCACAGGTTTGCGAGTGATGAAGAGCTTCAAAACGCTGTGACAGGCTGGCTACGTTCTCAGGCGGCAGATTTTTTAAAGACGGAATTTCAAAAACTGTTAAAAGATATGATAAATGCTTGAATTTTTTTAATGAATATGTAGAAAAGTAGAGAAAAGCTGTAGTTTTAACATGTATATAATAAAATTTGTGTATCTCAACTGGTTTATTTTTTATTTCAAAACGGAGGTTACTTTGTGGACCACCCTCGTACAAGAGTATTTTTCTTATAAAGATTGGTTACTGTTACCTAAGTAGGACTGGCCTTACCCTGGCGCGCACCACCCCTAACTCGGCCGCTACGTAACCTAGGACTATAGGGGTAGTTTTGGATGATGCAGGAGGTCATCTCGGCCCCAACCCCAGACCCGGGGGTGGTTTCGACCACGTCTAGAGGGGTGGGGGGTAGTTTTTCGAAAAAATTTTTATTTTAACCTAACTCGGCCGCTACGTAACCTAGGACTATAGGGGTAGTTTCGGATGACGTAGGGGGTTGACGCCTACCTGATCCCTGCCTTAGGGGTGGTTTCGACCGCGTCTAGAGGGGTTGGGGGTAGTTTTTCGAAAAAAAATTTATTTTAACCTAACTCGGCCGCTACGTAACCTAGGACTATAGGGGTGGTTTTGGATGATGCAGAGGCTTGACGCCGACCCTCATCCAACCCCTAAGGGTGGTTTTGACCATGCCTAGAGGGGCGGTAAATGGAAAAAAATTAATTCCAACCAGCTAACCTAAGCTAGCCAAAAGGTATCCAACCCAACCATCCCCTAGGTGCAGGGGACATCTCCGGTACGTTTAGGACCATCTCCGGGGGTTGTCATGGACGAAGGCAGCCCTGAAAGACCTTGATCATAGACAATGGGGCTCATTTGACTACGTCTAGAGGTAGTTATTGGAAAACCCCGCTAGCCAAATTGTATCTAACCTAACATACTCCTAATTACAAGGGAGACCTTAGCTACGTTCAGGACCATCCCCGGGGTGTTTACGGACGAATGGGAGCTCTGAAACGCCTTGATCATAGACTATGGGGTGTATTTGACTACGTCTAGAGTGTATAATCGACTAACCTAAGCCAGCCAAAATGTATCTAACCTAACCTACCCTTAGTAGATTGTGCGATGTCAGCAACGAACAGGACCATCCCTGGGGGATGTTATGGACGAAAGGCGGCTCTGAATGACCTTGAGCATGGACCAGGGGCCAAAATGACTACGTCTAGAGGTGGTTATTGGATCCAACCCAACCAACCCATAGGGTAATATCAACAGCGTGCAGGTCCATCATGAATGAAGGCGGGTCTGAATGAATGAAGGCGGCTCTGAATGACCATGATCATAGACTAT
Organism: Prosapia bicincta; assembly: GCA_036971475.1. Taxonomy (NCBI): domain Eukaryota; kingdom Metazoa; phylum Arthropoda; class Insecta; order Hemiptera; family Cercopidae; genus Prosapia; species Prosapia bicincta. The sequence continues at coordinate 184,652,646 of JBAIZL010000004.1, read as the reverse complement.
GAGGTGTATTTGACTACTTCTAGAGGTAATTAATGGAAAAAAAAACCAAATCAGGCATATGACGCAACAACCCCCGGGACAGCCTCCCCGGAGGTAGCTACCGGCGTGGGGTTATCTTAAGATATAACTGTTTAATATATGAAATATCAACGCTCGAACGATCCCGGGCGGTAGGCCCACCCTAAAATGAACGGTATAACCCAGGGTAATGAGGGGTACAAGTTGAATGTTAAATGCCGCGTAGGCCGCTCACTCGAACCCTGACGGGCCAGCGCCTTAAAAACAAAATATCTAAAAACATACCAGGTATAGCAACAGAGGTATCTAGTAGGGCCCACCTCCAAAGGTAAAAAAATAAACAGTGTAACAAAGCCTTATCGCTTGAGTGAATACGTTTGACCTACATGTGCAGGCATGCAGAGATAACGCAAATCCCCAGAACCGCAAAGACAAATAGCTACCAGTGGTCTATTTTCATATTATAAAAATAATAAGCAGTTACCTGTACAAAAAAAATAAATACCTTTGCAGATAAGAGAGCAAGAACCTGGACACATAGAAGAATCAAATACGTGTGCAGACAGAAGAAGCAAGGATCTGGACATATAGAAGAAGCAAAGACCTGGACGGATAGGAAAATAAAGGACCCGGACAGGTATACGAGGCAATGCTTGGGCAGATAGAAAAAACAAGAATTTGGACAGGTAGACGAGGTAGGGCTTGGGCAGATAGAAGAAACAACGATCTGGACAGATAGAAGAAGCTAGGACGTGGATAGGTAGACGAGGCAAGGCTTGGACAGATTGAAGAAGCAATGACCCAGAGAGATTGATGAGGTAAGGCTTGGACAGATAGAAGAAGCAAGAACCTGGACAAATAGAAGAAGCAAATACCTGGACCGGTATACGGAGTAACGTCCCGGACAGATAGAAGAAACAAATATCTGGACAGATAAAAGAACCAAGGACTTCGGCACGTAGAGGAACCAAGACTTGGACAGATGGAAGAAGCAAGGACATGAACAGATAAGAGAAGTAAGGACCTGGACGGATAGAAGAAGCAAGTACCTGGACAGATAGAAGAAGCAGGGATATGGACAGATAGGAGAAGCCTTGCCAGATAGGGGGAGGTCTTTGACCTGGACAGATAGAAGAAGCAAATACATGGACACATAGAAGAAGCAAAGACCTGGACAGATAGAATATGCAAGTACCAGGACAAATAGAAGAAGCGAGTAGTTGGACAGATAGAAGAAGTAAGGACTTGGACAGATATGAGAAGCACGGACTTGGGCAGATAGAAGAAGCAAGTACATGGATACATAGAAGAAGTAAGGATATGGACAGATAGGAGAAGCAAGGACCTGGACCGATAAAAAGAACAAATACCTGGACAGATAGAAGAAGCAAGGACCTGTACCGATGGAAGAAGCAAGTACATGGACTGATAGAAGAAGCAAGGACCTGGACCGATAAAAGAAACAAGCACCTGGGCAGATAGAAGAAGCAGGTACTTGGACAGATAGTAGAAGTAAGCACCTGGATAGACAGAAGAACCCAAGGCCTACATATATATATAATCAGAAATCAATGTAAATAATCAAATAGCCTCAATGGATATATCCTATAGCTGCAAATGTATCTAGATATAAAGGTATATATGGAGAAACACTAATAAAGAGGCCTATCACAAAACGAGAATAAATATATGTTATAAAACGATCCTAAAACGATGCTAAGCCAACATGCATGCTATCATACATATTCGTATATACCGTGTTAAGCCAACATACGTGATAGTCCACATAATGTATTAAACAAATATGCATGTAAACCTGCATACATACTATGCTAAGCCGACTTACACGAATCCCTAAATGTGCCTACTATGTCGGTAAACCACCGGCCAAAGCCTATATGATCTAAGCCTGACACACATTTACACCTCGTCTATCGGGTAGAACCTGACAACTGTATAATACGGGAAGTACTATATGGTATAGCTAACAACGCATAACCTATCGCGCCCAAGACGGTCAACAAATATTACAATATAATTAAAAAAAGTTACGCAACCTTTATACATACAGTGCTAAGCCAACATTCAGGCATATATACTTTGTTAAAACAGCATGCAATATACTCTAAATAGCCATATATACATTGTTAAACCAATATGCAGGTTAACCTATACACCCTGTATTAGGCCGATACCCCACACAGGCGTATATACTATGTTAGGCCCACATAATGCGTTAAACAAACATGTGTGTAAGCCAGCATACATGCTAAGCCGACAAGGGCCTACAAATTATAACACATTATATCCAACGCATAGTTTAGCTAAAGGGCTATCACACACTATCCTACAAGTTGCCCACAAATTACCACATAATACCTGATCAATAACACATAGTATCCGATGCATAACCTGACGAAGGGTTAACATATAGTATCCAGAGGCCTCGCTAATGATTAACACATTGTATCCATAAGGCCTACTATGTCGGTAAACCACAGGCCTAAGCTTATGTGATCAGAGCCTGACACACATTTTCACCCCGTCTATCAGGTAGAACCTCAGGCAGGTGACTGTATAATATGGGAAGTACTATATCGTATAGCTAACAATGCATAACCTATCACGCCCATGACGGTCAGCAAACACTACAATATAATTAAAAAAAGTCACGCAGCCTATATACATACAATACTAACCAATATAGGCATATATACTATGTTAAACCAGCATGCAATATACTCTAAATAGCCATATATACGCTGTTAAACAAATATGCGTGTAAACCTACATAAATACTATGGTAAGCCAACATGCATGCTATCATACTGTGTTAAGCCTAAATACATAATAGAATACATAATGTGTTAAACATATATGTGTGTAAGTTTGCATAGATAATATGCTAAGAAGACATGGGCCTACAAAGTATAACACATTATATCCAGTGTATAGTTTAACTAATTGATATCACACACTATCCCACAAGTTGCCCACAAATTACCACATAATACCTGATACATAGCCCTGTTAATCATTATCACATAGTATACGATGCAAATCACGACTAGGGCTAACACAATATATCCAAACCATAGCCTGACGATGGGTTAACATATAGTATCCGATGAGAAGTATGAATACATAATATCCGCTGCATAGCTCGGCTAAAGTTCGTCATATAGCCCCCGAAGTATAGCTTGACAAACACATAGCATCTAATGAGTGGCGTGATATAAGGTAACACATAGTATCCGATACACAACCTAGGATCGAATATGACGTCATCCAGGTGGAGAACAAGATGGTGGCAGTGTTGATACTGACTTCAAAAAGGGCTATGGCCTGTGTAGGCTAGATCAAATAACCAACGTTTCAACTAAACTACTGTCATACGCGTAGTTTAACCAACCAACATACGCGAAGTTCAAACGAACAGCATTGACACCAAGTCCAAATAGGCTATGGCGGCTATGCCCAGATCAACGTATCAGCTAATGAAAATGAAAAACTTACGCTAATCAACCAACATCTACACCGAGGTCAAATGGGTTATGGTTAGCGAAGGCACTGGCAAAAGCTTTAAGCCTGAGACATAATTATAGCTATCAACGCATACCAAAATAGCTATGCAGAAACCGTCAAGGCCATTACACATATTGTACAGGTATGTTCTCCATCAAACCGAGACTTTAGACACCATCTCTGTAAAACAGCTAACAAATTATACTCTACCACAATAGGTGTGTCAAAACTGTTACCGGCTCATAATCTAAGACAGTGGTTACGTAACGCCCTTTATCAATTTAAGGCCTTAAGAGATATCTTCGTAAAGACAGCTACCAATCCATACTATATCACAATAGTTACGTTAGAGCTACCGCTGCTCACCCTACCATAATAGCTACGTACACACGGTTAATATTGTATAACCTATCACAAGACTTATGTAAAAACAGCTAGGCATAACCTGTCACACAATAACTGCGTAAAGGCAGCTAACAAGGCCTACCCCATTAAAATAGCTACGAAAAGATAACATCCAATACATACCCTATCATATTAGCTATGTAAAGACAATAAATGCGTAAAGGCAGCTAACAATGCCTACCCCATTAAAATAGCTACGAAAAGATAACAACCAATACATAACTTATCATAATAGCTATGTAAAGACAGCTAAAGATGCATAGCCTAACTCAGTAATGATTGCTATTAAATAATGAACCATTACACTAGCCACGTAAAGACAGCTACCAACATCACAATAGCTACGTAAAAACTGTTATCGATCCGTGACCAAGATAATACTTACGTAAGATCTATATCAGTGCTAAGACAATAGCTCCGTAAAGAAAACCTACCACTTCATGAACTACGACAACAGCAAGGTGTGGACGGCTACCAATACATTACTTATCACAGCTACCAACACATAACTCGTCACACTAGCTAAGTAAATAGCGCTACGATTGAATAGCCTATCACACAGGCTAATTGAGGGTCACTAACTAAACCATCACAATATCTCTGTACATGGCAGATGGCGTGATGATCCTCATCTTTATCGCACACCTAACAGTAGGTTAGGTTAGAAGCACTCTGGCTAGCCTAGGTTAGTGGGTTGAAAATAATTTTTTCTAAAAACTACCCCTCTAGACGTGGTTGAACACCCAACAGTAGGTTAGGTTAGAAGCACTCTGGCTAGCTTAGGTTAGTGGGTTGAAAATAATTTTTTCTAAAAACTACCCCTCTAGACGTGGTTGAACCCTCCCCCAAGGCTACGATCAAGGTCACATCGACCGCCTGCATCATCCAAAACCACCCCTAACTTCTACAACCACAGGTCAGTGATGCCCGTGATAGAGATACGACCAACCTTTGAAAGTTAGGGGTGGTTTTGGATGATGCAGGCGGTCGATGTGACCTTGATCGTAGCCTTGGGAAAGGGTTCAACCACGTCTAGAGGGGTAGTTTTTAGGAAAAATTATTTTCAACCCACTAACCTAAGCTAGCCAGAGTGCTTCTAACCTAACCTACTGTTGGGTGTTCAACTACGTCTAGAGGGGTAGTTTTTAGAAAAAATTATTTTCAACCCACTAACCTAAGCTAGCCAGAGTGCTTCTAACCTACTGTTAGGTGTGCGATAAAGATGAGGATCATCACGCCATCTGCCATGTACAGAGATATTGTGATGGTTTAGTTAGTGACCCTCAATTAGCCTGTGTGATAGGCTATTCAGTCGTAGCGCTATTTACTTAGCTAGTGTGACGAGTTATGTGTTGGTAGCTGTGATAAGTAATGTATTGGTAGTCGTCCACACCTTGCTGTTGTCGTAGTTCATGAAGTGGTAGGTTTTCCTTACGGAGCTATTGTCTTAGCACTGATATAGATCTTACGTAAGTATTATCTTGGTCACGGATCGATAACTGTTTTTACGTGGCTAGTGTAATGGTTCATTTTTTAATAGCAATCATTAATGAGTTAGGTTATGCATCTTTAGCTGTCTTTACATAGCTATTATGATAAGTTATGTATTGGTTGTTATCTTTTCGTAGCTATTTTAATGGGGTAGGCATTGTTAGCTGCCTTTGCGCATTTATTGTCTTTACATAGCTAATATGATAGGGTATGTATTGGATGTTATCTTTTCGTAGCTATTTTAATGGGGTAGGCCTTGTTAGCTGCCTTTGCGCAGTTATTGTGTGACAGGTTATGCCTAGCTGTTTTTACATAAGTCTTGTGATAGGTTATACAATATTAACCGTCTGTACGTAGCTATTATGGTAGGGTGAGCAGCGGTAGCTCTAACGTAACTATTGTGATATAGTATGGATTGGTAGCTGTCTTTACGAAGATATCTCTTAAGGTCTTAAATTGATAAAGGGCGTTACGTAACCACTGTCTTAGATTATGAGCCGGTAACAGTTTTGACATACCTATTGTAGTGGAGTATAATTTGTTAGCTGTTTTACAGAGATGGTGTCTAAAGTCTCGGTTTGATGGAGAACATACCTGGACAATATGTGTAATGGCCCTGACGGTTTCTGCATGGCTATTTTGGTATGCGTTGATAGCTATAATTATGTCTAAGGCTTAAAGCTTTTGCCAGTGCCTTCGCTAACTATAACCCATTTGACCTCGGTGTAGATGTTGGTTGATTAGCGTAAGTTTTTCATTTTGATTAGCTGATACGTTGATCTGGGCATAGCCGCCATAGCCTATTTGGACTTGGTGTCAATGCTGTTCGTTTGAACTTCACGTATGTTGGTTGGTTAAACTACGCGTATGACAGTAGTTTAGTTGAAACGTTGGTTATTTGATCTAGCCTACACAGGCCATAGCCCTTTTTGAAGTCGGTATGAACATTGCCACCATCTTGTTCTCCACCTGGATGACGTCATATTCGATCCTAGGTTGTGTATCGGATACTATGTGCTACCTTATATCACGCCGCTCATGAGATGCTATGTGTTTGTCAAGCTATACTTCGGGTGCTATATGACGAACTTTAGCCGAGCTATGCAACGGATATTATGTGTTACTTTTTATTCATACTTCTCATCGGATACTATGTGTTAGCCCTAGTCAGGCTATGGTTTGAATATATTGTGTTAGCCCTAGTCATGACTTGCATCGGCCGCTATGCGTTAATGATTATCCGGGCTATGTATCGGGTATTATGTGGTAATTTGTGGGCAGCTTGTAGGTTAGTGTGTGATATCCATTAGCTAAACTATGCACCGAATATAATGTGTTATACTTTGTAGGTCCATGTCTTCTTAGCATAATATCTATGCTGGCTTACCCACATATATGTTTAACACATTATGTATTCTATTATGTATTTGGGCTTAACATAGTATGATAGCATGCATGTTGGCTTACCATAGTATTTATGTAGGTTTACGCGCATATTTGTTTAACAGCGTATATATGGCTATTTAGATTATATTGCATGTTGGTTTAACATAGTATATATGCCTATATTGGTTAGCATTGTATGTATATAGGTTGCGCGACTTTTTTTAATTATATTGTAGTATTTGCTGACCGTCATGGGCGTGATAGGTTATGCATTGTTAGCTATACGATATAGTACTTCCCGTATTATACAGCCGCCTGCCCGAGGTTCTACCTGATAGACGGGGTGAAAATGTGTGTCGGACTCTGATCATATAAGCTTGGGCCTGTGGTTTACCGACATAGTAGGCCTTATGGATACAACGTGTTAATCGTTAGCGAGGCCCCTGGATACTATATATTAAACCTTCGTCAGGCTATGCATTGGATACTATGTGTTATTGATCAGGTATTATGTGGTACCTGTAGGATAGTGTGTGATAGCCGTTTAGCTAAACTATGCAGTGGATATAATGTGTTCAGGCCCTTGTCGGCTTAGCATAATATGTATGGTGGCTTACACATGTTTGTTTAACGCGATATGTAGGCCTAACATAGTATATACGCCTATCTATGATAGCATGCATGTTGGCTTACCAGAGTATTTATTTGGTTTACACGCATATTTATTGAACACACTATAAGGGCAATCACTTATACAGGCTTAACATATTATATAGGCATATGTGGGTAACGGGATGTATATAGGTTAACCTGCATATTGGTTTAACAACGTATATTTGGCTATTTAGAGTATATTGCACGCTGTTTTAACATAGTATATATGCCTGAATGTTGGCTTAGCACTGTATGTATATAGGTTGCGCGACTTTTTTTTAAAAATTATATTGTAATATTTGTTGACCGTGATGGGCGTGATAGGTTATGCATTGTTAGCTATACCATATAGTACTTCCCTTATTATACGGTTGCCAGGTTCTACCTGATAGACGAGGTGTAAATGTGTGTCAGGCTTAGATCATATAGGCCTTGGCCGGCGGTTTACCGACATAGTAGGCCCATGTAAGTCGGCTTAGCATAGTATGTATGCAGGTTTACATGCATTTTTGTTTAACACATTATGTGGACTATCACGTATGTAGGCTTAACATGGTATATACGAATATGTATGATAGCATGCATGTTGGTTTAGCACCGTTTTAGGATCGTTTTATAACATATATTTATTCACGTTTTGTGATGGGCCTCTTTATTAGTGTTTCTCCATATATACCTTTTATATCTAGATACATTTGCAGCTATAGGATATATCCATTGATGCTATTTGATTATTTACACTGATTTCTGATTATATATATGTATACCGTGGTATGACGATATTACATAGTAATTTGATACAGTATTCAGATCATAAACATGCGCCTAGATTCACAACGACACAGCCGTGCGGGTTTCAAGCCTGCTATAGCGGTCACCGGCCGTCGTTGCGGTTTTTAGATAATGCGTTATCGCTGCAAGTCTGTACATGTCTAACACACGGTCGAGCGTATTCCTTGAAACGACAGGGCTTTATTGCTTTGTTTATTATTTTGTAGCATAAACAAATTTTGAGTTTGGCATTCATAACCCTTTGCCCCTCTAGTTAGGGTGGGCCTAATACCTGCATAGAGTCGCTCGAACGCGGATACGTCATCAAATATATTAAACCTTTACGTGGGCTTGATAGGTTATGCATTGGTAGATGTACCCTATAGTACCTCCCATATTATACGGTTGCCAGGATCAACCTGATAGAAGAGGTGAAAATAGCTCAGTTCATAAAGGTTTTGGCCTGTGTTTACAGACATAGTAGGCGTATTTAGGGATTCATGTATGTAGGCCTAGCATAGTATGTATGCAAGCTTGCGTATTTGTTTAACACATTATGTGGGCTATCGTATATATTGGTTTAGCTATACCTTATAGTACTCCCCATATTATACGGTTGCCTGCCCGTGGTTCTACCTGATATATGAGGTGAAACTATCTCAGTTCATATAGGCTTTGGCCGGTGATTTACCGACATAGTATGTCGGCCTAGCATAGTATGTATGTAGGCTTACATATTTGTTTAACACATTATGTGGGCTGTCATATATATTGGTTTAACACGTTATATAGGCCTTCTCGTCTTACATTGACCGTTTACGTAGGCCTACCAGGCCCCTGCGTTGTGATTGGTCGATTCAACTTGTTGACTATTTGAACTCTATGTAGGTCGTTGGTCGTTTGATCTAACCGATCATTTTTGGGTAATTTAATATATTATTTGATAACCACCCCCCACTTGATGCCTGAATCCATGGTTACTTTACCTATCGGCAGGCTTCGAGATGGCTTTTACCTGAGTCCTTGCTCCGTGTTTGCTTTACCTATGGTCTAACTCCATGGTAGCTTTACTTAGGCCTCGACTCCGTGGTAGCTTTACCAATGGTCTGGTTCCTGGGTTACTTTACCTAGGGCAAGGCTTCGGGATAGCTTTTACACGGGGCTTTGCTCCGTGTTAGCTTTACCTAAGGTCTAACTCTGTGGTAGCTTTACCTAAGCTCCGACTCTGTGGTAGCTTTACCGGTGGTCTGGTTCCTGGGTTACTTTACCTAGGGCATGACTTCGGGATAGCTTTTACCCGAGGCTTTGCTCCGTGTTAGCTTTACCTAAGGTTTAACTCCGTGGTAGCTTTACCGGAGGTCTAGTTCCTGGGTTACTTTACCTAGGGCGTGGCTTCGGGATAGCTTTTACACGAGGCTTTGCTCCGTGTTAGCTTTACCTAAGGTCTAACTCCGTGGTAGCTTTACCTAGGACTTGGTGGGGGTATTTGTCTTGGTAGTTGGTATAGCATCCATCCTAGCCCTGCTCTTGTGTAGCTTTACTTAAAGGCTGAGTGTATTGTTTATTAATTTAGTAGGATAGACAAATTTTGAGTTTGGCAGTCGTTTACCCTGGGCCCCTCATCACCCGATTCATTTGGGGTAGACCACTATAGTTAGGGTGAGCCTACTACTTGCATAGAGTTGCTCGAGCGCTGATACGTCATCAGGTAACCATTAAGTCTTTCCAAAAGTTACCCCTCCACCGGAGCTATTCCTGGGTTACACTACCTAAGAGACCTTACTTCAGATAACCATTAAGTCTTTCCAAAAGTTACCCCCTCCACCGGAGCTATTCCGCCTATTATTTTTGGCATTCTGAAGACAACCCACAGGTGAAACCACCCCCGCAATGGTCCATAATAGACTCTACACATATCCCGGACGGTCTTTCGATCAACCCGATCGATTTTCGGCATTTTCGTGTTTTATTTAAGAACTACCCCCAGGTGAACCGCCCCCGCAGCAGCCCGTACTGGACTCTACACGTATCCCGTACTGTCTGTTGGTCCAACCGATCGATTTTTGGCATTTTCGTATTTTTTGTAAAAACTACCCCTAGGTGAAACTACCCCTACAGTAGCGATAATGCACTCTAGACTCACCCTATCGGTCAAGACACGATTTTCCAAAATTTTTTCGAAAACTACCCCCCACCCCCAATCCACCCCGGAGCTACCCCCGGAGATGGTCCTGAACGTGGCCGAGGTCACCCCCAACACGTAGGTTAGGTTAGGTTTGATCCATTTTGGCTAGCTTAGGTTGGTTGGTTGGAATTTATTTTTTTTTCGAAAAACTACCCCCTACCCCTCTAAACGTGGTCAAAACCACCCCTATGGCTACGGTCAAGGTCGCGACGTCCGCCCGCATCATCCGAAACTACCCCTATAGTCCTAGGTTACGTACACGCCGAATTCTTTTTTTTTTTCGAAAAACTACCCCCCACCCCTCTAAACGTGGTCAAAACCACCCCTTGGTCTGGGATCAGGTGTGGGATGACCTTCAGCATCATCCAAAACTACCCCTATAGTCCTAGGTTACGTAGCGGCCGAGTTAGGGGTGGTGCGCGCCAGGGTAAGCCCAGTCCTACTTACCTATATTCTTTTGATTTCATACACGTCGTCTCTAGTATTATTCATTACAACCCTGTAATATTATAGCACTTTGTGAACAAGGTGGTTATTTAATCAAGGTGGTTTGGGAAATTGTTCACTAAAAAATTCACTTTATACTTACACGAATTGTTAGTTCACTTGTTAGACACGGCACAGGACGGCACATTTTCACAATTAACTCTTTCAAACTAACCTGTTCTTGTTAATATTCTCAACTCTTACTAAAGATATTTTTAGCTAACGGAAAGACAGATGCTAAACCCTACTGTAATCTTTACCTGGATTCTCTGTCTCTTGTCAAGTACAAGAAACTACCCTGTCTAATACATCAAAAATTATTTGACCAAATATATTCAAGGCCTTATTTCTCTTTATAACTTAAACCTACTATTCTAAATTCCAATTATTTAGTTTTAACGTCTATCGCTATGCAGATGTTTTCTTTTTTTAATGGCTGTGGTCGACACTTCACTAGATTACAAAACAAATATTTCATTTAGAGCTCCAAATTTGAAACATGTATTTTAGTATTTCTTTACTTTCATATAATCTTAAATAAATTATATAGACTACTTGTAAACTTTGCTAGTACAAGTTTTATAACGATGGAATCCTGAATAGGCCTACTCAATATTTCAATGCTGAAATATTAAGCTCTTATTTCAGAGTTTATAAGGTCAACAAAAATAAGTTTTATTGTTGAAAGTCATAGAATTATTGCAGTATTTCGTTTGATTATTACATGTATTGCATATTCTTCACATTAACCTGAAGTGTTATAAATTCTGCTCACGTCAATAAGTCTCTTTCTTCGCACAAAGTAAACGTTCAAACAGACTAGCGGTAGATTTTTCTATTATAGCCTAAACTAGGTCAATATACCCTTAACATTTTATTTTCCTAAACGAACCCAAGAAGCAAATCACAGTCGGTCCAGGCCCTTGACTCTCTTGAGGGTGGCTTCTGAAAAGTCAAAGAATAATGAAGAAAAGGAAAATTTATAAAGTACTATATACTTAAATGAATATGAAAAGGTATTTTATATACTGAGTGGACGAGCCGAATACATCTTCCTTGTTTGTTTTTAAAAGTTTATGTTAATTAGCTGATGGTAAATGTTACAATATCTTCAATTAGCGTCAACCAGTTTTCCATGTTCCTTATGAGGGCTCTCGGCTGGTTCAGGTCCAAGGAAAGGTTCTACTGACATCGCCTTTGAGATAAATCGCGGGCATTCGATGGAGGAGCGAGTATAAGATTTGTATACTATGCCACTTGAAACCCGTACCCAACCCGGACATCATAAAAGCTTTCGATTCGATGGAAAAGTCTGAAATTGCATTTTCACGACTGGTAACGGGTTGTCATGAACTTTATTTAAAAAATGATTAAGCATTTTTTATGGGAAGTTTGGTATCTGTAACTTCTGCTAGAGCTGAACTTCGTATTGATAAATTGTGTTACTAGTCACTGAAACGTAGGCCTATTTATGATTTTTATTTGAAAATCTATTCCTCACCCTACAAATGAACTGTTATTTACCAAATTGTGTAAGTCCAAAATTTTCATTTTATGGTCATCGATATGTACATAAAGGGTTTAATTTAGGTAATTTGTATTATTAGTAATTTTTTTATTATTTTAGTGGTTTTAGGGTGTTTGCCAATATTTTCATTGTAATATATTTTACTACCTCTGTGCTCTTGATATGGTATAAGTAGCAGCAATATTTGTATAACAAAACACTGTTCTTTTAACAGATCAATGCAAAGCTTTCTGAATTTCGACTGGAATTAGTACATAAAATTATTACACTACTACTACTTATATTTGAAAGTAGAAATTTAAAAAATAAAATTATTTATATGAATGATAAAACTTGTCAGATTAAAGTCACAAAGATTTCTAATTCCGAACTTATGGTAGTAGAAAAATCACCTCTGACATAAAGTAAGTCATATGTCCGCCTAAAAAGAGTATAGAAGTTCAAGAAAGTAAAAAAATGGCGATTTTACCGTTAAAAAAACTACGGCTACCTTAATTTTAATCATTACCACATAAATATCAATGTTGAAATTCAAGGAAACGAAATTATTACATCGATGTTTAAAATAGTCAGATTACTCCCATAAATTACTAAATCAGAGTTTATCAAAATTTAAAAAATCACCTGATTTTAAGCTGGTCAATATTGTTATAATATCGATATAGAAAATCAAGAAAGATACCTCGATTTTAACAGTAGTGAAAATAATGCCACCTAAATATCTTTTTCGAAATCGTAGAATGTAAAATAAAACATGCCTAATGTTAATTACAATTACGTATTGGAACATTTACAGACAGTACAAAGTTTCGAAATTCATGGAAATAAAATATCTCGATTTTACGGTTTCTAAATCGATACAACCTACATTTCAATCTTAAACTCACAGGGAAAAATCAATTTCAGTTAACCTAGTAAAAGTAGGGCCTACTGCCAACTTGATCTAATATAAATGTATTTATAAATAATACAAACAACCAAAGTAAAAGTATTCAAACGAAGGTTAACTAAAATTATCGATACCGAAATTAATGGCTGTAAAAACGCGGAAATTAGTTCCGTAAAATAGTTATAGCTGTGAAACACACGAGACATCAGTATGACGTTTTATATATATGTAGTTAGAGAAATTTTCTAGAAAGACACATTTTACAATAAAGTCTATTGTGTAGCATTAGCAATATTGTGCACTCAACTTGTACAGCCCCACGCTTTAACCATGAGCTCTCGATTATTGTAAACCTCTTCTCACTGGAGGCTAGACAACAAACGTCTATTTAACACCGCGTAGGAAAAGACAACACAAAATAAAATATAAACATTTATCCTGATAACACGCACACCATATCTCAATTTCCAATACGTCATTCTTAATAGCAAGTCAGTGCTCCGATCCATTGGGTTACAGATTAAGATATGAAACAAACTCTTAAAGATACACTGCAAAGAAATAATTGTAATATTTGAAATCGTTGAATGCAGATAAAATTTAAATATCAATCTATGCAACAACCTTACAATAAAACCGAAAGCAGATAAACAACAATATAAACTGATTTGACAATGCCGGTACTTCTCATCGTATGTCCTTATTACAAACCACAAAACCTATTTTGAAAAATACCTATATCTCAAACACGTTACATTATTTTCTCGTTTCTCTTCAATTCTCTAAATAGTGTGCTAATGACAACTTCTTGGTTAAACTAGAAAATGTTTTTAAAATTTAAAATCTGGATTTTCATAGTTACTTATTTCTAAGAGAATCTGCATGCGATTAAGGTCACCCAAACGTAATCCAATCGCAATCATACACAAATTTGTCAATGATATAGACGTTAATGACGTATAACAAAACGCAATATTAAAACAAAATGGTTTATACTTTTCGTAGAACAAAGACGTCTATGAAATAATCATATATTTAGTTTCTTGCTAGCTTACTAGAAATGATATGACGAAAGATCTTTAAGCGTGTTCCCACTATACAAAGATCTATGTTTCTCTGTACCTACCACGAGGCATGTCACGATTACTTCAAACATGCCGATAATGCCGTACCTAATTTTTTTTTTTTTTTTAATAAATAGTTGATCCCGGTCAGCTGATGTTAATTCTGTATCTGGATAGTTCTTACAGTTTCTATTGGTTTTTATAACGTAGCATAACCCGCGGAAAAACAGAAACAAACATCTCCCCACAGACACACACCCGCATGCACACACACCCGCATGCACACACTCACACACACACACACACACACACACACACACACACACACACACACACACACACACACACACACACACACACACACACACACACACACACACACACACACACACACACACACACCTCACACCCCTCTCTCTCTCTCTCTCTCTCTCTCTCTCTCTCTCTCACAAACACACACACACCTCTCTCTCTCTCTCACACACACACACACACACACACACACACACACACACACACACACACACACACACACACACAACACACACACACACACACACACACTCACACACACACACACACACACACACACACACACACACACACACACACACACACACAACACACACACACACACACACAACACACACACTCACACACACACACACACACACACACACACACACACACACACACACACACACAAACACACACACTCACACACACACTCACACACAACACACACACACACACACAACAAGAAGCTTACTTGGTATATATGCAAGTGAACTTTCGAGGACTTTAATTACGTGTCCCCATTTTCGAGCATTAAGCATTAGGTAAGATTCGTGATTAAGTACGTTATATTGTAAGTGATAAATAATACAAAAAAACAGTATTGCAAAGTTTTATATACATATATTATAACATAATGTACGAGGCTTTAGAATAAATTAAGTTAGTTGCTAAAATAATCATCTGTAGAATTAAGCAAGGAAAGACACAAATAGTTTTCTAGTGCGGACAAAGCAGGTACCTTGTCATTATCCTTTCCAGGAAAGCTACAAGTTGAGTCCGGCAACCATAGACATTAGAGGAGGGTCCATAGTGGTTAAGACGGGAAATCCAGCGGCCGATATAGCCTGGGAAAATAACCGTGTACCGTTAGGTTTAGCTAATTGTAGAACGGTGGGAAACTTACAATGAACGTAATGGTGGTAGTGGGAAAGATTAGATTTTTAATAAAAACTAAATGATCGGGAGTTTAAGAAGGAAGTTTGAGGATAGTCTCAGAGGAAGACAGGTTGGTGGGGTCAAGGATGGAAGTGTTGTAAAGGGAGGATTTTATCAAATTAAGTAAAGAGTTTATTTATAAGTAAAATTTAGAAAAGTGCGACGTAAAAGTTTTTTTGAAATATAAAGTAAGTTTTTTTTTGTGTCAAGTGTAAGTGCAGAAGGTAATAACCAAGGGCAGGATTCCCGGGACTCTTCAGAACAATAAGTATTATTGAATATAAGTGTAGCCAACAGACATCTATCTTTTAGTTCAGAATACATTTTAATTTCATCAAAATTTATAAAAACTGCTCTAGTTTCACCATTTCTAATTTAAAAGCAAAATTCCCGTAATAGCGACCCGAGAGCAAGAATAAAATTTTAATACTGTTTTTTTTTTGTTATGTTATTTTATTAGAAATCTAAAGCTTCAGAAGTCCACCTTTTATCATTGTAATATTAGTTAAGATATCAATCCTGTCACTGCAAAATATTAATATAAATTTGGAATAATGTGTAGAGTTAATTGAAGAGAATAAATGCAAGTGATGTTTAAAAATTGATAAAATTGTTAATTCTTTATAAACCTGAAGGTGTGACATTAATAGGTAAGGTAAATATATAACATTTAAATATAAATTTAATTATAACAAATATATATATATATATATATTATAAATATATATATAAATATAAATATATATATATATATATATATAATTAATAAATTAAAAATATTTCAAAAACAAGAATATTTTTAATGAATATATTTATTCAAAGCTTTTCGCCGATAAAATAGTATCAGCATCTTCAGGAAAATAATTATCTAATAAAATACTTTTACAAAATTAAATCATATGTACTACAAAGAATCATATGTTTATAAGTATTGCACTTTATGTAAATTTTTCTATAACATTAATGACTTTATAAATAGTTTGGTGCCTTGATCTCACTTGAATTTGTTCATCAATTAATTTGTCTTTATCTTTATGCTTATAAATTTCCAATGTTACAAATATATTCATTTTTAACCCTTTATTTAATTCTTTTATTAATTTCATATTTTCTTTGTCCATTATTAATACAATGCGTAGCTAAATTGGATTTGTATATGTTTGGTTTGATATAAGCGTTTAAATGTTCTTTGTATCTTTCTTTTAATTTCTTTTTTGTTTGTCCTACATATAATTTATTTATTATATATTTAATATATATATATATATATATATATATATATATATATATAGAGAGAGAGAGAGAGAGAGAGAGAGTTAAAGGATTGCCGTTTTGAAAAACAGGTCCCATTTTCAACTCGGACTGAAACTAAAAATAGAGTTATAGACCGTGAAAAAAATTACCCATAACTGCCGTACTAATACGGTTACGAACTAAGAGTTATTTTTATGAAAGTGTATATTGTTAAAAGTGTTTTGTTATCTCTGGCATTATGTACAGCTTATGTAGTTCCTAATTTACTGAGTATAGAGTAATCTACGAGGAGAACACTAGCTGTAGAATGAAAATATAAGTTATCAAATACTGGTAGGACTTTATAATATTTATATCTAAAAGTAACTTAAGCATAATATGTAAATAACCTTTAGTGAGAGTACCAACACACAATTGTGCACTCGGCACAGTGACATTGAATGCAAAGAATTAAATAATAAAGTATAATAAGTTGAGAGCTAGAAAATAGTCTACACATTATAAAATTGGAATTTTTGCATACAGTGTTCAGCAAGTCTTTGAAATTTCGAAACATTTAGCACTTAATAAAGGCGACTCAATATTTATGTGATTAATGTAAAGTAATTTGATTTTAACATAAGCTTGTTCACATGGAGTCTCTTGAACCTCCTTATGTTGATTTATTTAACCTCGGTCGAATGTTATTTTTTGTCTAACGCTGCCTAAAATCAACAATTATGTAGAAAGTTCAGTTTCTTTGTATTTCAGTGTCAAACGAAATGAGTAAGCAGGCAAATTTATTTTTGAGCTCACCAAAACTTTACTGTAATTAAAAATTAATTTGTTATCGATAAGATTATAACATTTTGAAATTGTTTGCAAAATGGAACCCTCGACGGACATTAAAGAAAGTATTTTCTTCGGAAATAGATGCCTGATAACGATATATGGTTTAGAAGGCCCTTATGTAGAAGAGTTTATTGTTGTTCGGCATAGGAGCTTAAAACAGAAGAACAGAGAGAAATTTAAGGTAATTCTTTAATTATTAGGCAAGAAATATGAACAGTGTTTTTGCTTAGAACTGTTCATCCAACAACTTTACATACAATTATTACTAAACGTTTTTCATACAATTTACTGCCCAACAGATATCTACATGAGCTTAAGCTGATAGGGTACGTTGTTAGGTTAGGTATTCTCCATAATACACTCATTCTGAGACGCTAGAAAAAATAAACCGGGTTCAACTACGTAAAAAGTAGCTTATCGACCATGCGTGTGTGACTTTAACCCGCTTCAATATTTTAAAAGGTGCGTATTAATATTTTTAAAATGTCATTTATTATAGCACTGCCAATGGGCAGTTCTATAATTTTAAAAAACCTAGTGTTACATTTATATAAAATTACTTCTTATTAATATAGTTCAGACATACTGAAAATTTTGTTTTATAGACTACATTTACATTTTCAACTTACCTTAAACCGCCCCTAAAGAAATCAGTCAACAATACAGCTACACAAAAATCACACTGCACTCACTAATAAACAAATAAACAAAAACATCTTAACGAATTTTTTCACGAAACAAATAGACACAACACAAAATGCGAAACCGACGGAATTTCCCGGAATCACGGTAGTTGTCGCCGAAAGACGATGAGGAGTTACTGAAAGCCTAGGCTGTGCATTGAGTGGCACTTGGCCAAGGGTTTGCACGCTGCGGCTATTTAAAGCGCAATACAGCCCGAACATTTCAACTATCGGCCGTAAAATTAATGATTCCGTCAAAAAACTATTTACGTCGTTTGTTGGAGAACTGGGCACCGCTTGCGAGGCCTGCTAGGTGGTGGGCTTCATTTTAGGCGAGCGGGCCTACGAAATAAATACATAAATTGTCTTAGTTAAAATAGATTTCTCCACTAAAGATAAATACAGATTGGTAGGTGTATTTTGTATTTTCGACCCATATACATTTGTTATTTTAGACATTTCATCATATTACTTATTATGCCCAAAATATTTCTCGGGAAGAACAAAAATTTTAAAAATTATGAAATAAAAAGGACAGATAATGAAAATAAGGTTAATTGTGAATAAAGATTGGGCAAGCCCAGATTTGTTTCTTATTTACATGAACAGCTTGAAAATATTCGAAATAAAATCACTCTAGAAACACATACGATCGGTTTTTACTCTACAAACCTGACCATAATGTTGTACTTTGGGGGAAATGGAGTTATTCCATTAAGTAATCACACACTAATACGCTAGAAAATTATCTTTCTTTTTTTATACGCTTGTACTGTATAAGAAGCCCGTTATTGCTGGACACGAAAATGTCTAGTTTTTAAAAACTATTTCTATTTACATAGTTAATTTTACTTCCTTAGGAAGACTCTTACTGAAGCATTATTTAGTTACAAAAGGACCAGATGTTGGTCTTAACTTATGATGTTTAGTTTGTTTATGTTGTCTTCATCACCGACATCTTCAACACGTCCCATCAGATAAACCAGTAAGTTAGAGGGTCCTATCATATAAAGAGATAAACAGTTAAGTTAGCGGATCCCATCAGATAAACAGATACGTTAACAAATACCATCAGATAAACAAATAAACTGGTAAGATAGCGGATCCCATCAGATAAATAGATAAACAAGTGCGTTAGTGGGTCTTACTATATAAAGAGATAAACAGTAAAGTTAGCGGATCCCATCAGATAAACAGGTGTGTTAGCGGATCCCATCAGATAAACAGATAAGTTAGCGGATCACATCAGATAAACAGATAAACAAGTGCGTTAGTGGGTCCCACTATATAAAGAGATAAACAGTAAAGTTAGCGGATCCCATCAGATAAACCGATAAACAGTTAACTTAGCAAGTCCCATCAGATAAACAGATAAGTTAACAAATACCATCAGCTAAACAAATAAACTGGTATGATAGCGGGTCCCATCAGATAAACAAATAAACTGGTAAGATAGCGGGTCCCATCAGATAAACAGATAAACAAGTGCGTTAGTGGGTCCCCCTATATAAAGAGATAAACAGTAAAGTTAGCGGATCCCATCAGATAAGCAGTTAAGTTAGCGGATCCCATCAGATAAACAGATAAGTTAACAAATACCATCAGATAAACAAATAAACTGGTAAGATAGCGGGTCCCATCAGATAAACAAATAAACTGGTAAGATAGCGGGTCCCATCAGATAAACAAATAAACTGGTAAGATAGCGGGTCCCATCAGATAAACAAATAAAATGGTAAGATAGCGGGCCTCATCAGATAAACCGATAAACAGTTAACTTAGCGAATCCCATCAGATAAACAGATAAGTTAACAAATACCATCAGATAAACAAATAAATTGGTAAGATAGCGGGTCCCATCAGATAAACAAATAAACTGGTAAGATAGCGGGTCCCATCAGATAAACAAATAAACTGGTAAGATAGCGGGTCCCATCAGATAAACAGATAAACAAGTGCGTTAGTGGGTGCCACTATATAAAGAGATAAACAGTAAAGTTAGCGGATCCCATCAGATAAACAGTTAAGTTGGCGGATCCCATCAGATAAACAGATAAGTTAACAAATACCATCAGATAAACAAATAAACTGGTAAGATAGCGGGTCCCATCAGATAAACGGATAAACAAGTGCGTTAGTGGGTCCCACTATATAAAGAGATAAACAGTAAAGTTAGCGGATCCCATCAGATAAACAGTTAAGTTGGCGGATCCCATCAGATAAACAGATAAGTTAACAAATACCATCAGATAAACAAATAAACTGGTAAGATAGCGGGTCCCATCAGATAAACGGATAAACAAGTGCGTTAGTGGGTGCCACTATATAAAGAGATAAACAGTAAAGTTAGCGGATCCCATCAGATAAACAGTTAAGTTGGCGGATCCCATCAGATAAACAGATAAGTTAACAAATACCATCAGATAAACAAATAAACTGGTAAGATAGCGGGTCCCATCAGATAAACGGATAAACAAGTGCGTTAGTGGGTCCCACTATATAAAGAGATAAACAGAAAAGGTAGCGGGTCCCATCAGGTAAACAGGGTCAGTTAACAGATCCCATCAGTTAACTGATAAACAGGTAAATTAGCACACCCTATCATATAAGCAGATAAACTGGTTTGTTAACGGGTCCCATAAGATAACCAGGTTGTAACATGCTACAAAAAATAATTGGTTTTAATTCAGCATGTTACATAGATATTTGTTATTTTAGCTAACGTAAAATTCGGCCTAGTTTTAAAGATGTTTTTGTTTCTAAAAATTTATTAAGACAATGGTAGGAAAAAGGAACACTATAATAAACCGTAAACCAATGAAAAGCTTTTTATTAAGGTTTAAGGGTAGAGAATTCAGCAACCTACTGTGAAACACTGCGTTTGTTCTATCTTTCACTAGCCAAAGTAAACGAAAGATTGGCATGGGGCTGCAATCATTATTACTCTCGTGTTAAATTTTTAATAATATATTTTTCATAATTTATTAACAATGCGGAAATATTTTATAAGTAGCTTTGTGTCATTTATTTTATTACAGTAAACTCTCGATTATCCGTGGATAACGAATTCCCCGGATAATCCGTTATGAACAAAGAATACGCATAACGATCGATAATCGATTATTATACCATAAGTTACACAAATAATGACTCCGGTTAATGCAATTCACAAATAATCTTCAGAGGACAAAATAAATAGACTACAGAAAATAATTTAAAATGTCTATGTATTATAACATGTACATTTATAAGTCTAACTATTTACAATACGTACATAAGTATATGTTAAAAGTAAGTATGTATGTACATATTCAATTTCCTTTACAAACAATACAAAACAAATCTGTCACTTTCGGTTGATGTTTTTTTGTGAGCATTGATTTTAGATTTAATGTGAGATCTAACCATTTTGTCGCAAAGTGTTTACTTGTGTCACAAAGCCATAAAGATCGGTAATGTATATGACAGACATGGATAATGCATATGTCACGTCCTAGACTATTTATAGCCGAGATTAGCTGACATTTGTTTACAATCTTATGATACGCATTAGGTTTTCAGGCATCCAAGCATTTTGTCATTGTCTCTTATATACAGTAGTCTGCTCGCCCTTTTATTTTGCTGGCCCGCGTCGGGATGCTTCCCTTTCAATGTAAAAATTAGTACGTACATATTTACATATCTATTCCCTTCATCTTAACTTCTATTAAGCCTTATATGTATTTACGCCGTAATTCACCGTTTGGAAATTTAAACATATGAATCTGATTGGAATAAAAACTGGATATATGTAAAACAATGGCAGACCCCGGATAATCCACAAACCGGTTAAACCGCCCACGGATAATCGGGAGTTTACTGTATTTTTAAAATTTAACTATGCTGTAAAAATACACCCGTGTAAAGTGCTAATAAACCCAAGTAGGTTCAAGTGATTGTCAAGGTAGGTTTTAAATTTAACTTCTTGGTATGTTTCGATAGATACAAATCAGTAAATATACAAAACTAGCGTGTATTTGACCTATCGTTGAACCTTTTGTATTTTAATTCATGTTGTTAAACAAAAAAATGGAAATTGTTTAAAGTGTAATATTTTTAAACTGTTTAAAATTTAAATCCTATCTTGTAAATACAAACAAGAATTTTAATGTAACCTGCCTTCCTTAGAATGATTTGAATAGTCAGCTAAGTCTGCCTAAGCCTAATTGTAAGATACAATTGATAAGGAAAACAATATTTTGTGAGTCTTATCAAGGTATATAGAATAATTAATTTGTAAGGAAAGGTGCGTTTTTTTCAAATAAACTACAGCTCTTACCCATTTCAAAATACCTTTTACAAGTGGTCCAACTCTGCTTTATTCTGTTTTTTTGCTAGTAAATTTTGTAGTTTTAGGACGAATTAATTTTCGAATTGAAACTTGATTGAGTTAGCGGGTCACATCATAGAGAGAGAGAACAGGTAAGTTATCAGATCCCGTCAGATAAACTGATAAGTTAACAAGTACCATCAGATAAACACATAGATAAATTAGCAGATACCATTAGATTATCAAATAAACTGGCAAGTTAACGGACCCCATCAGATAAACAAGTACAGTTAACAGGTCCCATCAGATAAACAGATAAACAAGTGAGTTAGAGGGTCCCATCATGTAAAGAGATAAACAGTAAAGTTAGCGGATCCCACCAGACAAACAAATAAACGGGTAACGTAGTAAACAAGTGCGTTAGTGGTTAGGTTTTATGCACACTTTATTTATTTATTTATTTTTGCGACCCATGTTTTAAAGTATATTTACTAATTTTAAATTGTGCATTCCTTCATCTTTATGGTTTGATATTTCTTGGACTAATAGTACGTAAGATTGTGCATTTTTTTAAATGAGTTTAAACATAGATTTGTTGTCTAAGGACGAATAATTTTCGAATTGAAACTTGATTAGCGGGTCACATCATATAGAGAGAGAACCGATAAGTTATCGGATCCCAACAGATAAACTGATAAGATAATAAATACCATCAGATAAACACATAGCCAGATAAATTAGCAGATCCCATTAGATAAACAAATAGGCAGGTAAGATAGCAGATCCCATCAGATAAACAAGTGAGTTAGCGGGAACCAACATATAAAGGGATAAACAGGTAAGTTAGCGGATCCCATTAGATAAACAAATAGGCAGGTAAGATAGCAGATCCCATCAGATAAACAAGTGAGTTAGCGGGAACCAACATATAAAGGGATAAACAGGTAAGTTAGCGGATCCCATTAGATAAACAAATAGGCAGGTAAGATAGCAGATCCCATCAGATAAATAAGTGAGTTAGCGGGAACCAACATATAAAGGGATAAACAGGTAAGTTAGCGGATTCCATTAGATAAACAGATAAACGGATAAAGTTACCCATCAGGTAAGTTAGCGCGTCCTATTAGATATACTTATAAATAGGTATGTTAACTGATCTCATGAGATAGGCAGATAACCAGATAAACTAACGGGTCTCGTCAGATAAACAGGTAATATAGCGCGTTATATCATATAAACCGGTAAGTTATCGGGTCGCATCAGATAAGCTAACAGAGAAACAGATAATTTAACATTCCCACCACTAGTTCAGCATCATTACAATTTATAATACAGTATGCTGTACATAATCTTATTGTTTAATTTATATTTTGAATAAACACTAATAGTTTTTATATCATAAGAGTATTTATTTTGTGTATAACAAATACTGTAAAACGATCATCAGCATCAACACATTATGTTGAGACGTACGTGGTTAGTTTTCGTAACTAACATCTTTAACAAGCTTAATTTTTTCTTACCTATTTCTAACCACGCTTACCATAAATGAGTATACTTATATTGTAATATAACTAGATAGTAATGCAGTATAATATAGTGGTCGATTCATAAAGAATCATTGATTTTATTACGTTTTAGTGTTTATAAAGTTAAGTTTTATTTTAAATCTTTAACCATCTTATGTTGTTTCTGTTTGCAACATTTATCATGGGTTATTTTTCGTTCAGCAAGAAATTTCAAACCACATATGTATAAATAGTTTGATCGAACTCGTCTTTGATAAAATTATCAATAAAATAAACGAAATTTGTCAGGTAATTTTGTCTAGTAAAATAGAGGAAAATTCAATGAAAAAATATTTAAGTACGGTTTGCCTGAAACATTATTCGTGTGGTCATATTAAAGCTTATTTTAAAAATTGTTTTCCTCATCTGACGTCATGTTACATATTTAAAATGTAATTTTGTTCATGATATGATTACATAACTAGTTCTTTGTATTTAAAGATCGTAAGAGTTAGTCTTCTCCGATAAGACCGGTCGGGATCTTATAAAGTAGTGAGATGTTCTCAGGTATTTCTGTCAGAAAGCTTTCGGGTTAGTAGGGGCGTACATAAGCTAAATCCCTTACGTATTGTGGGATCCAACACGTATTGGGTCGAGTAGCACGGCCCACTAAATGATCGTTACTTGTAAAACAGCCAAACATTTTGATAAACTCTCGCTAGTCAATCCATCAGAGATGGGAGAGAATCTCTGAGGATGTAATATTGGTTAAGGGATCTCTGATTTTGTTTTTGGACTGCGATTAAGGAGGGTTTTTTTTTGGTTTTGAGGTAGGTCGTTCGTTTGGTTAAGTTTTGTCGTGGAAGACTGTGTGAACGCTTCATTTCTAGATCGCTGATTTCTTTTTATTTTGTGTGTACACATTAGAGTGACCCGCGTCCAATTAGCAGACACTTTGCTAACCGTAGAAAGTTAACCTTCTTTTGTACATACGTTTAATTTACTTAAAAAAAACATTGGATAAACCGAAATTTCGAATTAATGAACATGTTTGCCCTTTCGGTCCGTCCTTGAACTACTTTCATTCAATAACTTCCTTCTGGTTTACTCCCGATGACTTCCTTTCTCCATAGAATGGTTCTGGGCAAATTAACGGTCGCATTGCACTAACAGAACCACCTTCATTATTATCAACAACTTAAGAAGGGATGGTTGAATTGGTAAAAAAATTCATTAAACATTTAGAAATTAAATATTTAGTATCCCCTTTTCGGGATTGCCATATAATTAAGCTGTGTTTACGCGATTCCAGCATATCTGCTACGATTCTGGAAAAGTTTGAATAAAACTGTACAAGATAGTTACGAATACTTTTGTGGAAATGTTTATCTCTAACCCCTTTTCCTGATTGTAGTTATGATTTTATTACTTAATGTATCACTACCAGGCGCGTATCCAGCGACTTGCTTTGGGGGGGGGGGCGATCGATGCATTTTATATATATATATATATATATATACTGTATAATGTGTTTGTGTGTGTGCGCGCGCGCGTGCGTGTATGTAAAAACATAGAACAGACAAAGTTCTTTCTACGCTTGCGTTAGAAATCGGTAACGTGATAAAGATTCGTAGCAAATTAGACTTTTTAATAAATAATTATTCCAGTTTCGATAACACTTATGGCTAGAGTATATTATTAACTTCATAATAAGCTATTATTATAAAAATGGTTTATTAATTAATAGAAGTAGTTATTCTTCCAACACGAACAATTCCGGACTCAACTGCGAATATTATGCTTGCAAAATTACGTATTGAAAATCATATGTTCGAGACTAAGCTTCACTAGCGCCATCTGTTGTTAAAACGTTTAGACGTTTACGAGCGTATGCCGAGGAAACGCGTCACATTTTCAAATTAAAAATTAAAATTTTATTTTTTATTTACAATAAAAGACGAATTAACTTAAGTAAAAGTCTATTTTAATAGAAAGTCGGAATTTAATAATATATTGTCGATTTTTAACAAAAAGTTCTTGAGGGTTGGGGGGCGATCGCCCCATCGCCCCCCCCCCTTGGATACGCGCCTGATCACTACTGAAATTCAAATTTATTCTTTCTCACGTATATTAGTAAGAAATACATTATAAACAAAAATTGTGTCGCAAAATATTGTCTTTTTTATATCGCTTCAAATTTGAAAAAAAAAATACGAACTAAACCCAAATGCACAACGTTTTACCCACAGATCAAACTGTATAAAAAAACGTTTTTTTAAACAATAAAAATCACTATTTTATACTGCATTCAAGTATTATATATTTATTTTACAATCTAGCAACAAAATATCCATTTCGAATAGGTGTGGTTCCAAAGATAAATAAATAACTTACCAAGCTGCATTGAGTAAATACATTAATGAATCCTAACGAATACATTAAGCTGCTACGTAGGTTCTGAAACCTATTACGCGATATCATTTATTGAGCAAATGGACAACTTGAATCAGTAGCGCACTGATGGAAAGAGAGCATGGGCTCCCCACTTAGCATGACCAAAAAATAAAAATTTATAAATAAATTAAAAACTACATTAAAAAATTATATCTATAAACTGTAATTTAGGTGTAGGGTAATCCGAACAACAGTAGAAAATATTATTTAGCAAATTTATAAATTGAATTAGTGGTATCAGTACTCCTGTAGTAAACGGACTGTAACATATTTTTTCTAAACCTGTCATCCTTCGTTGGAACAAGAAAAGTACACATGCTCCGTGTCGGCATAAAATATCTATTATAAAAAGCAAATCAACTTATAGCATCAAATTTTTCATATATTTCTCAAAGGTTGATTTGTTGTTTGCTGTCCATGGTCTTCGAATTTAGACTGTAATTATTAGAAAATATTTTTTTTATTATTATCATTTTGTGAGAAGCAAACCAATAATATGACAACTTCAATGAATGTCAATGGTATACTAGTCAAAATGTAAAAGCCTCCAACGTACTCATCGAAAATATTAAATAACCTACTATGCTATGAACTAAAATCAAAGATTTATTATTAATTTGAGACTTTTTTAGTGCTGGAAATGCTTAAAACATGAGTTATAGCGTGGTAAAATTTCAATACTCTCTGCGGGGGGGGGGGGTGAATATTCTCTGGCCCCATCCTTGACAAAATTCGTGTGAGCCTCTGTCTTGAATTCACCAATAGTTTACTGTCTTCTAACAACCAAATCTATCCAGATTGGATACTTTGTAGAATTAAATAGCCCTGCGAAACATTTGGTTGAATTAAACTCGGTTTAAAGTACACAAAGTTTGAAAGTAGAAAACTTAAACCGTCAAAATATATTTTGGTTAATAACTTTAAACTTCATGCAAAACATATGTTTATTGTTTATTACACTTCTCTTCACTTAAAAAATTTTACTAACATTTTAAAAATACTATTTATAGAGATATAAAGGTTTGATACAGTACAGCACCCTTATTTTTAAAACACTATTTACGTTTTACTGTGTTAGATCTTTAAAGAATAAATTTGCTTATTACACTTTTACTATTACTTGCGACCACACTTTTTGTTAACTAAAGGTTCTTAAATTGCTTAGTACAAGGAGGCTGAAGAAGTCGGAAGACGAAAACGTTTCCTCCAAGTGAAAGTTAACAATTTAACAACCTTTAGTTAACAAAAAGTCTGGTCGCAAGTAATAGCAAAAGTGTAATAAGTGATTAACAACCAGCTTGTCATGAACAGCAAAAAGATTTCGATATTGAATACATTTGTTTTGAATAAATTATCATTACTTTTAAAGTTACTAATCATAACCTCAAAACAAATAATAAGTAATTTTACTTACATTCTTCTGGAGATTAGGTTTGTATCGAAAAACGTTGAATATTATATATATTTGACAAACTAATGTATCAGAAAACGCAATAAAGCACAAACAATGTAATGAGACAGCAATTGAATGTACATGGCACTACCTCCGTAGAAGTAATGTTAAGATAGGTTACTACTGCTGAAGTCAAAAATGCTGGTTAATTGTTAGACATGAAAAATTAGAATTGAAGTATACTTATATTTTGAAACGTGGTTTAACACAATTAAGCATTGCAATATAAATAAAGAAAAGTTTGAAAAATTAAGTTAGCCAAAGGTTTTACTTTTAATTTTGCCAGTTAAGGTTATTAGTTTAGAGTATCTGAGAAATAGAATTTTTTTCACATAATATGTGTTGTTATTAACAAAACATATTATGTTACTAAGAAATACATTCTGAACTAGAGGTACATTTGTGATTTTAAGTAGCACAAAACATAAATTGTCGTTGAAGGTTATGTTAATAATCGCCCTACGACATAACCTTATTCACGCAATCTATTATCAAATAATTCCTCACGAAACGTCTCAGTGATACTATATTACTTTTCACTAACTGGCTGAGAATACATTGAGCGTAGAAAATGACTAAACTACACCTAGAAAACACATTTAAATAGTGTCATGCTACTAGGGAATACTAGCAGCCAAGCCGACGTTAGAAAATGCGAAGCCTACTGAAAACATTTTTTTTCGAGGATTTTTTTTAAAAGTAGTTTTATCTGGAATATGTTTACAATTCTGTGTGTTTAGATCAATTTTGATGCAGTCATTTCGTGACAAAATACACCAATCATTTACGATATTTTTTTTCATTCCGATATATCGTTCGTATTTTTTATCATTATCAATAATTTAACATATTGCGCGGGTAATCAGACAAATATTTTAGGCACGTGAGTGTGTATGTGTGTGTGTATATATATATATATATATATATATATATATATATATACACACACACGCATTATTGTATCATATGAAGTTTTTAGCGAAAGAAAAGCATTAAAACGTGATGGCTGGAGAGCTCGCTTCACTCGCTCCACCCTAAGCTCGGCTCTGACTAGCAGCAAAATAGTAGAAGTTAACATATGTTACTTGCGAAAGGTAGACTCAGTCCGGTAGAAATGCTGCTAGATTTCTCTCCTACGGCCGGAATGGTAACTCAGTCGGGTAGTAATGCTGGTAGTATTCCCCTTTTCAGCCTCAATATTTACTCGATCTGGTAGTATTCCCCTCTTCAGCCCCAATGTTTACTCGATCTGGTAGTATTCCCCTCTTCAGTCTCAATGTTTACTCGATCTGTAGTATTCCCCTCTTCATCCCCAATGTTTACTCGATCTGGTAGTATTCCCCTCTTCAGTCTCAATGTTTACCCGATCGGGTAGATGTGCGGATAGTATTCCTATCTTCAGCCCCAATGATTACATGACCGGGTAGAAGTGCTGGTATATTCCCCTTTTCAGCCCCAATGTTTACTCGATCTGGTAGTATTCCCCTCTTCAGCCCCAATGTTTACTCGATCTGGTAGTATTCCCCTCTTCAACCCAATGTTTACATGACCGGGTAGAAGTGCTGGTATATTCCCCTTTTCAGCCCCAAAGTTTATTCGATCTGGTAGTATTCCCCTCTTCAGCCCCCATGTTTACTCGATCTGGTAGTATTCCCCTCTTCAGCCCCAATGTTTACTCGATCTGGTAGTATTCCCCTCTTCAGTCTCAAAGTTTACTCGATCTGGTAGCATTCCCCTCTTCAGTCTCAATGTTTACTCGATCTGTAGTATTCCCCTCTTCAGCCCCAATGTTTACTCGATCTGGTAGTATTCCCCTCTTCAGTCTCAATGTTTACTCGATCTGTAGTACTCCCCTCTTCAGCCCCAATGTTTACTCGATCTGATAGTATTCCCCTCTTCAGTCTCAATATTTACTCGATCTGGTAGTATTCCCCTCTTCAGTCTTAAAGTTTACTCGATCGAGTAGATGTGCTGATAGTATTCCTATCTTCAGCCCCAATGTTTACATGACCGGGTAGAAGTGCTGGTATATTCCCCTTTTCAGCCCCAATGTTTATTCGATCTGGTAGTATTCCCCTCTTCAGCCCCATGTTTACTCGATCTAGTAGTACTCCCCTCTTCAGCCCCAATGTTTACATGACCGGGTAGAAGTGCTGGTATATTCCCCTTTTCAGCCCCAATGTTTATTCGATCTGGTAGTATTCCCCTCTTCAGCCCCAATGTTTACTCGATCTGGTAGTATTCCCCTCTTCAGCCTCAATGTTTACTCGATCTGATAGTATTCCCCTCTTCAGTGTCAATGTTTACATGACCAGTTAGAAGTACTGCTAGTATTCCCCTCTTGAAGCCCCAATGTTTACTCGATCGGGTAGTATTGCTGGTATATTCCCCTTATCAGCCCCAATGTTTACTCGTTCGGGTAGTAGTGCTGGTAGTATTAAACTCTTCAGACCCAATGTTTACTCGATCTGGTAGTATTCCCCTCTTCAGTCTCAATGTTTACTCGATCGGGTAGTAGTGCTGGTATATTCCCTTTTTCAGCCCCAATGTTTACTCGATCTGGTAGTATTCCCCTCTTCAGCCCCAATGTTTACTCGATCTGGTAGTATTCCCCTCTTCAACCCAATGTTTACATGACCGGGTAGAAGTGCTGGTATATTCCCCTTTTCAGCCCCAAAGTTTATTCGATCTGGTAGTATTCCCCTCTTCAGCCCCCATGTTTACTCGATCTGGTAGTATTCCCCTCTTCAGCCCCAATGTTTACTCGATCTGGTAGTATTCCCCTCTTCAGTCTCAATGTTTACTCGATCTGGTAGTATTCCCCTCTTCAGTCTCAATGTTTACTCGATCTGTAGTATTCCCCTCTTCAGCCCCAATGTTTACTCGATCTGGTAGTATTCCCCTCTTCAGTCTCAATGTTTACTCGATCTGTAGTACTCCCCTCTTCAGCCCCAATGTTTACTCGATCTGAGAGTATTCCCCTCTTCAGTCTCAATATTTACTCGATCTGGTAGTATTCCCCTCTTCAGTCTTAAAGTTTACTCGATCGGGTAGATGTGCTGATAGTATTCCTATCTTCAGCCCCAATGTTTACATGACCGGGTAGAAGTGCTGGTATATTCCCCTTTTCAGCCCCAATGTTTATTCGATCTGGTAGTATTCCCCTCTTCAGCCCCATGTTTACTCGATCTAGTAGTACTCCCCTCTTCAGCCCCAATGTTTACATGACCGGGTAGAAGTGCTGGTATATTCCCCTTTTCAGCCCCAATGTTTATTCGATCTGGTAGTATTCCCCTCTTCAGCCCCAATGTTTACTCGATCTGGTAGTATTCCCCTCTTCAGCCTCAATGTTTACTCGATCTGATAGTATTCCCCTCTTCAGTGTCAATGTTTACATGACCAGTTAGAAGTACTGCTAGTATTCCCCTCTTGAAGCCCCAATGTTTACTCGATCGGGTAGTATTGCTGGTATATTCCCCTTATCAGCCCCAATGTTTACTCGTTCGGGTAGTAGTGCTGGTAGTATTAAACTCTTCAGACCCAATGTTTACTCGATCTGGTAGTATTCCCCTCTTCAGTCTCAATGTTTACTCGATCGGGTAGTAGTGCTGGTATATTCCCCTTTTTAGCCCCAATATTTACTCGTTCGGGTAATAGTGCTGGTAGTATTAACCTCTTCAGCCCCAATGTTTACTCGATCTGGTAGTATTCCCCTCTTCAGTTTCAATGTTTACTCAATCGGGTAGATGTGCTGATAGTATTCCTATCTTCAGCCCCAATGTTTACATGACCGGGTAGAAGTGCTGGTATATTCCCCTTTTCAGCCCCAATGTTTATTCGATCTGGTAGTATTTCCCTCTTCAGCCCCAATGTTTACTCGATCTAGTAGTATTCCCCTCTTCAGCCCCAATGTTTACATGACCGGGTAGAAGTGCTGGTATATTCCCCTTTTCAGCCCCAATGTTTATTCGATCTGGTAGTATTCCCCTCTTCAACCCCAATGTTTACTCGATCTGGTAGTATTCCCCTCTTCAGCCCCAATGTTTACTCGATCTGGTAGTATTCCCCTCTTCAGTTTCAATGTTTTCTCAATCGGGTAGATGTGCTGATAGTATTCCTATCTTCAGCCCCAATGTTGACATGGCCGGGTAGAAGTGCTGGTATATTCCCCTTTTCAGCCCCAATGTTTATTCGATCTGGTAGTATTCCCCTCTTCAGCCCCAATGTTTACTCGATCTAGTAGTATTCCCCTCTTCAGCCCCAATGTTTACTCGATCGGGTAGTAGTGCTGGTATATTCCCCTTTTCAGCCCCAATGTTTACTCGTTCGGGTAGTAGTGCTGGTAGTATTAAACTCTTCAGCCCCAATGTTTACTCGATCTGGTAGTATTCCCCTCTTCAGTCTCAATGTTTACTCGATCGGGTAGCAGTGCTGGTATATTCCCCTTTTTAGCCCCAAAATTTACTCGTTCGGGTAGTAGTGCTGGTAGTAATAACCTCTTCATCCCCAATGTTTACTCTCGATCTGGTAGTATTCCCCTCTTCAGTTTCAATGTTTACTCAATCGGGTAGAAGGGCTGCTAGTATTCCCCTCTTGAAGCTCCAATGTTTGCTCGATCGGGTAGTAGTGATGGTATATTCCCCTTTTCAGCCCCAATGTTTACTCGATCGGGTAGAAGTGCTGCTAGTATTCCCCTCTTGAAGCCCTAATGTTTACTCCATCGGGTAGTAGTGCTGGTAGTATTCCTATCTTCAGCCCCAATGTTTACTCGATCGGGTAGTAGTGCTGGTATATTCCCCTTTTCAGCCCCAATATTTACTCGTTCGGGTAGTAGTGCTGGTAGTATAAACCTCTTCAGCCCCAATGTTTACTCGATCTGGTAGTATCTCCCTCTTCAGTCTCAATGTTTACTCGATCGGGTAGTAGTGCTGATATATTCCCCTTTTCAGCCCCAATGTTTACTCGTTCGGGTAGTAGTACTGGTAGTATTAACCTCTTCAGCCCAAATGTTTACTCGATCTGGTAGTATTCCCCTCTTCAGTCTCAATGTTTACTCGATCGGGTAGAAGTGCTGCTAGTATTCCCCTCTTGAAGCCCCAATGTTTGCTCGATCGGGTAGTAGTGATGGTATATTCCCCTTTACAGCCCCAATGTTTACTCGATCGGGTAGAAGTGCTGCTAGTATTCCCCTCTTGAAGCCCCAATGTTTGCTCGATCGGGTAGTAGTGATGGTATATTCCCCTTTTCAGCCCCAATGTTTACTCGATCGGGTAGAAGTGCTGCTATTTCTCCCCTCTTGAAGCCCTAATGTTTACTCGATCGGGTAGTAGTGCTGGTACTATTAATATCTTCAGCCCCAATGTTTACTCGATCGGGTAGTAGTGCTGGTAGTATTCCTATCTTCAGCCCCAATGTTTACATGACCGGGTAGAAGTGCTGGTATATTCCCCTTTTCAGCCCCAATGTTTATTCGATCTGGTAGTATTTCCCTCTTCAGCCCCAATGTTTACTCGATCTAGTAGTATTCCCCTCTTCAGCCCCAATGTTTACATGACCGGGTAGAAGTGCTGGTATATTCCCCTTTTCAGCCCCAATGTTTATTCGATCTGGTAGTATTCCCCTCTTCAACCCCAATGTTTACTCGATCTGGTAGTATTCCCCTCTTCAGCCCCAATGTTTACTCGATCTGGTAGTATTCCCCTCTTCAGTTTCAATGTTTTCTCAATCGGGTAGATGTGCTGATAGTATTCCTATCTTCAGCCCCAATGTTGACATGGCCGGGTAGAAGTGCTGGTATATTCCCCTTTTCAGCCCCAATGTTTATTCGATCTGGTAGTATTCCCCTCTTCAGCCCCAATGTTTACTCGATCTAGTAGTATTCCCCTCTTCAGCCCCAATGTTTACTCGATCGGGTAGTAGTGCTGGTATATTCCCCTTTTCAGCCCCAATGTTTACTCGTTCGGGTAGTAGTGCTGGTAGTATTAAACTCTTCAGCCCCAATGTTTACTCGATCTGGTAGTATTCCCCTCTTCAGTCTCAATGTTTACTCGATCGGGTAGCAGTGCTGGTATATTCCCCTTTTTAGCCCCAAAATTTACTCGTTCGGGTAGTAGTGCTGGTAGTAATAACCTCTTCATCCCCAATGTTTACTCTCGATCTGGTAGTATTCCCCTCTTCAGTTTCAATGTTTACTCAATCGGGTAGAAGGGCTGCTAGTATTCCCCTCTTGAAGCTCCAATGTTTGCTCGATCGGGTAGTAGTGATGGTATATTCCCCTTTTCAGCCCCAATGTTTACTCGATCGGGTAGAAGTGCTGCTAGTATTCCCCTCTTGAAGCCCTAATGTTTACTCGATCGGGTAGTAGTGCTGGTAGTATTCCTATCTTCAGCCCCAATGTTTACTCGATCGGGTAGTAGTGCTGGTATATTCCCCTTTTCAGCCCCAATGTTTACTCGTTCGGGTAGTAGTGCTGGTAGTATAAACCTCTTCAGCCCAAATGTTTACTCGATCTGGTAGTATCTCCCTCTTCAGTCTCAATGTTTACTCGATCGGGTAGTAGTGCTGATATATTCCCCTTTTCAGCCCCAATGTTTACTCGTTCGGGTAGTAGTACTGGTAGTGTTAACCTCTTCAGCCCAAATGTTTACTCGATCTGGTAGTATTCCCCTCTTCAGTCTCAATGTTTACTCGATCGGGTAGAAGTGCTGGTAGTATTCCCCTCTTTAAGCCCCAATGTTTACTCGATCGGGTAGTAGTGCTGGTAGTATTCCCCTCTTGAAGCCCCAATGTTTACTCTCGATCTGGTAGTATTCCCCTTTTCAGTCCCAATGTTTACTCGATCGGGTAGAAGTGCTGCTAGTATTCCCCTCTTGAAGCCCCAATGTTTGCTCGATCGGGTAGTAGTGATGGTATATTCCCCTTTTCAGCCCCAATGTTTACTCGATCGGGTAGAAGTGCTGCTAGTATTCCCCTCTTGAAGCCCTAATGTTTACTCGATCGGGTAGTAGTGCTGGTAGTATTCCTATCTTCAGCCCCAATGTTTACTCGATCGGGTAGTAGTGCTGGTATATTCCCCTTTTCAGCCCCAATGTTTACTCGATCGGGTAGAAGTGCTGCTAGTATTCCCCTCTTGAAGCCCCAATGTTTGCTCGATCGGGTAGTAGTGATGGTATATTCCCCTTTACAGCCCCAATGTTTACTCGATCGGGTAGAAGTGCTGCTAGTATTCCCCTCTTGAAGCCCCAATGTTTGCTCGATCGGGTAGTAGTGATGGTATATTCCCCTTTTCAGCCCCAATGTTTACTCGATCGGGTAGAAGTGCTGCTAGTATTCCCCTCTTGAAGCCCTAATGTTTACTCGATCGGGTAGTAGTGCTGGTAGTATTAATATCTTCAGCCCCAATGTTTACTCGATCGGGTAGTAGTGCTGGTAGTATTCCTATCTTCAGCCCCAATGTTTACTCGATCGGGTAGAAGTGCTGCTAGTATTCCCCTCTTGAAGCCCCAATGTTTGCTCGATCGGGTAGTAGTGATGGTATATTCCCCTTTTCAGCCCCAATGTTTACTCGATCGGGTAGAAGTGCTGCTAGTATTCCCCTCTTGAAGCCCTAATGTTTACTCGTTCGGGTAGAAGTGCTGCTAGTATTCCCCTCTTGAAGCCCCAATGTTTGCTCTATCGGGTAGTAGTGATGGTATATTTCCCTTTTCAGCCCCAATGTTTACTCGATCGGGTAGAAGTGCTGCTAGTATTCCCCTCTTGAAGCCCTAATGTTTACTCGTTCGGGTAGAAGTGCTGCTAGTATTCCCCTCTTCAGCCTCAATGTTTGCTCGATCGGGTAGTAGTGATGGTATATTCC
Source organism: Prosapia bicincta (assembly GCA_036971475.1). Lineage (NCBI taxonomy): Eukaryota > Metazoa > Arthropoda > Insecta > Hemiptera > Cercopidae > Prosapia > Prosapia bicincta. The sequence goes on along the minus strand of JBAIZL010000004.1, from coordinate 184,616,664 downwards.
CCTTTTCAGCCCCAATGTTTACTCGATCGGATAGAAGTGCTGATACTATTCCCCTCTTGAAGCCCCAATGTTTGCTCGATCGGGTAGTAGTGATGGTATATTCCCCTTTTCAGCCCCATTGTTTACTAGATCGGGTAGAAGTGCTGCTAGTATTCCCCTCTTGAAGCCCTAATGTTTACTCGATCGGGTAGTAGTGCTGGTAGTATTCCTATCTTCAGCCCCAATGTTTACTCGATCGGGTAGAAGTGCTGCTAGTATTCCCCTCTTGAAGCCCTAATGTTTACTCGTTCGGGTAGAAGTGCTGCTAGTATTCCCCTCTTGAAGCCCCAATGTTTGCTCTATCGGGTAGTAGTGATGGTATATTTCCCTTTTCAGCCCCAATGTTTACTCGATCGGGTAGAAGTGCTGCTAGTATTCCCCTCTTGAAGCCCTAATGTTTACTCGTTCGGGTAGAAGTGCTGCTAGTATTCCCCTCTTCAGCCTCAATGTTTGCTCGATCGGGTAGTAGTGATGGTATATTCCCCTTTTCAGCCCCAATGTTTACTCGATCGGATAGAAGTGCTGATACTATTCCCCTCTTGAAGCCCCAATGTTTGCTCGATCGGGTAGTAGTGATGGTATATTCCCCTTTTCAGCCCCATTGTTTACTAGATCGGGTAGAAGTGCTGCTAGTATTCCCCTCTTGAAGCCCTAATGTTTACTCGATCGGGTAGTAGTGCTGGTAGTATTCCTATCTTCAGCCCCAATGTTTACTCGATCGGGTAGTAGTGCTGGTATATTCCCCTCTTGAAGCCCCTATGTTTACTCGATCGGGTAGTAGTGCATCTAGTATTCCTATCTTCAGCCCCAATGTTTACTCGATCGGGTAGTAGTGCTGCTAGTATTCCCCTCTTGAAGCCCCAATGTTTGCTCGATCGGGTATTAGTGATGGTATATTCCCATTTACAGCCCCAATGTTTACTCGATCGGGTAGAAGTGCTGCTAGTATTCCCCTCTTGAAGCCCCAATGTTTGCTCGATCGGGTAGTATTGATGGTATATTCCCCTTTTCAGCCCCAATGTTTACTCGATCGGGTAGAAGTGCTGCTAGTATTCCCCTCTTGAAGCCCTAATGTTTACTCGATCGGGTAGTAATGCTGGTAGTATTCCTATCTTCAGCCCCAATGTTTACTCGATCGGGTAGAAGTGCTGCTAGTATTCCCCTCTTGAAGCCCTAATGTTTACTCGTTCGGGTAGAAGTGCTGCTAGTATTCCCCTCTTCAGCCTCAATGTTTGCTCGATCGGGTAGTAGTGATGGTATATTCCCCTTTTCAGCCCCAATGTTTACTCGATCGGATAGAAGTGCTGCTAGTATTCCCCTCTTGAAGCCCCAATGTTTGCTCGATCGGGTAGTAGTGATGGTATATTCCCCTTTTCAGCCCCATTGTTTACTAGATCGGGTAGAAGTGCTGCTAGTATTCCCCTCTTGAAGCCCTAATGTTTACTCGATCGGGTAGTAGTGCTGGTAGTATTCCTATCTTCAGCCCCAATGTTTACTCGATCGGGTAGTAGTGCTGGTATATTCCCCTCTTGAAGCCCCTATGTTTACTCGATCGGGTAGTAGTGCATCTAGTATTCCTATCTTCAGCCCCAATGTTTACTCGATCGGGTAGTAGTGCTGCTAGTATTCCCCTCTTGAAGCCCCAATGTTTGCTCGATCGGGTATTAGTGATGGTATATTCCCATTTACAGCCCCAATGTTTACTCGATCGGGTAGAAGTGCTGCTAGTATTCCCCTCTTGAAGCCCCAATGTTTGCTCGATCGGGTAGTATTGATGGTATATTCCCCTTTTCAGCCCCAATGTTTACTCGATCGGGTAGAAGTGCTGCTAGTATTCCCCTCTTGAAGCCCTAATGTTTACTCGATCGGGTAGTAATGCTGGTAGTATTCCTATCTTCAGCCCCAATGTTTACTCGATCGGGTAGAAGTGCTGCTAGTATTCCCCTCTTGAAGCCCCAATGTTTGCTCGATCGGGTATTAGTGATGGTATATTCCCCTTTACAGCCCCAATGTTTACTCGATCGGGTAGAAGTGCTGCTAGTATTCCCCTCTTGAAGCCCCAATGTTTACTCGATCGGGTAGTAGTGCTGGTAGTATTTCTATCTTCAGCCCCAATGTTTACTCGATCGGGTAGTAGTGCTGGTATAATCCCCTTTTCAGCCCCAATGTTTACTCGTTCGGGTAGTAGTGCTGGTAGTATTAACCTCTTCAGCCCCAATGTTTACTCGATCTGGTAGTATTCCCCTCTTCAGTCTCAATGTTTACTCAATCGGGTAGATGTGCTGATAGTATTCCTATCTTCAGCCCCAATGTTTACTCGATCGGGTAGTATTGGATATTTTTGTTACAAATGATCAAAATTTTGTAACAGATTTGTACGAATTGGTATTTTTTCGGTATAATATCTTGAGTCATAAAAATTAAAAAGTCCATAAAAGTAGTTTTAATTTCTATCCTGAAATACGACTTACAAACTTTTGTTTTTAATTTAAGATTGTCATTTGGTAAGAATGTCCTCTTCTAGATAAGAATCGAAATTAAAATGGTAAAGGTTTCCAAAAAATAAAAGTAAAAACTGTACTCAATATGTTTGTGTAAATTTATGTTTATTTTGTACTCTGAATTTGCTACAATTCTTTTGTCTTATTGTCACTAGGATTAAACAAACGGATGTTGCTTATTGCTTCAGATAACACACCAATGAATCATAGGATCAGCAAAACTACGCAGACAAGAGGTGACCTTGACACAGCTGTTGCTGAAAACAGCTGTTGTAAATTCTCTGTTGCACTCTGCACAGTTAGTTGATGAAATATTAAACTTATGACTAAACTTCTCGGAATATAAGGAAAACGTCGCTCTTATAATTATGGAGGTGGAAAATATATTCTGTCAGCTCAGTGTTGTGTCTGAGTTTGTTTTGACATGATTAAAGGGGAATGTGAGGTTAGGAAATGATTTGTTTATAGTTTAAAGTAAATTTTGGTTGAATTTGTTTTGTAAATGTATTGTGTTGTGAAATATTATAGTGATATATTTATTTTTGTGATAAGATAAGTTTTCTGTGTTACAGAAGTGTGTGTTTGTGAGGTTCCTATTTACGTCATTTAAATACTTAATTTGTTGAAATGGTGAGTGAAATATTAACAGTGATTTTTTTACTTTAATTAAGTCCGAGCAAAACAAAATACAGCTTTTATGGCTACTGCTTGTAAATCAAGGTTATTTACAATCCTAAAAGAATAAATAGTAATAATGTTATTAAAGTTGTTTTTTTAAGATTTGTAACATCAATTAATAATTAAAAAGAACCACTTTAATAATGTTATTTATAAGGAAGTCGAAATACATACTAAAAAGTCAACAGCTTATATATTGCCATTTAGCGGTCAAAAACTCTTTAAAATCTAAAAAGTATTAGGCCTAAAACAAAGTCAAACCTCAAGATGTTTACACTACATTATAATCTCCTTGGTCGTTCTTACATTATTGAAAGTTATAGTATTTAAATAAAAGCCTTTATTTAAATTTTAAATGACATGTTTATTTAAATGAATTAAAAGAAGTACTCACTTAGATACGTTCGTTTCAAAAATTTGAAATTGAAATGTAGGGTTGATTATTTCACCCTGTAAAATAGCAAAATTAAGATCAGTATTTAACATCCAAGAAAATCCAGCGTATTTTTTTTTCGAAAGATCTATAATTTATTGTATAATTTATTTTATAATATATAAAGTACTTATGTACCTAGTCCCCCTAATCTCATGTTCATCACAGTTCTAATGTCAGAATCGAAGGAAGTAGGTCATAGGAAAAACCATGACATCACTGATTATTTCCTCTTGACATATTTGTTCGTTTTACTTAAACGCTAATATTTCTTATTTAAAAGCCAGAAATGATCATTTGTTTTCCAAAAAAAATATTCTACCTGATAATTTTATGTAATTCGTTTCCAAGTAGGCAATTAGTAGAAAACATTTATTAGATATTTCTCGTGAAAATATGAACAGCTGAAAATACCCATATTCACTATTTTTTCCTTCCAAAAATTAACGATTTATAATACTAGATAACAGAACCTCGTAAAATAACAATATAATAAAGTTATCAATCTAAAATGAAGAATAAAATTAACTAATAAAACAAAAAACAGGACAGAAAATAAATAACCTGTTTAAAAACAGCAATTAAAAGAGAAGTTGCTTGATGTAATCATCTTTAATTCACTGATTAAACTAAATTTTAAAATACTTAACTAGGTGAATACGTAATTGCTTACGCGTTTCAAAACATTCGTTCTTTTTATGAAGCTAACCCTCTACTTCGTAAAAGGAACGAATGTTTTGAAACGCGTCAGCAAGTAAGCAATTACGTATTCACTTAGTTAAGTATTTTTAAAATTAGTTTTATTAAAAGAGAATTGAAAAAAAAAATAATTTGCTGTTTTTTTTTTTTTTTGAAGATGCTAAATGCAATACTGTGTAACGTTTTTAATAAATTAAGAAAGTGAACACAGCAGATAAATATAGAAGAATTGGGTTTATTTTTAAAAAGTGGATTATTTTAGGGTTTATTTTTATTTATAGTTTTTTCGCTAAAGTTCACTTAAAATCGTACCTTAACAATTTGTTTGTACTCATTAAGTTGATTTAAATACTTTTAACTTTAAAACATGTATTTACCAAATCACGTAAATATCTACAGGGATTTTCTAATCAAGTTAAAATGAACATAATAAAAAGTTGATTATAGGTTTACGAAGTATTCTATTATACTAATAATACGTAATTTCGAAGTTTATTTATATATAGAAAACATAATTCAGTTTTCTAATATCGGTATCACATAATAATAATAGTTATTATTAATATATATATATATATATATATATATATATATATATATATATATATATATATATATATATATATATATATATATACACTTAATAATTTTTCTGTTTATACAGTAATCTAGAAATTAACTACAATGCTGAGCCAACCTACTGGAGAAATACATTACTAAAAAAAGAATTAGTAAACAATTGTCTGTAGTGTGCTGCACTCTGGCAGCTACGTTTATAACTTTCAACATTAACAAATTTTGATTTACTTTTCAGTAATTATATCAACAGTTGGTATAAAGTTTTAATTTCTTAATCAGCTTATTTATTAATTTTTAAATAATATCATAAACAGAAACCAATATGATTAAATTGTTGTGACTGGTTGTAAAATATTCTTTGTTATTGCATAAATTGTTGCTCTTTCAACCACATAAATAGTATTCCTAAATATGTTGCTTTATGATGAAATTGCTTTACTATGAAATGAGATAATTTAAAATGTTTAGCAATATTTCAAACTGTTACTTTTACATATTGCAAGGTTATTTTTAACCAATAATTAATAAGAAAACTGTTATTACTTTTTTCCCATCTTGTTATACAGAAAACAAATGGTTTTCAATTAAATATTTATCTAATATTTAATTTTTTAAACTTTTTTAAAACTCTGGTAGGCAATAATAAAATTTTATACAATAACTGAACAAGATTTATAGACAATAAATAGCAATGTCTTGAAATGTATAAACTAAATAATTATATGTAGACGTGGCTGCAATTTAATATCATAACTGTAGCTTTTTTCATTTACTACCTTCCTTATATGTCTGTAAAAAATAAAAATTATAAAAAACATAAAGACAAAGTAAACTTACATCATTGTTTATATATTTGAACACTTTTATTAGAAGAACAATATAGCCATGCTTCATTACAACTATCTTTGTTATTGGTTGATCAAAAAAATAAATCTAGCCAATTTAAAATAAAGGAAAGCCAAAAATAGTTTGTCTGATGAGGAACTGATTCTCTTAAAAAACTTCATTTTGACAATGGTCTTTTCAAGAGACAGGTAAAACTTTTATAATTCTTGTTACAAATGTGCTTCAATGAATGTTTTAGATTATTAACATTTTTTATTTATTAGGCTTACAGCTCTTATAGTCTATCTTCTTTATTCTCTTTCCGCACTTAGAATTGCATTTTTTTTGTTATGTCAGTTGTTTCTGGTTTCTTGTATCTTTCTTCTTGAATTCTATCTTCAACCTTCTGGTAGAGCTATCTTTTTAGGTGTGACAGTTTTTTTAAATTTTTAGTTTATTGGTTGATGTGCAACTACCAGCAGAAGATCCAGGAACTGTGGTAGAGTATACTAAGTTTGTTGTAAAAGCAAATCAAGACTTTGTAGAATATGTGAATGTGGGGTTAACAAATGTAGATGGCTTAAATTTGAATGTTCAATACTAATAGGATTTTATCATTATTTCATTATGATGCTTTATTAGTGAAACCAATAAATAAGGTTGTCGAATGACTGTCCAGCACTAACAAAACTATCATTATTTTAATGTGGTCCTATCAAGGGCACTGGAAGGAATGTGGGTTTTATGATTGTCCATTACCAATAAGCCTCTATAAATATTTTAATGTGACACCTTATCGGGGGCCTTAGCAGATTTGTTGGTTTCATGAATAAATAGTAATAACAAGACTGTATCATTATTTGAATGTGGTCTTATCAAGGGCACCAGAAGGAATGTGGGTTTCATGATTGTCCAGTACCAATAAGCCTCTATAAATATTTTAATGTGACACCTTATCAGGGGCCTCAGCAGATTTGTTGGTTTCATGAATAAATAGTAATAACAAGACTGTATCATTATTTGAATGTGGTCATATCAAGGGCACCAGAAGGAATGTGGGTTTCATGATTGTCCAGTACCAATAAACCTCTATAAATATTTTATTGCACCTTATCGAGGGAATCAGCAGATTTGTAGGTTTCATGAATAAATAGTAATAACAAGACTGTATCATTATTTGAATGTGGTCTTATCAAGGGCACCAGAAGGAATGTGGGTTTTATGATTGTCCATTACGAATAAGCCTCTATAAATATTTTAATGTGACACCTTATCGGGGGCCTCAGCAGATTTGTTGGTTTCATGAATAAATAGTAATAACAAGACTGTATCATTATTTGAATGTGGTCTTATCAGGGGCACCAGAAGGAATGTGGGTTTCATGATTGTCCAGTACCAATAAACCTCTATAAATATTTTATTGCACCTTATCAGGGGCCTCAGCAGATTTGTTGGTTTCATGAATAAATAGTAATAACAAGACTGTATCATTATTTTAATGTGGTCCTATCAAGGACACCAGAAGGAATGTGGGTTTCATGATTGTCCAGTACCAATAAGCCTCTATAAATATTTTATTGTACCTTATCGGGGGCCTCAGCAGATTTGTTGGTTTCATGAATAAATCGTAATAACAAGACTGTATCATTATTTTAATGTGGTCCTATCAAGAACACCAGAAGGAATGTGGGTTTCATGATTGTCCAGTACCAATAAGCCTCTATAAATATTTTAATCTGACACCTTATCGGGGGCCTCAGCAGATTTGTTGGTTTCATGAATAAATAGTAATAACAAGACTGTATCATTATTTGAATGTGGTCTTATCAAGGACACGAGAAGGAATGTGGGTTTCATGATTGTCCAGTACCAATAAGCCTCTATAAATATTTTATTGCACCTTATCGAGGGCCTCAGCAGATTTGTAGGTTTCATGAATAAATAGTAATAACAAGACTGTATCATTATTTCAATGTGGTCTTAACAAGAGCACCAGAAGGAATGTGGGTTTCATGATTGTCCAGTACCAATAAGCCTCTATAAATATTTTATTGCACCTTATCGAGGGCCTTAGCAGATTTGTAGGTTTCATGAATAAATAGTAGGCCTAATACCAAGATTGTATCATTATTTAAGGATTCGTCTATTTCTTCGTTTTTCATTCTTATCTATATATCAGCACTCTTCAATCTACAAAAAAAAAAAATCAGAGATACAAGTTGAATCTTCTCACAATTCACAGGCTTTGTTGCATTATAATGATGAGCTCACACGTGAAGCAGTTCTCGAGTTGGCCCAACAGGTTAGTTGCACTTCAGGGATTGCTTATAGTTGGAGTTGTGATGGTACTTCTATATACTACAGCAAAGGGTGACTAGTAGCCTATATATTTTTCTAAACCAATAAAATTGTAAAATTACAATTTTTTGAAACAAAATATGTCAAACATTATTTTTTGTAGAATATTTTGTTCTCTTTGCCATTGCTATAAAGGATAGGAAAGGTTTGGGACATAAAATCTCCTGTTAGAGGATTAGGGAAGTATAATGGTGGATGAAGTGGCGCACACTTCAAGTAGACATTCTCTCTACTTGAGGGATATAAAGAGATGTCTACCTCTTATAACTCCGTCTAAGAAGAAGGAGGAAGAAATGGTAAAAAAATTATATAGGATTAAGGAAATAACTTAAAGATTCCCTGATATTAGGATTAGGGGAAAATAACATCACCTTGGCAGGGTTTTTTACCTGAAGTACGATTGCTCTTAATCAAGGTGAACAGCTGTCTATCTTATACCTGGTAGACCCTACTGTTGTTTCATTTTTAGGCGTTAGCACAATTCAAATTAAAAGTTATAACATATTTGAAATTGCAGGAAACATTCCACTTCAAAACATATTTGAAGTTTATGCTCTCCCTCTCTTCTTTCCTTCAAAAAAGCATAAAATTTGCTTTATCTATTAATTTTTCTCATGGCCTAAACATTTCCATTTTGAAATAAAAAACAGTTGTTAAAATTGGTAGTGTTTTAAAACGGAACCCCAAAAACGAAATAACAAAAAGTGATAAATTTTATAAAATAGTTCCCTATTCGCTTCGTCATATCATAAAACTGACGATTTTACTTTTAAAATCAGTTATCAAGCTCTTACCTGCAAAACATAATTTTTCGTCATACCTGAAATCGATTACGTTACATAATCGATAATAAATGTATCATTTATGTATCATACTAAGCCTTAACAATTGCTGTGGATTAAAATGTTAGGCGTCGATCGTCTGTCGTTACCATGTGTTCGTGAGGAAGACAATGTAAGCGTTTTTGTGGTAAGATAAAATAATACCTGCTAATTTATTGCCTTTAAGAAATAAAACTCGAAAAAAATTATCTTAATAGGTGTCACTTCGATAAGATGACAATAAAATATTTGCTGAAAAACACTTTTGACTAGTTTTTTGCCAAGTGAATTAATAAGTAAGTAGCCTATTGTTAAAAAAAAAACCCTCAAAAATGTACAACCCAAAAACTCCAAGTTTATAATAAAATTTATGTGTGGCACTTATGGTAATGCCGACAGAAGTGATAACTTCTTAGCGTGTGTTGAAAAAAAGATGAAAATTATTCAGTATGTAACAGAAAAAATGTTAAAATTTATGTTAGTACCGGGTGATAGATAAGACAGGTCACTTAAGGTAAGTTATTTAAATAAAATACAAAATTCAATTTACAAAAACACACTCTAATACACAGTATAAACACATTTGAAGCTATATCATATCGTTCGGGTTGTCTGTTGGCATTGGAGGAGCATAGAACGATTGTTTAGAACTTCTTTCCATACTTCGTTGCGGATGTCTCTGGGATTGGATGGCAATAAAAATAGAGTTCCATAAGGATAAAATGGAAAATGTAGTAGCCAATGTGGCGAAATCCAGTATTTCCCAAGGTTGAGACCTCCCGTGGCCGAAATCCCACAAACAAATCAAAAAAATCAATAATCCTTGGGTGAAAGAAAACGTTTGTTCGGACCCGTGCTTTGTTCCATAAGATAACATGGGAACTCTAGGGACCACTGGGGTGGAATCCCAACTAAAGTTTGAGACAGGTGCTCATCGATTTACCGTTGCCAAAAACCCAAAAAAATCAAAACCCCGTGGCCGAAAAAAGATTGCTCGAGGGGCGAGAACTCTAGGAGCCATTAGGGGCGAAATCACGAATTTTCCCAAGGTTGAGACAGGTTTCAATATATTTCCAGTGGCTGAAAACACAAATTAAAAAAATCCAATAGGAAAATAACCTTCTCTATGAACTCAATTGAGGTATATTTGAGTACTTACATACTTCATTTTTTGAGGTATATACATACTTCATATCTATGTTTTACAGTCCATATAATCGCAGTTCTGACGTTTCGCTAGAATCTCATGTAGTACTGACGAGGTGAACCCAACAACAATTTATTTGCACTTCAATTGTTGTTGGGTTCACCTCGTCAAGATGACATTCTAGCGAAACGTCGGAACTGCTATTTTATGCGCTGCAAAATGAACTGACGTACAACGGATATTACTATTCAACACATTTTTCCATCCGTGAAGGAATACGTATCAACAAACACACACACACACACACACACACACACACACACTTTATTTTCTATAATACGTTTTAATGATAATATGTTTGGTTTAGATACTTTTTGATTTCTGTATTTCGAATTTTTTCAATTCAAAACTAATATCATTCTGAAATTGACTTTAAAAAAACATTTATAATACTTGTTCTATAAGTAACACACTGGACTGATAAAGTATGGAATAATGTAAAGGGAGGCGTTTTAAACCATTGGGGAAAATGCTCGTTCATAGGGAACATCAGGAAAATGTTATAAAAGTGAATATTTTCCTCGGTAATAATTTATCCTGTAAAAGTATTAAAAACTTTTATTTTTTACGTCCCAGTCGAGTATTTGTGATACGTTGGGGAAGTTTACATTTATCGAATTCAAGATCAGTAGGTAATTAAATTGCAGTAAAGCATAATTACAAATATTTTAGAGAAAAAGGAAAATCTTGAAACCCATTTTCTTAGTAAACCTATTCATCCATTAAACACATTTTATTAGCATTAAGTATTGCATATTAGACGTTCCAATAGAAAATATCGTCAACCCAAACGGAAATACATTCCACTAGTTGTTCTCAGAAATTCCAGAGTTGCCGTCAAGGACTCTACTTTCAGTAGTGGTTTTTCCACAAAGCACATTAATTTCCTTCAGAAATTGAAAATGAAAACTCTATTCCGAAAAAAGTTAATGTATATTATTTAGTTCTTCAATAATTTTTTTTTCAAATCGAAACCCATTTAAAATGTAAAAGTGATCTTACTTGTGTATGTTAATTTGTAATCTAGAATAGTCGTTCCCAAACTTGTTTCAATGCATGACTCTCTTGGGGTAAAAATACTTTCTAGCGGCGCCTCTACAGACAATTGGACATATTTTTGTAGGCAGTGAAGTTTTGACTCAATTTATATCAATTACACCGTTATATTTTGTTTAACAATTTTTAAGATCTAATAAACATTATGATATAGGCTACATAAGTTGTAGACATGAGTCACCACAAGATTTGTACGTTTTATTACAGAAATATATTCATTGGGTAAAAAAGCAATAACAGTATTATATAGCGTAGCAGTTATTTAGTCTTAAAAAATCTAGTTTTTAACAATTTTACTGCTAATTACAACAATGTCTACTATCATAAATTGTAATTCAGTTTTCGATATTTGTAATTTAAATGTTTAATTCTAATGCTCGCCGCGGCCACCTAACAAGGATCTATGGCTTCCCAGGTAGCCGTAGCAATCATTTATCTAAGATAATAAAAACTATGTTGTTTATGTGTTATAAATCTGTATGGATATTCTGTATCTATTTATATTTTTAGCCTACGCTTGTAATTGTATTTTGTAAGCCTTCGTCTAAGGTACAGTATTTTTGAGACTTTCTGTTGTGAAAATTATTTGACATGGTAAAACAGCTGACGATTACAACGCGTTGTGTTCCCGCTATTTTATGTTAGGATAGCCTCTTAAATGTTATCGTTAGTTCATTTTTTTATTCAAAAAGTTTTTGTTTTATGAACCAATTATATTTGATAAAATTATTTTTTAAAAGATTTATTAAATGCAATTATTTAATGTTTCGAATGCAATTTTAAGATTGACACTAATTTGATAAATTAGTCATTAACAAAAACAATTGTCTTATTGTATTTGAGAATCGTATTAGGATAAATGTCTATCATATTTATAAATAGACCTCATACTCTTAAACGTTCTACTTAATATTTGCATATTACGTAATGCATATCACGGAAATCCAGTCAAACCAGTCGTGCCAACGTTACACATTACTCGCGCGAAACGTATAATAGCAGTTGTAGGTGAAGAATGGGGTCAGTTGAAGGTTACGTTATGATGATAAGCTGTGTTAAAATATACGACCTGTTAACGTAAGTTCTCTGTCGACGCAAAATGATTTTTGTATTTCTTGTATAGCTGAACACAAAGGCAAAATACAAGGATAGAATCAAACAACATTAATTATAAATTTATTAAATTATAAATTGTAAGGTTTCGGGGTTGGTTTTCCAATGTTTACAAATTGTATTGGAACATATTTTAGTTTTCAATTTGCACCTAATTATTCTTTTGAAGTACCCATTATGACTTTTTTATGATTAAAAGTCTAACCTAATTAACAATACTGTAAGAATAACTCACTTGTTACATATTTCTCACTTGGGACCTCCTTGAAAATAATTACTTATTTGTACAAAGATTAACGTATTTGGTTACAATTTCAATGAAATTATACTGAAAAATTAAATTATCCATATCTATGAAATAAAACTGACAAAACTAAAACGTCATATGAAACGTCCCTTTCTTTCAGAACGTTCATAGTCAATTTGTAAGCTGATTGATTTTAAAAGAATGCCTCACGAAAAAACAAAAGCAAAATAAAAATTTATCAAAAATTTGTTTTATTATATTCAAGTTTAAACTAAAGACAACTTCAAGATGTTATTTTTTATTTACAAACATTTCAATACACATGCCGTTTGTAAAATTATGCGGGGAAGTATCCTATCAGACATATTACTTGAACTTTATTGAGGTTAAATTTGGGTTGTTTTATCAATAGTTTTTTGCTTGACTGTTCTTTTTTGTTGCATACCAACTGATAAATGAAATATTTCTTATTTGTTTTTTCCACAGTCCAAAAAATAACTATTGACAAAAATTAAAAACCTTTTTAAAAAGTGCACCTTGTAAATATATGTTTTTATAAAATTTTGTTTTTAATAAAATATAACTTTAATAACACAGTTGAGACTTATTATTTGACTTGAATTGTTACGGTTTTACCAACATGATGAAAATTTAAAAAATATCGTGCCATAATTATTCAATATAAACAGGAATAATTGTTAAAAATTTAAAATTTTGAAGTTTTTAATTAAATTAATTGTAGTTAAAAATACTGTACTTAATAGATTACATTAATAACAATCTGATGAACATAGCCTCGCGGCAAAATATTTTTTAGTGCATGTTTATGGAATTCTCGACAGTACGTATTATATATTGTGTTTTCTCGATAGTACTAGAAGAAATAAAATTACAAGAGTATTTTTCTCACCAAGATGGAAAAAGCTCTGAGTGTTTGTGATAGATCTTGCCAAATCTCTTCTTAAAGACCTGCCGACTACCAAATCCATTTATATTTTTAGTTCTATATATATATAGGTATAGAACGGTTTACGTCTTACTTCTTATATTTCACTTATCTCTGCCTTTCTACAGATCTTCTTCTAATTCTGTTTTTCTTATTTCCGTAGCTAACCTTTCTCTTCGACCTTCCCTGCGACGTCCTCTTCTTCTTATCTTGTATCCTCTGTGTTAAGGACTTATAAATATAGTCTATCTTCCGTTATTTTCTGGACATGTCCATACCATTTTAACTGGATGACGTTAAGGTCTACTATGGTATGGGTGACGCGACGTTCATAATCCCCGGATTCTTTCATTTGCAATTTTTCCTATTCCCAATTTACGTCCGGAGCTTTTCCAAAAGTCCATTTCTGTGGTTTCTGTACCTGTATAGTAGGCGTACTTTGGTGTTATAGGTTTATATGCTCTTTTGATGTGGTTAAAGGATCAATTTTTAATAATATTTTCATTCTTGTTTAAGATACTCATATATTCTGTTTTGCACAGGTTTACCTTTATTGTACTCCTACATTAGCTTCCTGGTCGTATAGACCTATTCTAAAATTTTACTTCAATTACAATTACATTTAAACATACTGCAGGACAACTGACCGTCTTTGCTTTTATTATTTAAGAAGACTAATTATTGTATGAAATTATAAACTTTTTTATCAAGAATTTATCAAGTTACTTTACAATGAAATAATATTTTTATATATTTATATGAGTATAGGCTATATATATATTATAGTCTATGTTTAAATTACTAGAATTTACGCTATTTCTCAGAATTGATTTTACGGGCTCAATAGAAAATCAAGGAACTAAAGTAACTATTAAATGTAAATGTTAGCGATATTTTCTGACTACTGTCTTACAATGTAGCGCATAGTAATAAGCAGATAATCCGGACCTCCGATGTAGTTATGACGTCGATAAGGTTCGCCACTGACTTCAGATCACTCAATTTAAATCACATTTTGAAGAAACGACAGATTCAATTGTGATGTGTTTGAAATCGATGTTTTACTGAATTTTTAAAAATGGTCCAGCACAAATTGGTTTGTTGAATCAGAAACCAAATTATTTATTTAAATATTGACTTTAAATTATCCAAATTAGTTCAACTGCTTTGCAATTATCATATATTTTTTCTACACAAAATATATAATTTCAAAATTTCTAATAGGTTATTCTGTATAATGTCAGAGGTTACGCGAATGGAAATTACTGGAGGATTACTGACTGAGTGCTTGTTTACTCATAGAAAGCCTCCTGTATTTTTTACTTTCTTGTTACGCGAATGGAAATTACTGGAGGATTACTGACTGAGTAATTGTTTACTCATAGAAAGCCTCCTATCTTGTTTACTTTCTTGTTACTCGAATGGAAATTACTGGAGGATTACTGACTCATTACTTGTTTACTCATAGAAAGTCTCCTAACTTGTTTACTTTCTTGTTACGCGAATGGAAATTACTGGAGGATTACTGACTGAGTGCTTGTTTACTCATAGAAAGCCTCCTAACTTGTTTACTTTCTTGTTACGCGAATGGAAATTACTGGAGGATTACTGACTCATTACTTGTTTACTCATAGAAAGCCTCCTAACTTGTTTACTTTCTTGTTACGCGAATGGAAATTACTGGAGGATTACTGACTGAGTGCTTGTTTACTCATAGAAAGCCTCCTAACTTGTTTACTTTCTGGTTACGCGAATGGAAATTACTGGAGGATTACTGACTGAGTGCTTGTTTACTCATAGGAAGCCTCCTGTCTTGTTTACTTTCTTACTTTACGAGCGTGTTTACTTACTAGCTTCTACATACAGTATTTGACTTGGTTCTATGGGCGCTAACTAATAGTTTTTGTGCATTCTGTACTTTTTCAATCTAAAGTAAACACTCGTCAAAAGTAATGGTTGGTTGTCGTAGTTGGTTCACAGGGTTCGTTATTCAAGACGTATTTTGATAAAAATTTTAATTTTTGTATCAGAATATTTGCTAAGAGCACATTGGAAATCGAATGAGGTAAATCTACTCTTTACTGACGTCCTAAAGTACCTTACAATTTAAAATTGAGAGCACATTGTTAAATGACTTTAATTGGATTTAATTCAAGTCGTTGATGATGAGCTCAGCACTGTACTCTAGTAACTTGTAATAAGATAGTTAATAGGCCTATATCTTTTCTGTAAAAAATTGTAAACATTTGTTTTTATAACAAAAACAGTTTTTGAATTGACAAACTCTATATAACGCAATTTTAAACCAAACTAAATTGGAAAAAATAGTAATATATTATGAAGTAAGTGAGAGAAAGACTGTACAGGGCGCCGTTGTCATGTTGTGTTACTGCATCAGTAGAAAGTTATATCTGTACAAATTTAGCCAACACCCACGAGACGAACTAGTCATTAAATTAAACGATGCACTAGATCGACGAATTGAAAATATGTCTATAATGTTAGGCCCGGTTGTTGTGAACACGGCAATCTGAACGATAGCTGTGACGAGCCTCCCATCCGTCTTCAGTCTTGCCTTGGTTGACAAAATCACTTTCTAATTTTACTCCTACAAAAATCTGTTTAACCTTACCACAGACTTATTGGGCATCATGACGCTTATCGTTATATCATATAAGTGATCGGACTTTAATAAGAGAAAAGATGATAAAGAGATGAGGAAAGAATGGGTATTTATGTTAACTTCTGAAGAAGAAAGAGGCTCTCGGCAAGAGTGGTCATGCTTAAATTGGTTGTTTTGTGTGAAGCAACTAACTACACAAAATAATGAGAAGATAATGGTATAGTCAAAAACTCAGAAAAGCATGGAGTATTTATAAGCTTGAAGAAATCCTACGTTAAATTCTCAAGGAATAATCTATGGAAAGCAGTAGGGATAAGGTGAATAAGCACATGTAGCAACTGCATACTAATGCTACTCGTATATGCAATGAAGTACCTCTTATGTAAATGAATGCTGAAGAAACAGGTAAGTATTTGTAACCCACAAATTAATAAAGGAGTTGATCAAGGCTGTTATATCTCAACAACATTACTTAAACTTTGTACATAGATGAAGTTATTAAATCTTAGAACAAAGATGAAGGAAATTGAAATAAAGGCAGGTGAAAATTATGTATATTGACTGCTAATGTGCAAATAATTTTAGCAGAAAACGTTATATAGTTGACAAAACCCGGGAGAAAAGTTTAGAAATTAGGTGTGTGCAGTTATAATGTCATGACTTGGACATAAAGGATTTAAGTACTATGGTATAACTTCAATGAAACCAGTACAAAACTAAATAAATAAAATACAAATACAAAAAAAACGACTCAAGTACATCCTTATTCAAGTGATATGGAGTAAGGAAATTATAAAGAGGAAAAACATTTTGTTTTTCAAGCAATATTAGAAATTTGTGATTTGTATGTGTTATAAAAATGAGTGATAGATAAATAAATGGAAAATAGAGTAAATGCTATGTTTTAGGGACATAATTGTCAACGAACACTACTAACTAAATATTCAAATAAAATAATGTGAAAAGGTATAACCATAGAACAAACACATTATAAAAATATAAAGTAGGTCTGATTTAATACGGGCGCATGAGAATAATGGACGTGGAGTGAGTCTGAAATATCTTTGAGGTTTGGACATGAAAGACGGATAAAGAGGCGAAATAAGACGTCCTAGACTACAATAAAATAAGCAGTTCTAGAAAGTTATGTAAAAAAACATCTGACAGAAGCGAGGAATTTACACGTTTGAGACGCGTGACGCTATAGTAGGCGGTGAACAGAAGCTAAACAAAGCCACGGATAACTAGATAGAGACGTTGTAAGATTTATACATATACAGATAAAATACAGTTGAGTCAAGCGGACACTGGTGAATAGATTTGTTACTTCAATAAATAAAATCTTGTAAGCAATGACTACATTATTACGTCAACATTTACATGAGACCAGGTAACCTAGAACAAGTTTGTTTAACAGATTGTTCATTAGTTCCACGCTCGATTTATTTCAATTAAAACCGATTTCAATGAAATATTTATGACGAAGTTGTCTGGGACCTTGAATAGATTTTGCCTGCTGTTACCACGCGTTATTTACCAAAAGTTGGCTATCGACACGAAACAGGTTATAAAATAATGTTGTTTGGGGTTTTATAATAGCGTGTAAGATATACTTAAACAATGTTAACCAAATTTTAATTAACCTATATGAAATACACATTTTTTAATACACTAAAATAAATTTATCAAATAATGTATTGAAAAAATAGTTATTTATATTTATATTATAAAATAAAAAAGGGAAACGACAAGCCTCTCAGATGTGATTAAAAGCGAAGCTGACTGTACACAGGCGCATAAGACTAAAATGGACGTTCACTGAAAATATGCAAATATGTTTTCTATGTAGCATCGGTTTCTTGGCCTAAACAAGTTAGAGAAGCGCTACTTCACAATGTATCAAAAGGTAAGACCAGACGGATAAAAAACAAGGTTAAAAAACAGTAATGAAGTAGGCCTGAAAGAGGAAACCAGAAGTACAACCGAATTGTGTCCTCCAGTTCAAATACCAACACAGATTCTTGATGTTCAGATACCTGTTCTCAACAAAAGATGAAACTAGTCAAATAACTCAAGAATAATTCTTTAAAAATAAAGGAAAAAGCATGGAAGTATAATAAAAGCCTTAACTATCAGTGTAGAACTAACATAATACTGTATAGCAAAGGACGATATGCACATCAGGGGACCCCCGACGAGTAGTAAAGGTGGCTGGCCAAGAGGCTATTTACACTTCTCTACTATCTAAGCTAAGTTGTAAACACTATGGTTGTGGTGGATCGATACATCAGCAGCGAAGTTCGGCCAACACTGAATAATCGAGTTCCTCACGACTCAACCCCAACTAAGTTACCACGTATTGGCCGGTCACGTCTCTTGCTATAACTCGTGACTTATAACATATTTATGAAGTCTCATTTGTTTTTTTTAATGTAATTACACTGCGTTTTCAGTATGTTTTTACTACGAAAAAAATATTTTTAAATTTAAAAGGTCGGGAGAAAGGTTTTTAAGTTAACGTAAACAGTATTTCTAAATGAAATTTGAAATATGGTATTCTCCTGCAAATTTTGATGAAAATATCTCACGATTTTAGTCGAACCAATATTTTATGTATTTTCTCTCCTGCAAGCTTGAAAAATTCAAGAAAGATTGAAAAGATGATTCTTTAATACGACGAACATGTTTGAAGGCACTTGAAATGTAAAGTCTCTAAACCTAAAGCAAATTTTTAAAAAATGTTTTCCTTTAGGACTGGACCATTTAAAAGTGGTTCTTAATTTTCAGTAATTAGTCTCAAAACAAGTAAATAATACCTTAAAAATATTTTTAAACCACTCAATCCATTCATTACGAAACCTACCGGAAATGTAGTCTCAGTCTGGGGACTAAATGACTGGCAAGTATTAAAAGGAGAGAATCATTTTTTGTTCAAGTGAGTGAGATTACAAGAAAATAATTTTTATCGCAACGACTTAATGTGAGTGTATAAATCAGGCGGAAGCCGGTTTTCTCCTTGTAATTTGAAAATAAGGTCACCTATACGTTTAGTTAAATCTGTATAAAATTAAAACTCCCACCACCATTCATTGTTTTAAGTCAGAGAAAGAACTTTTCCTTTTATGAAAAAAAAAATTATTTTTCGAAACTGAAAGCATCGCGTAAACATTTTCTTCTTCTACAGATTCTACACTTTTGTATAATAAGTTGTGATATGACATTCTCTCCAATGTGTTCAATAAACTCGCGGAATTGACTATGATTGAACGCATGTGACTGTATTATTACCTCAACTGACCTTTGTTACTAAAGAATCGACAATTTTTTTTCTCACACATTTTTGCCAGCATCAATATATATGTTAGGTTTTGATCATTGTGTTTCTGAACAGCATGTTCTATTCTTTTAAAAATATCTTCTCCATGACCAGTGCCATGCTGATATGAACGTCAAGAATGTATGTGTGTGTGTGTGTGTGTGTGTGTGTGTGTGTGTGTGTGTGTATGTTTGTGTGTGTATCATAACCTAACGTATTTAAAATAAGATTACCTTTAGGTTATATTATAATTACCTTACCTTTCTATAGTCACACCTTCAGGTTTCTAAATAATTAACAATCATATAAATTTATCATTACTTACATTTATTCATCTGACATCCAATTATTACAAACTATACCAAATTACATTAATACGATGCAGTGACAAAGATGGATTGCTTAACTAATACTACAATTACAAAAAGGTGGACTCTTGAGGCTTTAGGTTTTTAATACAATAAAGTTAATAATTACAGTGTTAATTTACTCATTCTCAGGGGCGTTATTATGGGATCTTCAATAAATTAGAAAGTAGTAAAAAAACTAGATTAATTGTTATAAATACGATGAAATTAAATTTGTTCTGAATTTACTAATTTATAAAGCTCTGTTGCTTAAACCTAATGTAAGAAAGATAGTACTTATTGTTGAGTTCCTGGAATCTTGACCGTTGCGTTAACTGCTTCACTGCACTTTTACACATAAATAACTTACTTCCATAATTTCTTTACTATATGCCTAATTCATTCACGTCGCACTTTTAAATTTCTACACATAATAACTAACAGTTCCCTTAACTCTTTCAAAGCAATTTATCCCTTTTAAAACATTGCTTACAACTTTGTCCCCCCCCTCAATACGTCTGCACTCTTCTGAAGTTCCTCCAAAACTTAGTCTTTTTTCGGATGATTTAAGTTTTTAAGAACCAGCGTACTATCACCCCCTTACGTATTTCAGTTAAATAGATGATTCCCACACAGCTTTTACAAATAGCCTTCCTAACAGTACAGTGTTATTTTCCCAGGTTATTTTGGTCACTTGGAATTATTTTTTCAATAGGTTTCTCACAGCACAAGTTTATTGCTGCCCCGAAATAGAACAATGGTTAAGCTCTCTTTGTCGATACTTTAGTCAACTATTCTTGTCGCTCGTTTCTTAACATTTCTACATATTATTATTATTTTGAATACTAACTAAAATTTTACTACATGCCTCATACGGTTATGTTATATATATATATATATATATATATATATATATATATATATATATATATATATACTTAGAATTAAACGTAACATTTGAATGGTATAAGAGACTTCTTTTGCTTCATTCAAATCCAAAGAATAGCACTTTAAGCTTAAATCATCTCAGAGAAGATTACAATTTTTTACGATATCAAGTACTCTCTTCGAAACACAGTGTTTACAAACTGATGTTTTAAATAGGCTATATAAGCTTTTACGTGGTATATTAACTTCCTCTGCTGCTGCAATTATGGTTCATTAATTTTTCGTCAGTAAATTATTTCTTAAGTTTTGCTATAAAATAGGTCACGGGCGCAGTAGCTTAATGTTTACCTTCTTTTTCAGCATTTAGTTTCTTAAACAACTGCTCGGATTGTCATTCAAATGCATCTTTACAGCTATGCTTGGAAGATATTCGAATCTTCTGGACGAGGGATCACGCATCAGAACTTTTCTAGAGCTGTTCTTAGCACACCAACTCGTAACTAGAGCTGTATACTTCGACCAACCAGGTATAAAAGTCATGTTGCTTAATTTCAACGTTCTCAACCAGATATTACTAATATCACGTCCTTAACAAAACGTCTCTATTCTTCGCAAATTGTCACTATTACAGGTTTGTAATTGCTGTTGGAAATCCTACCATTGCATGGAAATATCATTGTCAGCAGCACATATGTACCGCCTAGAATTGCAAACGTTGTGGCGTCTATTCTCGCGCCCTGCCCTCAGATATTTTACTCGTCGCCTAGTCTATCTAGATCTTAGCCCTTGAGTCAGTGTGGCTCTTGGGCTATAGCGTTTGGGCACGCCTGAAAGAGTCAATCTGAATCCAGTGACCCAGTGACCTTCGAGTTCCATCAACAAGTCCTACCATGCAAAAGACGTATTTCCCGCTTCAATCCGACACTATCTACAACAACAACTTGGACGTGACTAAATACAACTTAGTCAAGGACTATGCAACTATGCTATAAATGTTTTATTCCAGTCGCTTATTTCTGCTGTGGTTAAAGTAAATCGAGTCCAGCACTACTAATAAGCTGCTGTTAGACAAGTTGTTGCTTTTACCTTCCTGTTCTTTCACTGTAAACATAATGTACAGTGTACCTAGTCTACTATAAGGAAGAAACGCCTGCCAACGTCAGTTAGATTCTACTTAACGTTTTAAATTCGGTAAATAGTCATTGGAATACATTTTAAATTGGGTGCACAAAGGATACCATTGTAGCCTTTGGAACAAATAACTTCTAATGTTTAAAATTCGTTATGAAGTTATTAAGTCTAAACACACATTCAATTACTATTCAACATAATTACAATTTCAAAGTTACGTTAATAAAGTAAACGAGAACAGACTGTTTACATTCAACGTTGATATAAAAACAAATTTGTTGATATTAGGTTAACATTTGGCAAATTGATCTTTAAATAGTTAAATTATGTTCAGTTAAATAATAAAAGTTTGTATAAATTAATGGAGCTTCAGTTTTAAAAAAATCTTGGTTATAGTTTAATATTTGATAAATGGGTGAAGCTACGGATAAATAAAAGATGTTGATTATAGGTTAATATTTGATAATTGGGTGAAGCTACAGATAAATAAAAGATGTTGATTATAGGTTAGTATTTGATAGATGGGTGAAGCTGCAGATAAATAAAAAAAAAACTTTTGGTTATAAGTTAATATTTGTCAAATGGGTGAAGCTACAGATAAATAAAAGATGTTGATTATAGGTTAATATTTGATAATTGGGTGAAGCTACAGACAAATAAAAGATGTTGATTATAGGTTAGTATTTGATAAATGGGTGAAGCTGCAGATACTGTAAATAAAAAAGTGTTGGTTATAGGTTAATATTTGATAAATGGGTGAAGCTGCAGATACTGTAAATAAAAAAGTGTTGGTTATAGGTTAATATTTGATAAATGGGTGAAGCTGCAGATAAATAAAAAAGTGTTGGTTATAGGTTAATATTTGATAAATGGGTGAAGCTACAGATAAATAAAAAAAAAACTTTTGGTTATAAGTTAATATTTGTTAAATGGGTGAAGCTACAGATAAATAAAAGAGTGTTGGTTATAAGTTAATATGTAATAAATGGGTGAAGCTACAGATAAATAAAAAAAAGTGTTGGTTATAGGTTAATATTTGATAAATGGGTGAAGCTACAGATAAATAAAAAAGGGTTGATTATAGGTTAATATTTGATAATTTGGCGAAGCTACAGATAAATAAAAGATGTTGATTATAGGTTAATATTTGATAATTGGGTGAAGCTACAGACAAATAAAAGATGTTGATTATAGGTTAGTATTTGATAAATGGGTGAAGCTGCAGATACTGTAAATAAAAAAGTGTTGGTTATAGGTTAATATTTGATAAATGGGTGAAGCTACAGATAAATAAAAAAGGGTTGATTATAGGTTAATATTTGATAATTTGGTGAAGCTACGGATAAATAAAAGATGTTGATTATAGGTTAATATTTGATAATTGGGTGAAGCTACAGACAAATAAAAGATGTTGATTATAGGTTAGTATTTGATAAATGGGTGAAGCTGCAGATACTGTAAATAAAAAAGTGTTGGTTATAGGTTAATATTTGATAAATGGGTGAAGCTGCAGATAAATAAAAAAGTGTTGGTTATAGGTTAATATTTGATAAATGGGTGAAGCTACAGATAAATAAAAAAAAAACTTTTGGTTATAAGTTAATATTTGTTAAATGGGTGAAGCTACAGATAAATAAAAGAGTGTTGGTTATAAGTTAATATGTAATAAATGGGTGAAGCTACAGATAAATAAAAAAAAGTGTTGGTTATAGGTTAATATTTGATAAATGGGTGAAGCTACAGATAAATAAAAAAGGGTTGATTATAGGTTAATATTTGATAATTTGGCGAAGCTACAGATAAATAAAAAAAAGTGTTGGTTATAGGTTAATATTAGATAAATGGGTGAAGTTACAGATTAATAAAAAAGTGTTGATTATAGGTTAATATTTGATAATTTGGCGAAGCTTCAGTTGAATAAAAAAATATCTGCTGTTTATAGGTTAAGATTAATATAATTATATTTTCCGTTTTCAATTCCTTCTAATAGTTCACACTCTCCCTATATATATCTTGTAAAAATTTTTAACCGTTAATAAAATACTTTTCATTCATAGACTCAACTTCAAATACATGTTTTGTTTTAACTTGTAGTGGATGACAGTGTATGTTAACACAGTTTTTTCAAATATTACTTCATTAATTAAATTTAAATAATTAATTTTAGTTTTATATGGGAGAAAAGCTTTTCACAAAGGGGCAAGTTTGCAATATAGTTATTTCGTCCCAATCTGGCTTGAAATTAGTGATAACATGATTTCATAAAACAACTGATTTTATGATATAGGTTATGTGGTAGAACAGCGGTTTTAACGCATAGGATATGTTACTTTATTTATATTATTATAATTATTTATAATAAGTAACTAATATAAAAATTTTATTTGTTGATCCAAGTAGAAATTGACTACCATTTTTGTATGTTACTTATTAAGATGTACTTGATAAGTCATACACAAATATGACTAACTGTGTGTTTAATACATGTGTGGATAATTTTTAGTTATTAGGAAAGTCTTTATTTTACTAGCATTATTAGTTCTGCGTAATTGTTTAGTTTGTTTTGGTAAACAAAAACAAATGAGTAGTTATAAAAATAAATTTGTATTTGCCAGTTCTTAAAAAC
>JBAIZL010000004.1:184332231-184587231 GCA_036971475.1 Prosapia bicincta | reverse complement strand
ATCAAAATATTTCAGATAATGGTTCAAACTTAAAAAATTACAAGGACAGGGTTTTAGATTTTCCCAAAAATTGCTGTCTAACTTGCTAATTTGAAGAATAAATCCGTCCAGAACAAGATAAGTTACTTGAAGTAGAAGGAATCAACATGAAACGTGACGAGTAGAAATATGAAACGAAGCAAAGAGAGACTCCTACTAAGAAACAAGGCTTTTGAGTTGTTTACGAGGTCATATGGTGAACCAATAAATGATATGTTGCCAAAGGGGGAACCAAAAAGGTTGTGTGCCCAGATTTTTATATTTTTTCTTAACTAAGCTAATCCGTATTAGGTCCCTCTAACCAAATTGTTTGATCGTTGTTCAAATAATTGACAAGCCCTTGAAGAATACGATAAACATATCAGTTCGTCACATGAATGCATAGAGTAATTTATGTTGGAAACTTCCCTTGACGAATTTTCCTAAAATCCTACATATCATTTCTTATCTTGCAATTATTCTTTTTCATTTCTATTTAAAAACGGAAATCCGTTTTTTATCATCATGTAACGCAAAATCTCAGGCAAATACACAATAATGATATCTTTAATAATTATTAGGATAAACATTTTTTAAACATAAAATATTGGTAAAAAAAGTAAAAACTGATAGTAAAGTTATATTTAATGAATTTATCTGTTGATATTTAGTGAAGTAATGAAGTTTATTGTAACTGAATATATCGTTTATCAGTATTGGTAACTGGTAAATCGTATTTTCAGTGTATTTATTATAACTTATCTCATTCAAGCTATACTAACTTATATAATCAATATTGGTAGACCTTCGAAAAAATCTTATTTCATGAGGAAAATTCGTTCATTAGTATCCGATAATACTCGTCCTAAGCAGCTTTATCAAGCAAGAAATTTTAAAAACATATTCGTTTTATACTTATTTTTCCCATGTTATTTTTATACGTGGTAGAATAATACATAAAATAAATGATGTGATTGTTTATTTTTCTTATTAATTATCTTATAAGTTATAATTCATAATTATTATTTTAAAAAAACAATAAAACAATTTCACAATTTTTTTTTTTCAAATTAAAATACCGTATTATTATTTCCGAATCAGACGGATTGGGATGTAACTATATTAGGACCACCGGGAAGGTTTTCTCTTTCATTTCCAAGCAAAATCACTCTGATCGGTTACATACTTCCAAAGTTATCGTGGAACAAACGAAAAAATCGAATACAGAACCTCCTTCTTTTTGAAATCGGTTAAAATGTGATCCAACTTAATAAAACCTAAACATATACTTAAATATATTATTTTAAATAAAATCTCTTAATTTCTTTGAATATGATTGGGTTTCATCGAAATGTACATAAAGGTTTATATAGAAAATGTGTGTATGGTCAAGAGGTTTGTTTATTTCAAATAAAAAAGTACGCTACAGTTTCTTCATGTTGTTATACGCATCTATTACTAAAATCGCTCTAAATATTAGCTGAAACTAAGTCAAAATGTTTAATATATATCTGAAAATTATATAATGTTACACTAGTAATAAGAGAATAACTTTCAATGAGTTATATTTTAAAATGTATTCTCTTTATTTCCTTTATACACTTTTTACATATTTTTCTCTTATGCCAAATTGAAAATATTTCCAATTTGTTTTGCAATCGTGATCAGATTATAAAAATGTTCAAATCCACGACTTCCGCCAAAGATACTTCATTTGCTCCGTTTCACATCAGATTAAGATCTGTTACATTGTTCCTGAACCACCCGCAGCTATCGCAAACCGCTCGTTACAGTAGGCCTTCGGCCACACTTCAATAACATATGCTACACCGGAAACTTTTAGGCTATTCGTGTGCGGAATTATCCATTTATAGAACAGTTTTGTTATAGAGGCCTACAAGTCTCCTCATAGGTATATATTACCTTCATAGAGGTAACCAGTCGCATTAAAAGACTGGGTGTCGTTTTGAATTTGAATTATTAGAGCAGCAAAACAAAAGTACAGTTTTAAATTTAAAAAATAATATTATCATACGTTGGACTATCGATAGAAGTATAAAGACAAATATAATTTAGTTTATAAAAGGACAATAAGAAAATAACATAACTCTATAAAAGTCTTTAATAGTTCAATTTTTCTTATAGTCTTACCTTTGCCCTAATGTCTTCTAGAAAAAGTATAAAACAATAGATAACATTACCAGGAAACCTATCTAAGATCGGATCTGCTGAAGTTAAAAGCCAACTAAATACCAATTTAGGTGAAAATCCTTAGAGTTGTTATCGACGTTCGAAAATGTTTGAAAACTTGATGATAATGATTTTTCAGAAAATTTTCACTTAGTCCAATGGAATTGGTGAGGTTAAAAACCTCCTGTATACTAATTTTGGTGAATATCTTTGGAGTAGTTTCCAAGAATAAAAGATTTACAAATATATATATATATATATATATATATATATATATATATATGCTGATACGTATTTCTTCTCGGATGGAAAAATATGATGAATAGTTACTATCCGGAGTACATCTGTTCATTCTGCAGTGCATAAAATCGCACTTCCGACGTTTCACTAGAATCTCATCTAGTATTGACGAGGTGAACCCTACAACAGTTGAAGAGCGAATCAATGCTAGATGAGATTGTAGCGAAATGTCGGAACTACGATTTTATGCATTGCAGAATGAACGGATGTACTCCAGATAATAACTATTCATCATCATCATCATCATCATATATATATATATATATATATATATATATATATATATATATATATATATTTACTTATTTATTTATAATACATATATACAATTATAAGTCGTTTAAGAATATTAGAGTCTTAGTTATTATTTTAACTTTATAGGCCTAATTTTAAATTTAAACCTTACAGTTTTTTATTAAATTTTATTTATACGCATTCGTAATTGAATTTAATGAATAAATATACTGTAGCTTGAATTATAAATACATCAGTTTATTAGAAGGCTGTATTTGCCGCTAATGTATTATAATTTCCTTTAAACATTTTAACTTACTTTTAATATACGAAACATGAGCTATGATAGAAAAACCCGTTGTTGTAGGAAATAATATGATAATAAAAAATATATAATCAAATAGACGATATTTCTGATTGAATATATATTGTATTTGAAAATTATTTAAACATAAGCTTCAATTAATCTCTAAATAATGATGAACAAAATAACCCATTAACCATCACTACACATATGTATGTGTGTATATATATATATATATATATATATATATATATATATATACATATATATATATATATACATACATATATATATATATATATATATATATATATATATATATATATAAATTTTTGAACACTAAATCAAATTCAGCCTTTAATAGCTTATTGGTTAATAACTCACTTATTGAACTGTCTGTGTTGGTACAGGCCTTAGTTGCTTACCTATCTGGCTGCCCAAACCAGTTTACACATTCTTGTTATTTTCTTTTAATTGTGTGCCAAATGAAAACAATCTCAACCTTGGCAGGCTTTACCGCCGTGTAAATCTACATTCTACGCTCCAGGCTTAGAATATTCCTTCTAATACTGCCCGTGTTTAGTGGTCTACAAAATGTGTATTGCTCTAGAACATGGCAGCATAATTTACCAAATTAATATATAAAAAAACTCACAATTATATAATACCTATAATTGACATAGAGACATAACACAACGCCAAAATCACACAAATATATATAAGATGACATCAGAAAAGAAACTTTAAAAAGTATATACTTTGCAATAACTATAAAACAATTATATCGAACTTTCACTATTTGATAGTCGCAATATTCCGAGGTTTTTGTTCACGTAAGCCACATTTTCATCCTTGCCTTTCGATGACCATGCATTTTACCATAATACACAAATATTACTCAAATTATTATCATCAAATAAAAAACTTTATTTCTTAGAACGTTCTCTAGGCCTTAGAATGTAGGTAGATATGGTGGGATACTTTATACTTAGTCAACGATTCCTTGTAACACTTGGAATTTCCTGGATACTATGTATTTTATTAATTTACGACCTACAGGACGGACAGAATTAAACACTTTCTTTGTAAATATTCAAGATGAATAAGAAATGTTGTTCCAGGAAAATATTAATAGAGTTCGTTCTCTTCTAATCGAATCTGTTCCTATTTCGCTGTTCCATTTATTCAGTTTGTTTGTTCTATGATGATCTAATATCCAGCAAGTAAAACCATATTTAAAGTGACTGAAGTATTTGTACAGAACACAGATAACCTACAATCACAGCTTTTATGAAGTCAATCCCGATATCGTATAGTGCAAAACACATAAGGAAATGGTGACTTGGAGTCTTGGAGGCGTAAAAAATACATTGTCAACACAAACCTTAAACAATTTTTTCAATTCATTTTATTAGCTCACACTCTCTAGATACATATCTTATACAAATTTTCTATCGTTAATAAAACACGTAGTGAATGACAATTCATGTTAATACAGTTTTTATTCAAATATTTAATCAATAAACATTTGGGGTCTAGGTCAGATTCTAACTGAGTTCGAGCTCTAGCAACAGAGCCAACTTTCCCATAGCTAGACATGTACTCTTTAAAGATGTATACGAATTTTTCTTTTGCCCCATCTGGTTGTAGTCGAAACGTCCATTGTATAACCTTAAATTATTTCCATGGTTACCACATAATATCACAAATAATACTCTAGGATTAAAAGTGAATGCAAAGAATAAAATAAACAAACAAACTGGATTAACTGTATCGATCCTTGCTTCACAAACAAAGTGTAAAAAGCGAAAAGAAACTACAACACAATGCTAGTGACGTAAAAAAAGATAGTGTATAAATAGTAAACAAAAATAATAGTCCAACACCATACATAGAAGAGAAATATAATTGCAAGGAAATTCGCTTTCTATTTTGCCACTTAATATATTGTTATTCTGACATATGTTTATACATATTTTCATTAATTGTAATTATAAACTGCAAAGTAACAAAAATAAAATATTTCTTTGTTGATGTAAGTAGAAATTGACTTTTTTTTAAAATTATATTACTAATTAATTATTAAAAACAAAAAATCTGTGTATGTTTAATGTGTGTATATATATATATATATATATATATATATATATGTATGTATAAACGAACAAGAGCATTATCTTCATTTGTAAATATACAAAATAAAATAAAACTATGGCATAATGAGTCCTGTTATTCACCGCATCTACAAATCTGGCTATGTCAAGCTAGGTTTATACAGCCATTAGGTTGTATTGTAATATTCTAAATGCAATTTATTGTGAATTTTTTTTTTTTTGAAAAGCAGATTATTGTGAAGTTGTTCCATGTTATCAAAAAATAGAGAAAATTAATATCCGTTTCCCGTAGTCCACAGTGAAATAATTCGAATTCCACAATTTATTGAATTACTAATTATTAATAGAATTTTCCAGAAATATTTATATTATTGTGGTCAACTGTTATACGGAAGGCAATGACGTAAAAAAACTGCTTGTAATTACATTTCCTACACGAACAGCCTAAAGGTATTACAATTTCCGGTGTAGCATGTGTTACTAAAATAACTTTCAAAAGCGGCTCAAGGACAAACGTTAACAGCTGATTTTCTTGGTTGTATAGCTGCGGGAGGTTCAGGAAGACAATTAAACAGATCTTAAACTCTAATGATTAAACTTAATAAACAAAACGAAGGGAATAAAATATATACACCCGTCACCATGGTCGTAACCTTGGGTCAGTTTGGTCACGATTGTTATGACTTTAATAGGTTTTCAATAAAGGGAACTCCAATTTATAAACAGGTAATACAAAATTTTAATTTTAAATTCAATTCCTACTTAAATCAACAGAGAAAAACTTTATTTTAGTTTCTTTTTATTTTATAATTACAATTAATTAAAATATGTTTATACATATGTTAGAATAATAATATTAAGTAGCAAAGTAGAAAGCCAACTTTCCATTTTCCTTTCTATGTATAGTGTCGGAATATTATTTTTATTGGTTGCTATTTATACGCTTTCTTATTTTCGTGGCTTGCATTGTATTGTAGTTTCTTCTCACTCTCCTTTCGCTGTTCGTTTGTGAAGCGAGGTTCGATAATTTTAATCCAGACTGTCTATTTTTTTTTTTAATCCTAGAGCATTATTTATGATATTGTGTAGTAACCATGGCAACAATTTAAGGCTATACAATGGTGGTTTTTCATGTAGATCTTTGAGAAGTTAATTTCTAGCTATGTAAAATTGGATCAGTGCCAAAAAGCGCTAGATTTCGCACATGAAAATAGTCAGTTCGAATCCGACTTAGATCTCACGATTTTTATAATTTAATTGATATTAAATTTTTAATAAATATTTGAAAAAACCTGTATTAACGTGAATTGTCATTAACTGTAGGTTAAAAAAGTATTTGAACTTGATTGGATGAATAAAAACGCGTTTTATTAACGATTGAAAATTTGTACAAGATAAGCTATATATCAGGAGAGTGTGAGCTAATAGAAAGAATTTATTAATCAACAAACTGAATTAAAAAGTTTTTTTTGTTTTTAGGCGAACATTTAGTTTTACTGTATCACCGATAAAGGATTAAGATGGATAAATATATGGCTGGATCAAGGTAAGGATAATTTTTTATTAATTTTTACAAGTTTGTATATTTTGTATTACTGTCATTTTAAAATTGACTGTCAATCATATGAATTGAAGCCTATTAATTATAGAAACAAGTTGAGAATGTAGTTAGGACGTACGGTAGAATGATTACGTCTCTCATGGGAGTCTTACCTAACTGTACAAACTCTCGTTAGGGCGTATATACTTGTGGCATAGAGACGAGGTGCATACCTTCTGCAGGTATAAATTAAAGGTCTTCGAAAGAAAAATAATTGACGAATCTACATCATCGATGGAGCATGGAAGATAAAGCCGATCGAAGAAATTCAGAGAATTTTAGATAACGAGGTTATCGTTAATCACATAAATTCGTACAGACTAAGGATGAGCTGGAGATAGTATACGAATGAGTAAGGATGATTTAAGAGAACGATTCTGAAGGTAGCAGTTAGTACTACGATAAGAAGAGTAAAACCTCGGTGCCGATGGGGGGATGAAATCAGGAAAGATCCCATAACTCTTGGAACTAGAATTTGGAAGAAGGCTTGCCAGGAAAAGAGCAGGTTGGACAAATCATGCAGCCGCCAGAGAGTCACGCCGACATGTAGAGCCATGTAGTTGTAGTATGGTATCTTAGCTGAAACAGACATAATCCTTATCGGGTACATATGAACGGGTTCTAAGACAAAATCTGACTGACGTACATTGTTGAATGTAGTGATGCATGTATTACGTTTGTGTTTTTGTTGTGAGTTGAATGTTGTGCTGTGCGTAAGGGATAGCGTGCTGTGCGTATGGGATAGCGTGCTGTGCGTATGGGATAGCGTGTTGTGCGTATGGGATAGCGTGCTGTGCGTATGGGATAGCGTGCTGTGCGTATGGGATAGCGTGCTGTGCGTATGGGATAGCGTGCGGATCGCCGAACACGTCTTGCGAGTGCGGCTAGCTCCCATTACCTGCAGGTTAATATAACGTGATAGTAATATTGTTGCTAATGTTTGTTTGTTATTTCGTTTACCTTCTAAATTTATATCCTCACGTTGGCAGCACTGAACCTAAAGTTACAATCCGACTTTCTTCATCTCCTGAGTCTGCCGTCTCTGGTCTAAGGAAGGCGACCCAATAGGTCATCACAACTCCTGAATAATCC
This sequence comes from Prosapia bicincta, assembly GCA_036971475.1. NCBI lineage: Eukaryota > Metazoa > Arthropoda > Insecta > Hemiptera > Cercopidae > Prosapia > Prosapia bicincta. Next base: position 184,579,379 of record JBAIZL010000004.1, on the reverse strand, counting down.
AATTTCGAATAATGTCAATTGTGAGGGGAATTTTTTTTTTAGGATTACGTTTTTTATTCTTGTTTCCTGCAGAGTAACAATAAGTTTTACAAATAAAATTGTTTTTTAAAAGCAGCTTCTTTAACATTTTGTTTTTTTTACTATATAGGCATAATGTTAGATAAATAGCAATAATATGTTAAATATTATTAATTTGCTTGTTTCAGAAACTCCCGCTTATCTGAAATGATTGATTATTTGAATATTTGTTTGGCAATGTAACATTAATTATATTAAATTGTACTGTATTAGGGGGAATTTTGTACTGGGGAAAATATCCTTTAGGACACAACTAATCTGACTATCCTAACCTACCTAAATCTACCTGTAATCTGCTATTGTTATAAATGATAAAGGAGACAGTAAACATCTCTCCATAAAAATACTGTACGTTGAAGACTTTTGAAATTCGATTAGTTTTTATAACGTTTTTAGTCTCTACACACACAAAAATATCATAGAGGTGTATTAGCATTCTTGTACTGTTTGCGTCTTTCATTTTGTAATACGGTATTTTTTTCAAGTTAAAAATCTTTTCAAATAAATTATTTACCATTAAGGGAAAACATTTATTTTACCAACAGAAGAAGCTTGCCATTATCTAAGATACTTACAGAATAATTAAGAAAAAATCAAACATCACATAAAATTTAAGAAGATATTCAGAAGATGTTTTAATTTTTAATAGTTAGTAAGTATTAACTGATGATGGCTATTTTCCTACTAGCCTACAAGCGATGATGTCTGATGAAAACGTTTCCTACAAACCTACAAGCGTTGATGACTGATGAAAGCGTTTCCTGCAAGCCTACAAGTGATGATGAGTACTGAAAAAGATTCCTACAAGCCTACAAGCGATGATGTCTGATGAAAGCGTTTCCTACAATCCTACAAGCGATGATTTCTGATGAAAGCGTTTCCTACAAGCCTACAGGCATTGATGAGTGCTGAACGAGTTTCCTACAAGCCTACAAGCGATGATGCCTGATGAAAGCGTTTCCTACAAACCTACAAACGATGATGAGTGCTGGAAGAGTTTCCTATAAGCCTATAAGCGATGATGTCTGATGAAAGCGTTTCCTACAAGCCTACAAGTGATGATGTCTGATGAAAACGTTTCCTACAAGCGATGATGTCTGATGAAAGAGTTTCCTACAAGCGATGATATTTGATGAAAGAGTTTCCTACAAGCCTATAAGCGATGATGTCTGATGAAAGAGTTTCCTACAAGCCTACAAGCGATGATGCCTGATGAAAGCGTTTCCTACAAACCTACAAACGATGATGAGTGCTGGAAGAGTTTCCTATAAGCCTATAAGCGATGATGTCTGATGAAAGCGTTTCCTACAAGCCTACAAGTGATGATGTCTGATGAAAACGTTTCCTACAAGCGATGATGTCTGATGAAAGAGTTTCCTACAAGCGATGATATTTGATGAAAGAGTTTCCTACAAGCCTATAAGCGATGATGTCTGATGAAAGAGTTTCCTACAAGCCTACAAGCGATGTTGTCTGATGACAGAGTTTCCTACAAGCCTACAAGCGATGATGTCTGATGAAAGAGTTTCCTACAAGAATACAAGCGATGATGTCTGATGAAAGAGTTTCTTACAAGCCTACAAGCGATGATGAGTGCTGAAAGAGTTTCCTACAAGCCTATAAGCGATGATGTCTGATGAAAGCGTTTCCTACAAGCCTACAAGCGATGATGTCTGATGAAAGAGTTTCCTACAAGCGATGTTGGCTGATGAAAGCGTTTCGTACAACTACATTATGATATCGCGTTGTTTTATTTCAATGCAAACCTATTTGTGAGATGAAGTAATCTTTAATCAAGCTGACAATTTTTTACAATACATACTGGCCTTGACTTTGTATGACAAAGTGAATCCACCGATTGCTCTTTATCTCGAACAGACGTGTGACTAACCGTCTGAACAATTTGACCTATACTGCACTATTGCCGCTAAAAATTTGTAGCATCGCTCAAGAATAAAACTGAACTTATACGTCACTTTCATTGTGGATAAGTTTTTTCGGAAATTTGTATTTCAGTTGAAGCTAAAGATAATTTTTCTTTATAATGATGTAGCTCTGGCTTATAAAATGCCTAAATATAACTAATTGACTATATATATAAACATAGGTTATTCAAATACAAGAATATTTATTAATATATATTCAAAACTTTTCGTTGATAAACAGTACCAACATCATCAGGAATGAGTAATACAATTGATTATCAAATAATACATTCGATTGTATTATTCATTCCTGATGATGTTGGTACTGTGTATCAACGAAAAGCTTTGAATATAAATTAATAAATATTCTTGTATTTCAATAACCTATGTTGTTTTAGATTATTAAACAATAAAACATATTATATATATATATATATATATATATATATATATAATTATAATTCTTGTATTTATATTTTGACTTAGCTCTTTATTAATACACAAGAATACATATTGCGATATTTATGTATATATATATATATATATATATATATATATATATATATATATATGTTATATATATATATATATATATATATATATATATATATATATATATATATATATATATATATATTTGTGTGTGTTTTAAAAATGAATATTTGTGAATCACTATAATGTTGAGAGCAAATGAATTAGTACGAGTGTAGTTAAAATAATATACTATATTAAATAAAATGTCTTAGATGATGTAATAAATTTGGCAACATTGCAAGTTAAACATAAATCAACTTTGTTCATTCAGGTTTGGACTTAAATGTTTGGCACTATAGATGGTAAAATACTTTGAACGTTTCTACATTTTTCTAATAAATATATTCTTTTATTTGAAATGATTTTGTATTATTGATTTTATATATATATATATATATATATTTATTTATTTATATATTTGTAGTTTTGCAACACTGTTTTCTTGTATTCACTTATCACTTTCACTATATGTACTTAAACAAGAATCTTATTTTTTATTTATGCGTGTTAACTTTCAAAGACTGGTTTTGTCTCCATCGACGGGCACTGACTCAATGGGATTGAGTAGAGTCTACTACAACCCCCGGTCAGTGCCCGTCGATGGAGACAAAACCAGTCTTTGAAAGTTAACTCGCATAAATACCAAGTAAGATTCTTGTTTAATACATATAGTGAAAGTGATATATATATATACTGTATATAATAATACACACGCGCGCACGTTTGTGTGTCTGTGTGCGATCGTCAGCATATCGGTATACAAACTCCGGTTCTAAATCATACTTGATGTAAACCTTCTTTAATATCGAGATATCGCGATGGTCTATCTATTGCACCTTTCTAAGGAAGACGAATGCAGTAAGATAGAATGACTAAACGTAGGGCGTACTGATTCTCTCCTGATGAGGAAGATTAAAATATTATACATCTCATAGGCAGTAATCCCTAGTTTACACTAATTGTGCCTATTCCCCTTTTGGGGCCATAAAGAAGTGCCTACTAGGTGGTACACGCCCTTTATAAGAAACTACAGTGGTCTTAAGGTACGACCGATTAAGTGGTGTAATGATTTCCCTTTCCATTACTGATAGTAGAGAAAATGTGGCACCACTTCCCCATAGTCGCACCGGGTGTTATCCGATACCCGGTATATTTATAATCATATTTGTAATTTAAAAGAAGTTTTTTATCTGGCACCAAAATAACAATGTATAAACTGTATTTTTATTCATATTTAAGTTGAAATTTACATGAAAATCGACTTTCACAAAGTATTTTTTTCTATGTACAGTTGAAAGTATCTTTTAGTTTCAGTCTAATACTCTTTATTATTAAAAAATTAAATCTGAATTAAAATCTTTATTCTTTAATAATTAAATATCCATCATATTAAATGATTTTCTATTTAAAAAATCATCTGATTTGCTAAAATTATCTTACTTCTTGCTAATCAACAGATTTCGCCATTGCTTAAAAAAACAAAGTTTTCTGATATGCTTTTTGTTTTTCTTCTTCAAAAATTATTGCTGTAGTTTGCTGTTTTACTTAAACATTTTTTTAAAGAACTTCTTTGACAAAAGTGTTCACATTTCCGACATTTAGTTCTTATTTTGCATAACTTTAATAAATGTTTTCATCCCTAATTACTTGGAATAAATTTACTGTGGTTTAATATTAATAAATAATACACACATATAGATAAATATTTATATTCTGGTCTTATGTACATTTCGATTACAAAGTAACCATCCTCAGAGACATGACAATACATAGGCTATTCTTGAGTATGTATTGTCATGTCTCTGAGGATGGTTATTTTGTAACCGAAATGTACATAAGACTAGAATAAAATATTTGTGGTTAGAGGTTGTGTGTATTATTTATTAAATCTTTTAATGTTCTTGAAACACCATTCACAAAAAGTTGTTTTCTTCATATAAATATACCTTTAACAATTAAAATCTGTCTTTTACTTACACACCAACATTGTTAAAGTGAAAAAAAAACATTGTTTCCAGTAAAGTACAATATATCGTAAGCGATTTTAAATTCATATTATTATAGCACAAAACTATTTCCATTAATATTAAGCGTGTACAACTTGGTAAGGAGTGAAATTGTAAACCATTTCATATCGTAAATCTGATATCTTTAGAAATGCGGCCACCAAAAATGTAATTAAGATATACATTTTGTAATTGGTTAAAGTAAAATTCGGAAAGTTTCACTTATATTCATTAGATATACACCACGGTTTATACTTCACTAATAAAACAAATTTCTTAGAGGTATGATTGTTATGTATAATTAATTAATGACAGTAATATTTTGTACACGTCGTACTTCTTTTTTGTCATTTCCAATAACAACTGATCCAAATAATTCTATTCAGTCTTAAGATTCGGCAAGCGAAATAAAATAAGATGTTTTAAGGTTACATAAGTCATTTTCAACCTGTACATTTTTATTAGAAACGAGTAATCATTTTTTGTTCAAATCAATTCCTACTTAGCCTAAGTCAACAAAGAAAAAAATCTTATTTTATTTTATTTTTAATTTTATAATTACAATTAATTAATATTCATATGTATATACATATGGCAGAACAACAATATTAAGGGGCAAAATAGAAAGAGAATTTCCTTAAAATTTTCCATTTTCCTTTCTATGTACGGTGTTGGACTATTATTTTTGTTTGTTACTCTTTATATATTTCCTTTATTCGTCGCTTGCGTTGTGTTGTAGTTTCTTTTCGCTTTCCTCTCGCATTGTCCGTTTGTGAAGCAAGATTCGATACCGTTAATCCAGTTAGTTTGTTTATTTTATTCTTTTAATTTATTTTTAACCCAGGAACATTATTTATCATATTGCGTACTAATCAAAACAACAATTTAAGGTTGTGCAATGGAGGTTTCGACGACAACCAGATAAAGTTAAAGAAAAATTCATATTCATCTTTGAGAATTATTTCTAGCTATGGAAAAGTTAGCTCAGTGCCAAAGGGATACACTTAGAACACGAATATAATCAGTTCAAATCCGACATTGACCCTCAAATTTTTATAATTCAATTACTTAATATATATTTGAAAAAAACTGTATTAATATCAATTGTAAACCATTATAGGTTAAAAGAAGTGTATTTGAACTTGATTGGATGAATAAAAACGTATTTTAATAACGACTGAACATTTGTAGGTCTACAAGATTTATAAGGAGAGTGTGAACTAACACAAGGAATTTAAAAAAAGTAGTGTCTACAAGAAATGTAAAAATGCAAAAAATCGTTTATATATAATTTTAAATTTAATATTTATCAATATGTTTAAAATATTTAAATTACATTTTCTGTTGTTAATTTTATAGAGATGATAAATAACAGCACTTTAAAGAAATTTTTTAATAGATGGGCTTCACATTCTTCAACATTTTTAATGATTAGTTTTCATTGAACATTTTTACTTTATTATTATTATTTTCTGTGTCTAAATAATTCAATTATTTACTCGTTTATTAATTTACTGGCTACCTATTAACACTAATTATGATTAGTATTGAGTGATTATCAATATTAACTTAATTATATTGAAGATTCAATATAATAATGTACACGTGATATTCTATTTGAATATAGGCTACCAGTTTTGCATTCACATTACAGACTAGGCGCCAATGCTAAGTTATAACATGAAAACAATTTAATTCTAAAAAAATTTTGAATGGGAGGATTAGAAACTCAGAATGTTTTTAGAATGAAATATATTTTAAAACATAAAAAAACAAGATACTCTACGCCAGACTTTTGGAACTTCTGGGTTTTAAGGAAGAAATATAATAAGAAAGGAGTTCTTGTCATGTTTTTAAAATTTTTGTGAATTTATGAAAGAATTTTATCTTAAATTAATTATATGTTTTATACGTACTCCATTACAAATTCTTTTATAAATGGAGTTATAAATTCCAGCTCTAATAGTTAATATATGTGCAATGAATTAAACAGTTTTTATTTATTTGCAAACTGCCCTTTCTTTAACGATAAGACGTTAAGAAAACTCAAATACTTAATCGCATCACGGCTGGTTGTACCGATTACACTGACGTCATACCTACTCGACGATTTTATACAAATATTCTCCTCGTCGAAAGAATGTATGGGCCACGTCCCGCTCAAGCTAATGCAAGTTTAAGTTCTCTCGATGACACTCAGAGTGTGTCGCTTGAGCAACCCAGTAACGATGCCAATGCCACAAAGCCTTCTGTACCACGACGACCCGGAGACCCATACCTGCATATTGCGACCTTAAATTTATTTTTAGAAACTGCTTTTGTACATCACAGTTTCGTTGTTGGAAATATTATTTATGCACCGAACCTTAAAACATAAATTCAATAATCTGTGAATTCATGGATTTTTTAACCCTAAAATAAAAATTCTAAAAATGTTTACCTTTATTATTACTTTGGAATTTACAATTACAATTCATACAAACAAGTATAAAACACTTTTCGTTTAGAGCAATTATTACGAACGTGTTTTATTTTAGATGGCGTAAATAGTTGAATACAAGAGTAACAATAAATGAATTTAGATTTTTAAGGATTTAGGATTTTCAATATAGCGTTTCAAAATCTGAGAAAAGAGATAGCGGAATGAAACCAAATATATGGGACAAATAAAAAAAAATATCAAACAAATGACAAGATACACCGACGTACCTAGAAGTAAAGAAAGACATAAATACATTCACAACTTGTGAAAGTGAAGTTTTATCGTAATTTCGAGCAGAAGAAAGTTATAGTAGCAAAAATAAACTCTACTTTTTTCAACTTGTTTCACAATGATCGAGGGCCTTGGGGCTATTACTACCAGAACCATTAAGCAAGAGCTCAAGAGCCTTCTGGTCACTGGCCCGCCCTCTGATACGAGAGTAGTCTCCAACCAGTATCTTCGATTTCGGTCAATCTCGGTTGCTCTTACCTAAAGAAACCTGATCCTCAGAATGGAGACTCGGACATAAGCTGAAATACTGCAATCAGAAGCCACAAACTTGTCCACTAGCCCATGAAGGCTTTGTAAATAGGCAATGCCAGAGTCAATGCCCGTGGCAATAGGAACTAAACACAAGTTATTATCAACTAAGCCTAATTAACAGCTAACCTCAAATTATGATAATTATAACAAATTATGAATGTTTTTGTGTTGTAAAATTGTGACTGAATTATGAAGTAAAAGTAGAACACAGAAGAAAATCCTATTTCTTAGTTACTCTTGTGTAACAACAAATATTTACGTACTTGAGAAGAACACTGGGAATGAACAGATGGTGAACAGAATCGAAATCAAGACCAAGTACAGAAAGGTCTATACTTTGATTTAAAGTAGAACAGGAATGGGCCTGTGGCAGGGTAAGGATGCGATGTTGTCAGTTCGAACGCATTGACAGTCAACCACTGCCAGCGACTGAAATTGCAGAAGGAAGCAAGCTACACCACTAGTAAATCACTCCACCACAGCTACAATGACACTGAGCGACAGAGGTTTAACATTTAATTGGCAACAAGGCTCACCCACGCAGCAAGATGTGAAATTCCTGTTAGCTCAAACGGCTGTAATTCCCACTCCCTCCGGTCGATTTCACCTACGCATAATCCTATTCTGTTTTAAATCAAATTATAACAAGGAAAACGTTTGCCAGACCAGTACACCTAAGTGGGTTACGCACTTATTACACTCTCCTTCTATTATAATTTCTTCGTCAATTGAAACTTTTCAAGACCTTTGTCTCAGTTTTTATTTTCTTGTAGATTTAACTCTTAGAGGGATAGTGAATATAAGTGAGATTTAAGGTATGGATGTTATACCCTGGTAGAGAATTTAGGAGGAATCACAGAGTCACGCAGGTAGGATAGCGTCGCCAAAATGGCCCTGTCCCAACCTGAGTAAAGGTAATGCTCTATTGCATTAGGTTGAACCGAGGGAACATCATAATGTACCATTGGGGAGGGAATAGTTGAACTTTATGGGCAGTCTACTTGTTACCCAGATACTGATCGATAATCCAAATAGTTAAAAACAATAGCAGATATACAATATCAAGAGCACAGTGGTACAATATATTACAATGAAAATATTGCAAAGAACCCCAATATCACAAAAATAATCAAAAATAACAAATAAAAGAAGTTACTTAAGATTAAACCCTTATGTACATTTCGATGACCATGTCATCATCGTCAGAGGGTCTTATTACAAAATTACAATCTAGCAAACAAGAAGTTAGAAACTAGAGGGATGGTTTGTAGCTTAATCACTTTAGTTTGTAACTTCTTGTTTGCTAGATTGTTATTTTCTAATAAGACCCTCTGATGATGATGATGATGATATGGTCATCGAAATGTACATAAAGGTTTAATCTTAAGTAACTTGTTTTATTGGTTATTTTTGATTATTTTTGTGGTATTGGGGTTCTTTCCAATATTTTCATTGTAACAATAGCAGAAATCATAATGTAAATAAAATCGCAACTATGATGATGTGGCTATCGCACAAGTATATTATATTGTATATTGTTGTAAGTATATTGTATATTGTTGAAAGCATTTATCAACAAGAGATAATGTGTAGAGGTAAAACCGACTATTCCAGCTGATGGATGTTCTACAAAAAATTATATTTCTAAAATATTGCTAAGGCGTAGAAATTTGTTTTTAAATCTCGGAATATATCGGCCTTTGCAATGCTTTCTTCTGTGGTGTTATGTTACAGAAGTGAACAAATTTAAGACTATATTAAGAAAGATAGATCCATATGCGATCCCCCCGGTTTATTTATACAAAGTGGTGAGCCATCGGTAATAGAAACAGCGTTGACTCTACTGATAAATTAATCTTATTCTACTTAATTTAAAATATTTTCCTGTTCTAAAACATTTAGAAGCATTAACATGTACTGTGTTAAATATTGCCTTCTCTGGATTTGTATCTGTGGGCTTGGGTTCTGTGTATTTTGTATCTGTTTCATCGATAGATCTTATTCAACAATGTCAATATACGTGAATATTTTATAAATTCATTATCCAACAGAAACTCCCAACATAGAAATCTTATAATTCATAGGTAAAGAAAATGAATAAAGAAATTATACTTTTTTAAAACAAATAATGTTTAAGTGAAAAATTGTTTGACCTTTACTTGACCATCAGCCGAATGAAATATTACATGATTCACGTTGCATGACTAAATGCACGCAAGGTACACTTCTATCGTTGGTGTTTCATTATTGCCGGTTAGAAAAGTTAATTACAATGGACATAATGTATAGCGTTTACCATTGAATAGATTGTACAGGCTTCCTGCACACATAAAAAACTAATCCTTGATAGTCCCATTGAGTTTTTGTCGCGATATTGTAGCACCCTATTAAATTGTTTGACATAATTACAATAAAGAATTCAAGCCTGTTGGATATATGTGTTTCCGGCTAGAATGATTTATCATAATTTTTAAATTGAAAAAAAAACCTCATAGATGACAGGTCTAGATAAGAACTTCAATTGTTCCATTAAATATTAAAGTAGGCCAGATTTTATTTATGAAAAAACATGAGATAATGAAGACGAAATAAACCAAAAGAATCTCAGCAACTATGGTTCTAGCTAAAGAAGTGCAGTAGCTGTACTCATGTCCTTCGTGAAGTCAGTCTGGAATAATATATAAAGCTGTAGTTAATTTTAGATGAAGAAATTTACATTTTTGTTTACCGCTGAAGCAAAAGAGTAGTTTTAAATAATAAATAAGTGCATAATACCATATATACATTAATAAATATTAAATACGTATTAATCTTATATTATTAAATATTTAATTTAAGTAGTATTAATACAAGCATCCTTCAACCATAAAAGTTTTAAGCCTTTATGAACGTTTCATTAACTGAAATAGCAACATTTTAAGGTTACAACTAAACAGAATTCTTTGCTTAGCTCTTTAGTAACCAAACTAACGATGCCTTATTTTGTAAATGTTTTTAAAAAAATTTGTTTAATTTTGTTTTTTTTGTTACGGTTTTTTTTTTGTTTGTTACTATTCACTCTACTGTGCTCTATATTTATTACTGTAAGGTAAAATAGTAAAAATTAATTAATAGTTTAAAACCGGCCACACCCTTAATCTTTGAAAGTAGTTTTTTACTAATCGAAACGAAGCCCTTCTCTATTTAGTGACCCTAAATAATCGTAAACATTGTTAAGTTTTTTCTTCATAATATAGTATAATACATTATAGTGATCACTACTACTGAATAAAGTTTTGAGTAAAAGTATTGAGTTAAATAAAAATACAATTAATTAAATAGAAAATATAGGCAGTTTTCATTGTTTCTATTACCTAATTTTAATAGTTTATAAATTTTAATGAAAAGTGATAACGTAAGTGAAATAATTCAAAATAGCAAGATAAATAACAGAGTATAAATTTTGGAAGTTGTAACAATTTGTACACTATATGGATACAAAAAGCCTTATAGCGGATAAGTTTGATTCTTCTTATCTTTTGTGTTTAAAGTATTTTTTATAAAGGTTCTAGATAAGCTTTGGAAGGGGAAAAAATGGAAGGAATATTCATTGATGCTTTGTTTTACGTTTTTTTTATTTTTTTGAAGAGCCATTCTCTAGTTAGTAGACCGCGACGTTAGTAAGCAGTGGCCACACTACTTGAGTGCCAAATCTATTACCAGATCTATCATGGTGAATATAAGGAAAACCAGGACAGCGGTTTATTGCTCTCTCCATCCTAATTTGGTGAATATATATATATATATATATATATATATATATATATATATATGTGTGTGTGTGTGTGTGTGTGTGTGTAACACCACTCCTTACTCCCAAGTATGATTAAAATAACAAAATATGTTGTTTCTTCTGAATAAAAACGTTTGCTAATGGCATCCGTGGTGTCATATGACTCCTGCAACAGTGGCACAGAGGAATTAGCCTAGGAGATCTTGTTTACGTGTTAAATTAGTTAAATTTTGATATCTGAGATAAATTTCAAGCAAAACGTTCCCGATTTTTTCCTCAGCATTACATAAACGAGGCTGATAGTTACGTAATTGGTAGATATCAGAGATCAATGCAAGTTAAATACAAGATACTGCTCACAGGTTTTGTTAGACAATTTGCTAAAAATGATTTTAACTAAGTTCATAGAGCTGTAAGTGCACAGTTAAATACTATTGACTGGAGGTAGGAATCAAGGTAGAATCGATTTCAGCTGTTTTCAAGACTACGCTCCTTGAAGCCCATGTAACACCTCATTTATACCTTATTGAATAACCATTTAACAGTGGACCAGTTTAGGCTACAACCTTATGGTTGGAGAAGATGGGATGAAACATACTGTTAGTATACTTGAAAATAGGTTTGTTCAGATAAAGTTATGTTTTCACTTGTATTAATTTTGTTCATAAAACAGCATCGTACAGTATTAAATTTTTTTATTATAGTACTACACAAAAAATACTTATGTTGTTTATACTTGGACGGTGTAGTTTTGATCTTGTCCTACTTAATTTTTATTTTATAATTTCACTTCATAGTGACATCTTCAATTTTTCCTGCTATTATAGCAGTTAAAGATGCACAAATACACAAGAATTTGTTCCTATAATTTTCAAGTTTTTATTACAGTAATAATTTTGTATATTTTTTTAAAGGGGAGGCACTGCCTAACCTTAACGTTGCCCATATTCTCGTGCATTGTAAGACTGTTGATTACTTATACTTTCTCTGCTTTAATAGATAAATCGTTTCCTACATTTTAAATATTTTTGTAAAATATTCTACATTTCCCACTTTGTTTACGGGAATCTGATGCAAGTGAAAATCCCATTTACTTTAGTGTTATAAACGCCGGTTCTGTAGGTAAACATACGTTTCCAGCCTTTTTACGCAAAAAAATACTTTCTTTTTCTCTTTTTGAAGTCTTACAAACATGGTAAAATACAAAGCAGGCGTATACAAACTAAACTGCGACAAATGTAACCAATTCTACATTGGGAAAACAGGTCGCAGATTTAAACAAAGAGTCGAGGAACATAAAAAGAACACCAACTCAGCATTTTACAATCACAAGACACAAATACACAGACATTTACCATAACCTAGAAATCTTACACATCAACAAAACAGGATCACATCTCAGCACACTAGGACAATATGAAATTTACAGACACACAAAAACACAAAGTACAAAACATATTAAACAAACAAACCCAATGCAAATCACACATACTCTTTGATACTATCGAAAACCTACCTTTCAAACTGTCACCGCTTGACCCGACATCTCCAAGCAGAAGACGCTGATAAAAACGTTCTGTCTCAGACAGTTTTTACAAATTTTCAACAAATTTCAAGTTCGGATAGTCATAAACTAATGTTAAAGTGATTAATGGTAAAATACTTGTAAATAACCCTTTAGATACTAAAGATTTTTATTTCCATTGATTTTCAACAAGTACTCAGGCGATTGGATGTTTTGCTATATTGTAAATAATAACAAGAATATTTTCCGATTATATTGTAACAGTAAATACAAACTATACATACTTTTCAAAACCTATATGTATATAATTTATCCAAAACTAATTATAATTTGTTTCCGCTAATTTCTGTTAATCTCCAGTATAAGGCTGTACACTAATTTTAGAGCTGTAACTCTATTTAATTATTTTATTTCCTTTTAAAGTTTATCTCCTCTATTTTATAATTCCATTTCTTAGCACTACTTACACGTAGAAAGATGTTATCTATTTACCGCAAAAGGCGATATTTTATCAGTTATAGTAATTCTTTGCCTTAAAACATCTGTGATAACGTTGCCGCGTTTTCAAGAATTAGATAGTAAACCTAAAGAATAAACTGTACCGGGCTTTAATATAGAATTTTCCTGTCAACTGTCTGTCAATTTGATTCACATTTCGGAAATTCATACATACAAATATGCATTACTACTCTCAAATATACGGCAAATTATGGAATTACAGCATAAGATCGTGGACAATATAGGAACGCAACAGTTATGATGGGAAAGTAGAGTAGACGATGTTGAGTAGAGGGTTAGCTTCGTAAAAGGAACGATTGTTTTGAAACGCGTTACCAAGTAAGCAATTACGTATTCACTTAGGTACTTTTTTAAATTAGTTATAATGGTTTAGAAACGTCTAACAAATGCAGGAGAAAATTACTGTCGAAACAGATATGATGGGCGCCGCACGGAGGACCGATCAAAGAACGATCGAGATATAGACCTGGAAGACAACCTTTGGACAGACCGAGATCAATGGCGTTGGGGCAGCGAAAGTAATAGTGTTATAGGCCGATTTATATACACTCCCCAATAAGTCTATACAAACTTCCAGCGGATCGAACACATTCTTTGAATTGCAGTAGCCTCCGATAGTGAAGTATAAAAATCCCGACTTAAAATTCAATAACACCATATTCCTTCGCCAATCCTGATTAAAGTGTTGCATATAGATGATGTTAGGTAAATCCTTTTCCCAAAACGAAAGTAATTTTCATTTCCCTTACAGTTAAATATTGCACAAACAGATGTTAATAATAATCAAAATTAGTTTACTAGCTGTCAATTTACTCTAGGTCTTGTCAATTAACATTCATATTTATTCTTGAATTTTTTAGTCCATTACGTTCGGTGAATCTTATTAATCACTTAAACAATAGTTTATGACTATCCGAACTTTATATTTTGTAAATTTCTTAAAACTTACCGAGACATAACGGTTTCGATCGCTATTTACCGATCTTCATCAGTGTCTTCTCCAGACACATAGCGATCGAAAACGTTCTGTCTCAATAAGTTTTAACAAATTTACAAAATTTAAAAGTTCGGATAGTCAAATTCATATATATGTTACTCTTATATTCGAATTGAATCATATTAAGCAGTATATTTTATTATAATCTATAATTAGATTACAATATTTCTTTGACTTTCCTGGATACCAAACATTACTAACAATTTTTTATTATTTCCACCTGGTTAGATATTCTAGAAAAATAATTTTCTATCGTCATGGACAGGGTTCATATATCTTCAGCTCACCCAATATCTCCAACAGATCTTGTGTTAGTGCTTCTAGTTTAACATCTGCCAGTTCCCCTCTGTACTCATGACTAGAATAGTTTTATGTTTGTTGTTAATTATTTGCAATCTTTATTCTCCAATACATTTTTAAAAATTTCCTATTTTTGATTATATTTTGTTATTGTACGAAACGAGTAAAGGTAACTGTTTTTATTTCGTGCTTGAACAGAAACTAATTTTGCATACTTTGTCAGCAAGTATCATATTCACCACACGTTTCTTTTAAATAAAATTGTTCTTTCCGGGTGTATTATAATTTTCAAGGGACTGAAATTTAACAACCATTATATTGGCGCAAAATTGTTCTGTGATTGGTTGTAAGTGGTTCCTTCCCAGTAATCCTTCTCCTTCCATATAACTATATTTCTAAAGTCGGAAACAAATTAATGTTAATTTACAGTTCGTTATAATAAGCACGCCCAATTGTTTGTTAGTAGGTTTAATATAATTTCCAACAATATTGAAGCCCGGAAATGAGGATTATGTTTACCCGGGTAAACAGGGTTATTATAATCCCCCTGTCCTCCAACTGGCCTATATCAAGTTGTTAAACTAGTTTCATAGATAATGGGCCAGATAGAATAATGAAATAAAATTGAACGCTGTAGCGGGCCTGGCAAGGGTATACTCCACAATAGATTATGTATGTATCCTGGAGGGATAGAGTGCCCTTACACTATATCTTACAAATTCGTCGTGAGACGTTTGGGATACTATCGTGCACTTTGTCTTCTGCTGCCTACTCAAAGATGGAATAAAACATTCAAAGTTTAATTAGATTTTTCCGGTAGCTCTCACGTCATGCCATTGGATCACAGATCCGTAAGCAATTAGTTAATAAGTGTTATTTAAATATAATGTAGCTTATATACATTTATACTGTAAGCGGCTGAAATAGAGACAGTATGTGTTTGCTGTGGGTGGTAGATGTTTTGTGTGTACGAGTACATTTGGTTAAGACCAAGTGATTATTCTCAAAAGCTCGTTTTGGAATAACTGAAGCCCGAGTGTGGGTGAGCTGCCAGTACGGTTGCAAACGCGAGATCCTTGCGTAAATAGTAGTACCCGCCCTTTATAATAGAGGATTTATTCTGATAAGCATATAGAATAGTTCTGTTGATTGCAAAAGGTCGTGTTAGGATATTAATTAAAAAATATTAATTTGATATTAAAGCTCTTTCTCTTTATTATATATATATATATATATATATATATATATATATATATATATATATATATATATATATATAATTAAACAAAGTGGATTGTATTATAATTATGTATTATTACAATAAATAGTGATTAAAACTCCTTTATCTACTAAAATTTTGATACTATAATGAAATGCATAGAGACAACATTCTTCACGCCCTACAACAGTTTTGGTCTAGTTCATACATGGAGAAAGACTAATGTCCTGTAACAAACCTGGTCTTGTAGCCTCTAATTCCTTTTGGGGTGAGAGAAGGTACTCCAGAGAATTTTGTTCTGGCTGCTATAAGCACTCTTCCTTCGAGCTAGCTAGATTGTGCTATAGAAGCTGACATAGCTTTCTTATGTGTGGCGCATATAAGAGTTCGAAGTCACCTTCCTCTTGAGTATAGCCCCCAGGTAGTTGACCTGTCCTCTGCAGTGTATGACCCCCTACCAATTATAATGATGTAATTAGAATGCCCTGCTTTAAGAAAGCAGCAGTGCCTGGTATTTGGTTACATTTACCTTCACTCTCCAGTGGTTCAGTAAGGATTTTAGTAGGTTACAAAGTGATTGTACAGATTCTGCAGTGTTGTCAGCTAGCATGGTCATTTAGTTAATTTTGTTGATGTAGATGTTGAACAACACGACATGTAAATGTTGAACTAAGAGACTCTCGCCCATATAGTTCATAGTATAAATGACGTTTGGTCTACATTACCTTTAAACTTGTGGAGGGGCATGAAGGGCCTTATAGATGTATGATGTTCTTTGGAAAGTCATAATGTACACAGCATGCCATCTTACTCAGATAGTCCACCATTCATGGTAACATCTGAACATAACCGAATAATAAACTGGTCCAAAATCAAGAAGTCAAATCTTCTTCAATATGTGACCTTAGAAAGGTAGCTGAAATTAACTTCATTTGTTACCTTTTTGAAGCATATGTACTACTCCTATTAAAAACATATCACGATACATGGACAAAAGAAAGTTGCAAGGAACTTTCTTATATATATACTGTATATATATATATATATATATATATATATATATATATATATATATATATATATATATATATATATATATTGGATTTATATTTCCTTAGATTGTTTACTACAATTAACTTTAGAATTATATTTCTTAAATTGTATACAATTTTAAACAAAAGAATACACAACAGAAGTAGTTAGTAAAGATCAGTATACCACTCTAAAACATCAGCAACATTTGAATTTTAACAGGCTTTTTCCAATTTCACTTTCATTTATAGTTGTTTACAGTGTGGAAGGCAACTATGATTTAATGTTATACTGTTAATATTTACATGTAACTTGTAAATTATAGTTTGATTTTAAAAAACCAGAATCTTACCAGAAAAATTAATGCACAAAACTAAAATTATTTTGTTATTCATTTAAATTTCTTTAAAGATCCAAAGATCTTTGTTTAATCAATGCATACAAAATGTTCTGACTGATACTGGTAAATCAATGTTTATCACCACGGAATTAACAACTTTATAGCCACATACATTTTGCAAACAAGTCAAAACAGGTTATCAGTTTGAAAAATACAGCTGACATTATTAATAATACAAGATATATAGTACTATGTTTAAAGAGAAGAAACAAAATTTTTTATTTAAAAAAAACTGTTATGTGATAACAATTGAACTCTGTCAAATCTGACGACATTATTTGCAATTCATTACTGATGTTACACAAGAAAAGTTGTGAATAAATATATAATTCATTATTTTTTATAGTACTAATGTGTTTGAAGGTAATTTATAAACCGGTGTTCATAAAATGCCTTTTAATATATTTTCTGTATGAAAACAATTAAGAAAAAATCTAAAGTAAACGAATAATTTCTCTGACTAAATACTGTTTTCATTCTCCTGTTTCAATTACGTTTTATAAAACAAACAAAAAAAATGTATATATTACTATATTGTGGTCATTGGCATTTATTTCTTTTCTTTTACTCTAAACTCAAGACTCCACTCTCATGTCTCCTACTAAATATCACTGATGTTATCTTCCTTACCTTCTTGCCTCTTTCACGGCCAAGCAGGCAACTTGTTCCACCAGAACTGCGTCTCTTTCAGCTCCTTTCCCTCGATCCAATTGCCCTTGTACTTGTAGACAACAAACTTGTCTAAGAACTTGCCATAGTTTCTTAAGTAGCATGTATTTCTTGTTAACAATGCCATTTTTATTGCCTCCTGAATTAATTAAAATAACTTTTTTTATTCTGTTACTCCCCTTCATTTTTCTCAATAACAATCCATCCCTACTTTCCTTATCAACATTCAATAGGATAGGTAAGATCCTTATTTTACCCTTACTTCAGTGTCTCTTTCAATATAGGATTTGTGTTGTTCACTTGTGTTGAACTTGGGTATATTCCTATTAAATTCATTCAAGCGTTCTTCAGAATTCGTATAAATCTGCACAATTATTCTATTAAGTACTTATTTAACTTTTTGTAAATACCAAATTATCACCGATGTCACACATCAATCTAATGCCATCTAAATTTGCTCTTCATGAAACCAAATTGTTCTTCCTTCTTCTATAGTGTAACTGTCATTAATACTTGGAAGAGGATTGATGTCAGGGATTCTCAACCGCCAGTTTGTGAGGGCCTTGGGAGAGCCTGAAAAGAGATCTGGCAATACATGTGGGTATTTCAAGATATTATGAGTTAAGAAAAACAAAAGTTTAAATGTGACAAATGAAATCTCACTAACAACAAAAAGGCTTTCTGAAAGACATCAGAAATTTGATTACTGATTTTGTAGTTCTTCATAAAAAAGTGTTTTTAAAACATTTTTTTACATGCAAACTGTATTTTCAATTAATAACAAACAAAGAAATCTGTTATGCTATATAAAAGCAGGATAAGATTAACTACAAACAAAGTCCTAAATTATGAAACTTTTCAGCTTGTCAAATTTGAGCATAGAAATCACACTAAAAACATTGGAAAAAATATCTAACCAGAGGGTTAGAATCTACTCCCCTGAAATGTTCAAACGAAAAAAAAGTTTTAATGGTAGTCATGTGGTTTAAAATCCTATTGCGTTTTTGTCTGAATATGTGTTTAAGCCAAGTTTAATTTACAGAATGTTACTTACCCCTCAGTTACTATCTTGACCCCAACAACCGTTAACCTAGAAAAAATTTCTGATTCTGCTTTAAAAAAAAAATGTTTAGTTGTAATCAACGTAAAAAAGCACAAAACTCCAGTTTATGACTTGAAAAATATGGAAATATGTGTTTACTTTATCTTATTTCAAACTATTACAAGATTTATGTACCATATTTCTTTATGAATATTGTATTTTACATGAAATTAAAAAAATATAACCTAAACTCAAAATCTGTCAAAACAATGAAATTCAAGGATAGTAATGGAAAGCCACACTGGTACACTCCATCACAAGTATTTTATGTTTAGAGTCTTTGTCACTAGATTTGTGTCCCAGATTTCAAAATTAATAGCATTGAAAAGGTAAAATATATCAAATAGGTTGGTCAATTAGGTATATCTAGGAGTTGGCCTAAATAGGTGATAGATAGGAATAGAGTCAAGTAGTGTAGTCAAGTGTAATATCAATAAAAAAATTTTTTTAAAGCCTCAGGATGTACAAAAAAAAGCTGCAAGTTCTTTTTTTACTGCAAAGTCCAACTAGATTTTTTCAAAGGCTGATTTCTCCTGTCACACTCCGTGTCATAAATGTTGTTTTCATTCTTATTAATCAGAGCTGGCATATGTAGGATTTAATTTGATTATTTAAATTTGGAATTAATTATTTATACACTTAATCATATCAGACGTTTTCAAAAAATTAATTACTTGAATCTGACTATATTGATTGATGCATATCATATTAATACAATGTGTAGTGGTCCGTTCAGTCTAGCTATCTGGTATATTTCATTCCCAATGTAGTTAACCATTTAGTCTAAAATAAAAACTTTTTCACAAATTATTCTGTACCGAGTCAATATTAGATTTTAAAAAAATATTACATAAAAGAATTATTTGTTTTCAAATAAAACAACGAAGGTTTTAAGAAGTAGAATAAATGTATTATAAATTAATTTTAAAATTGTCTTGAATTAGGAAAGATTTTGATATGGATTAAACAAAAATTATTATTTAACTGATATCCACATTGAAAAATTCATTAGTTTCACTTATACAGGCCAATATAATTGCTTATAATATAAACTCGGTACTTTTACTCATATATTTATTTTTTTGTATACAGAAAAATGTAAACCAATTTTTAAAATGCAATAAATCTGTTAAATTTATTATAATTCATTCTCTCCCTTTAAACAATAAACCTCCCAATATATTTAAAAGTAAAGTTTGAAAATCTAACAGATTTGAAAATCTAAGTACATATTTTGAAGTAATAAGTACAGTTAAAAGTGCAGCTAAAAACTAGTTTCCATATTAAAACTTTGTGGACCAATAAAATCAGCTTGAATCAAAGTATATGTTATTTATTGTATAAAAGTAATTCTGTATTAAAAAAATGTAATTATAAATAATTTTTTAAAAAATATTCAAAACCTAGAAATTAAAATACTCTGTAACTAAAAACACTTGTACATATGTTACACTTGCCTATAGTATCACTTACATATATGAATGTTGAGGACAGCCGTTTCAGGAGATGTGTCCCATTGTCAACTCATACCATAAATGACCTCATGGTTGTTATAGGTTAGGGATGTAGGTTTATTTTGGAGAGTATTGGGGTTATAATGTCAAAAAGTACATGTAATTTATAGTGTAATTGGGTGTTTATTAAGTATGTGTGTGGGGTGTTGTTTGAAATGTTTGTATATCTCGTACTGTTGAGTTGTGTACTGTTGGTTGTTTTTGTTTTGTTTGTGGAGAATTTGTAGGTTAGATGTTTTGTTTGTATATAGTTATGGTTTGTGGATATGAGATGTTCAGCGAAGTTAGGTGTTTTTGTTTGTTTGTGAGTGCTTTTATGTGTTTTTTGTAGCATGTGTAAAAATACCTCCTTGTTCGGCCTATGTAAAAGCTAGAACATGAACTGTGTTAGTTTGTTAACACCAGTGTAGTGTTATGTGTCTTTGTTTATGTTGTTGGGTTTAGAATCAACTAATATGAAAATATTCTGTTTTTTAAAACATCGGTTTTATCAACATGAAATTCAGAGTTTGTAAGAATCAAACTAAAAAACTAGTTTTCCACTACAAAAAGAAATAAAAATGTATTCAATACTTTTCTATGTTAGGCCATGGTCATCAATTATAAGAAAAGTGATTTAAAAGATGTGAAAACAGAATGGATTAATCTTGAATTGCACTGAGTAAATGTGACCTCATTTTGAAAAATTAATTATTATTGTAAGAATATTTATTAGTGAAGTGATGATTGCTTATTTAAGCTTGCATAAATAACTTAATGCATAGAAGGAAAAGTACAACCTATCAAAGAAGCTGTCATGTCACCAAATTATTAAGAAATAATACTTCAAAGAATAAAGTCCAAAATATCCTTAAACATGTAGAAAAGTAATGTAATTTACAACTTACTAATGCTTGTTATTTCATGGTTTCAAGGATGTTTTTCTTGGAATATACCAGTGGGATTTTTGTCAGAGACTGGTTTATGCATGAAATATTTATGCTTCAAAGTGGTTGGTAATTTCTTAATAAAATTTATATTTCTCAGTTTATTATTACCTATTATGATTACAATGCAACAATTATTTGTAATTTTATCTTCCACACATAAATTAATTCTTGGAAAAATCTAGATATTCCCTATTCTTTTCCTTATATTTCAGTCTGATTCCCTGATTCAGACTAAAGTATATTAGGAATACAATTTAAAATAGGAATGTAAAAAGATCAACATCTTGAAGGAGAATATGTATATGTAAAGAGGTAACTCGTCCATAGAGGCTCAATAGGCCAAGACCCACCAATAATAAGAAAAAGAGAAGAAAATGAATAATTAAGAAACAGCAACACCATATTTTTCAAGTGAAAGGTAGTGTTCGTAGTTAGTAGGCGATAATGATGCAACATGTATGCACAACTAAACAAGAATAGTGACTCCCCTCTACTCAAGAAGAGGTAGTATACCTGGCCCTTTTTTACAGTTTTGCCTTGTATCGTAAAGGTTATTCACTATCTGGCTAGGCTAAGCAATTCCTACATCACAATATATAATATGATTAAGTTCATTTTATCTAACCCTGGTGCTACTATTCAACTTCGTGTAAACTCTTCTTGGGCTGTGAGGTACTTTACCCTTTATCCCTTAATATGAGTTGTGTGATGAAATATTATCTAGTTTTACAATTATAATGTTACTGATTTATTTATAACAAGTTTTATATTAGATAATTTCCATGATTGCAATGGACAATTTAATGAAAACTCTGTTTTATAATTTACAGCGTGAAGAAAATTTAGTACATAAAAGGTTAGGAATGCATCAACCAATAAAATGTTTTTCCTTCCAAATCGATTTTAAGGAAAGAGAAAATATTGCAGTAATTGATTCAAAAACATGCTTAGGCCAACTATACTGGAATAAGAAAAGTTTTTTTTTAGTTTTCTGTCTGATAGAGGGAATGAATGTAAAGAGATGAAGGTGGCTATAAGAACCTTGAAAGTTTAAGTTGAAAAAGTTTAAAAATCAGAAAAGGTCTTGACCTCTCATTTAGAAAATGTTTTAAAATATAAAACTTTAGGAACAATAACACAAATTGCCTCTGCTGTTAGAACTTCAGTCCAAAAACACAATGAACAGTTAGTTATGGACAAAAAAACCTCCATAAGGTAAATAAAATGTTTCAAGTTTTTCGGTATTCTTAAACTTTTGTTAAGTCATCATACTGAAACCATTTAATTGTGGTAATTTCTTAATTTGTTGTCAATTATAGGTAATCCGGAGTGTGTACTGGAAGATCATTTTAAGATCCCAACTTTGTAATACCTATCTCACGTAATACTAAATTAATTCTTGAATTTTGTAGTCCATTACGTTCGGTGAATCTTATTAATCTTATCCACAACACCTCAAACCACCATATCCAACACAAACATACTGCTTTCAGATCCATGCTCCATAGACTTAAAGAGGTCCCAATGACCACGGAAAACATAAACAAAAAACTAAACATAATTAAATATCTAACTCACACAAATGGATACAACACCACAATAATAGACAAACTATGGTACAAAATACAAAAAAAAAAAAAACACTAAAATTAACACTACAGACAGGGAAAACAAATACATCACATTACCATACATAAACAAAATAGCCCACAAATTTCAAAAAATAGAATACAAAACTAATAACAAGTTACAATACAAAATACAACACAACACCAACAACAAAGATAAACTACAAGCACCAGGAATATACAAACTGAACTGTGATGAATGTAATAAATTCTACATTGGACAAACAGGTCGCAGCTTTAAACAAAGAGTCGAGGAACACAAACAGAACACCAACTCAACATTTTACAATCATATAAAAAAACATTACACAAATACACAGACATTTACCACAACCTAGAAATCCTACACATCAACAAAAAAAGACCACATCTCAACACACTAGAACAATGTGAAATTTACAGACACACAAAAACACAAAGTACAAACATACTAAACGAACAAACACAATACAAATCACACATACTATTTGATACTATCGAAAACCTATTTTAAAACCGTCACCGCTTGACCCAATAACTCCAAGCAGAAGACACTGATGAAGATTGGCACATAGCGATCAAAAACGTTCTGTCTCAGTAAGTTTTAACAAATTTACTAAATGTAAAGTTCGGATAGTCATAAACTAAATTAATGTGATGAATAATGTGTATAGGGATAACAAAAACAAATAATGCAGATTTTCAAGATCTTCAAGCTGATAAAACAACTGATATACTTTGTGTGAGCTAATTGGTAATTATTTTGAATTTCATCAAACATTGTAAACCAGTAAAAACATCTCCTACCTTTGTAGATGTTCATGATCGCACAAGAAACAGAGTTTCAGAAATTATAAAAGCTGTTTTGTGCCCTTTTAAACTTAATCAGAAACCTTTTGGTTTTAAATATAAATATTTAGTTATCAAATTTAGTTATTGAAGATGCATGCTTGAAAAACATAAAATTGATAAAGACGAAAATATGTATTTCCTTCCCTCAAACAAGTGATATTTGTAAACAGAAATTGTAATTCTTCAAATTATTTTAAATTAACTGAAAGACCAAATACACAATATCAAGAGCACAGTGGTACAATATATTACAATAAAAATATTGAAAAGAACCCCAATACCACAAAAATAATCAAAAATAACAAATAAGACAAGTTACTTAAGATTAAACCCTTATGTACATTTCGATGACCATGTCATCATCATCAGAGGGTCTAGTTACAAAACACAATCTAGCACACAAGAAGTTACAAACTAGAATGTAGAACATTCTAGTTTGTAACTTCTTGTGTGCTAGATTGTGTTTTGTAACTAGACCCTCTGATGATGATGACATGGTCATCGAAATGTACATAAGGGTTTAATCTTAAGTAACTTGTCTTATTTGTTATTTTTGATTATTTTTGTGGTATTGGGGTTCTTTTCAATATTTTTATTGAAAGACCAAATGTAAAATATTTTATAGTTTT
The DNA here is from genome assembly GCA_036971475.1 of Prosapia bicincta. Taxonomy (NCBI): domain Eukaryota; kingdom Metazoa; phylum Arthropoda; class Insecta; order Hemiptera; family Cercopidae; genus Prosapia; species Prosapia bicincta. The sequence continues at coordinate 184,554,745 of JBAIZL010000004.1, read as the reverse complement.
TCAATTGTTGACCCAAACAATTTTTTTTCCCTGAAAAATATTTCCAACCTCTCTAGTCAACACATTTTTTTAAAATTACGAAACATTTATTGCTAAAGAATAGTTGATCAATCAGCTTAAAAATGAGAGATTTAAGAATATGGATTCTTTGAGTGAGCTTTTCAGTTATATTACTTTTAACATTTCTTTGAGTAACATTCCTTTTAACATTAGATCTCTAAAACATATAATGTTCTGGAAATTGCTATAACTACACCAGTTTCAACATCAGAACTTGAAAGATATTTTAATATGTTGAAAACAATAAAAACGTGTATAAAGATAAGTAAGGACCAGGACTGACCTAATTCTTTGGCTGTGTGTTTTACTAATAAAAATGTAATATCAGAAGTTACAAACTTCTATAATGGAGCCATCAATTTATTTACTAATTGTTGAATAATAAAACAATAAATTACCATACAGGGTATTGTCCAGTTTGAAACCTACAGTTTATAAAATAATTAGCATTTTCAGTATCTGGTAATTAAATATATTGGTTTTTAATTTTGTTGGCTTATGTTGATCTTTGTGGTTGAACACCTCTGTCTATTCCTGGTTTAAAAATCAATAATAGTCAATAAACACTGAATAAAATTTTGATGAATTAAGCGTGAATATATTTTCATGACCTCTATGTCTTGTTTAAAGCTAAACAATCTGTTACTTTGTCCTCCTAATTCAATACAATCTGTTAATTTGTACAATACTCCTAATTCTTAATGGACAATTATTTTTATCAAACTACAAACAATATCAGTTGCATATCAGGTTTAAGGCTTTAATTAACATAGAGAATTATCAGTTATTTTTTTAAATACTACTCTTAACTAACACAGTACAAATTTTAAAATCTTAAATTAATAACATTATTTTTAATTAAATTAAAACAAAACCTCTGCTTATTGATATGATTAACAACAATTGTTTGAATTGACAATATTGTGAGTTTTGTATAACTCATAACATTCAACAATATATTGACCAAGTACAAAATGTGTCCCTTGATGATATTAGTAAAAGGTAGTTTTATTACATTTTATTGAATTAAAAATAGTGTGGAAGTAAATACTGAGACCCTTTGAATTTATAATCAAATAGCGAGACCCGTCTGAGGGTTTAAATGACAGGTTTTTTTTTGTTGTTGAGATGTTTTATTTATTTAAATAAAATCTCAAAATATATTAATTACAAACTCATTATCTAGTTGGTGTTTTGTTGAGAATTTGAAGGATGGTTAATAGCCCTCCAGATGTGACTATAGGTGGTAAAAAAAAGTATTCTCCACTTCTTGATAATTAAGTCAGTTCTAGGAGAAACAATATAACTTTCTATTAAGGCATTTTATCATGATACATGGAGACATTTTTATGGCGTGGTTCTAATTTTGATTCTAGGAAGCATGTACTTTCTGAATCTTTTGCTAATGTATTTAAGAACCATGTACTGTACATTCTTTTATTACTTACTTTTCTTTCAATATTATAAAAAAACTAATAATTAGACCGCTGATATCAAGAAGAGAATAATTAACAATTATTGACCATTTATATGTAATTTGAGTGGCAAAGTAATCTCCTTTTAATTTATCTACCATGAACATATCCTTTACTTGAGTTGTAAAATAATTTGTACAATATTATACTTGCCTGTATAGACAAGTTTTATTATAGTTGCCAGGTTAAAGAATTACAAGAGATTTACTGAACCAACATAAAATTCTGCTCTGGTGAAAGTAAAAATGGGATAAAGTAGTTTTTAGAATGTTGAATGTCAGGTATATAAAGTTTGGAGTTGCCACAATGGAACTATAAATGTACAAAATATTAAGCAAAAACGAAAACAGTGATAATGCACATAATAAACTAAGGGTTTTAGGACAATTTAGGCCTATATACTAAATTTAATGTTTTTATTAAATTCACTACAGTTTATTGGACATAACTACAATTTAATCATACTTCCTAACTAATAAAAAAATACAAATTTTCTCGCTTGATAAAAAATATGATGCATTTAACTATGGAATAAAAACTGAAGTCAATTATGTATTAAAGTATAGTCCAATACATTTTATTATTTCAAAATCATATAAATCCAAACTTTTTTGGTACACAATTAATGTGATCCAAAGGGATTTATTGCTTTAAAATGTTATTACATTTTACAATTACTTGTATCTGTTATATATTTAAAAAAAAAACATATTTTACATAGAATGATAAGCCAATAGAAACAAACATTATTTTTGCAGGTTAAAACCTTGTCTATTTGTAAGTTTAGTGAAAAAGATATTTGTATTAGTTCTTGAGCAATGCCAATAAATGATGGCATAATTTTTTTTTGTCATTAAAAAATATTTAATAGTTTCTCTTTAATTTCAAGTGATAAGTATTAATGTTTCATTCAAATTAACAGGACTGTCTATGCCAAATGCTTTATTGAAAATAAAATGAATACCCGGTTCAGAAATCTAAATTTTGAACCAACAAAAACTCATAAAATGAAAAAGGATAAAGTGTTTTGTACACTGAAATTAAAATTTTTTTGTGGCTTAAAATACATTAACAATTATTAAACATAAATTACCATTCTTTTGGGTAATGGGTAAAAATATAGTCTTAATGACATTGGTTTAAATTTTTTTTTTTTTTAATTACTCGTTTACGTTTTAGTATATTAAATTTCTTTTTATGCGGAAATAATAGAAAGTAACTTTTTTCACATTTTAAATGCTAGTCTGTAATGGCATGTAGGCATATAGCGTGAACCCGGCTCGCTGTAGCTATAGCGCACTACGTCTACATTTGGTTGTTATTTTATCCAACATAATTATCTACCTATATTAAAATATACCTACGAAGTATCCACCCAGGATAGAGTTGGTTATAATTTTATTCAACATTACTATCTATCTATTAAAGTATACCTACGAAGTTTCCAGTCAGGATATATTTGGTTGTAATTTTGGTAAATATTTAGATATTGCCGATGCAGAAAATTACAACCAAATCTATCTTGACTAAATACTTCATAAGTATACTTTTAATATAGGTAAATAGAAATGTTGAATAAAATTATAACCAAATCTATCCTGACTGGATACTTGATAGATATATTTTAAAATAGTTAAATAGTAATGTTGTTTAAAATTATAACCAAAAGTTGAATATTTAGATTTTAAGTTTAGTACAAAAATAAATTGACTTTGACGTAGTGAAGTGCACTGTAGCTACTGCGCGGCTGGTTCACGCAATAAATTACCTTCTTTATTTCTGTAAATAATATCACAGACTAACATTAAAAACACTTAACATTTATAATGTGCAAAAAAATGAACTTTTCGTATTTTCTGCGGAAAAAATTTGATATTAGTGTTCTGGACATTAAAACGAGTAATTAAAAAAAATGTTGACAACGTCAACATGACTCATTTACGTTATACCTCACTATACAAACTAACATTTAAAATCTAAAAAAGGTATCTTCCTGTATTTTCCGCGGAAAGAAAAGTAAATATCCGTGTTCTGCATATTGAAACGAGTAATTTGGAGAAAAAGAATTGGAAAAAAAGCAACGTCATTAATTTATATTTTTTACTGGGTAATGGCCAAAATATTTTAAATTAGGATTTTATAAATGCTTTGAAGTAAAAGAAAACTCTTTTCCTAAAATTTGCATCCCTTAAAAAAAACAATAACTTTTCACCCTACTAAGATAAGTACATAACCCAATAATATATTTAATAATACAAAGATTAAACCTAAAGTAAAACCTAACCTTAAAGTCGAACCAAATCTAAAAGCCTACTGCAAGATAAATAAATATGAGTAAGTATTGAAGTAACTATAATTAGAATTTTCATTATTACAAATTAAATTAGCAGGTAAAAAAAGTTATTTTCTCATACAAACCAAACATCTTTATTTTTTATATTCATTGCTATATACATTAAATTCCTTGCCTTACGAATTACAAAATCGATGCCTTATCTACTATCTTCAACACATGTTGAACATTTATTTTGAAAATTAAAATTGGTTCATACATATATAAAAATATTTTCAACATTATATGAGCACTTGATTCCCCAATTTCCATAGTTATTTACAACTGTTAAGTAATATTCGGTAATGCAAACGGTTATAGTATTGCGAATTATATTTAAAAGCGAGAACCGTTGAATTGATTTACTTCAATAGATATTTAAAACGTTAATTAAATTTAAAACAAAAACCCGATTGTAAGGCTATAATTTATAATAGTTTTGTAAAAAATTGTAAATTTCAGTAAATCTTTTGTCATATAAACTACAAGCAATCAAAGTCGCATACTTACTACAGCTATAAGTTTGGTACCTTTGGTTTCAATCTAGTGCTTTTAAATTTATTAGATTGGAAATTTTAATTTTTTTCAAACAATAGAGCATAGATTAAATAAAAAATATATTATGTGTAAATTTTTGTATATACTTCCTAGCAAACACTGTCTCATAAAAACTCAATAATACGTTGAGAAAATATTGAAATATTTTTATACAGACAAATCCTATTTAAAACTGAGATAGGAATATTAAATCAATGAAATTAACAATGTAAAAAAATGTTGCTGGAACTAAGGTTATAATCACCTCTAATCCTCCTAGAACTTATTAAGTATTTGTGGCAAAAATATAATATTGCTGTTTATTGTCAGTTAGGTGGCTTTAAATACTGCATTCGTTAAAAAAACATGTATGAAATGTTGATTAAGTGAACCTCAAATGATGTTACTGATAACCTCAAATTGTAGGAATAACCTCAAAAAGGTATCAAGGTAACCACTGCGCATGCGTATAATGTATAGACGCAGCACTGTGTTCGAGTAGTCAGTAATGCCAAAACTACAAAACTAGATTGATCTCGGAATGTTTTACTGAAGTCTTTGGTCTTTCAGTGCGCTAACTGCTCCAGGTTTGGGCGCATGTGTAAAAGCAGCCGCTGTAGGTGTGATATCAGCAGAAACGTGGTGTGCGTGCTTAATTTGTTTGAATGAGTGTATTTTGCCAATTATTTATTTAATTTATAACATAGAAATGCACCAAATAATAGTTGTGATATTTTTTATTAGTTCTCCACTAGCCGTGTCTGCATGGGGTAAGTGTATTTAATAATTATTATCCTAGGGTTATTTTCAATAGTCTACCAGCCATACAACGGCGTGCAAAAGTCACGTAGGCTTCGCGCTCCTTGCAGTACTTTATACATTTCGAATATTCTTAATGAAATTTATGGAACTATCTATTGTAAAAATAATATTATTGTTCGTAACATATTCATGCAAAATTTGATTTTTGTTTTTGCAACATTCAATATTGATTAAATAAAGAAATAAAATACCAAACTTAGTTTGAATTTTTGCAATACTTTAGAATACTAATTTTGCAGACAGTTACAAGTAAAATGATATTAATTTGTATTACAAAAAATTTAATTTTAAAATTGTACATTTAACTTACGTAATTCTTCAAATATTCAAAGTTAAATTTAATATCAATTGCCAAATTTTCAACTAAGATTTGTTACACAAATTTCCAACATTAAATTATGTAAGGAAAAAAAATAAGTTTAAGAGAGCTTGCTAGCTCTACCTTATTCTTTTCTAAAAAATATAGGTAAACTACTCAAGTGTTTTTTTTTATTGTAATTGTTTATTACCTCCTATGATTATGAGGATGGGGTTGAAATTTCTGTTATTGTATTTTAAAATATGTATATCAATTATAGCTTGGTAATATATAAATAATTTTCAGATTTGTAATATTACTTAGTTTATTTAAAGCTATCATTTACAGATTTGTAAAATTCCTTAACTTGTATAGGGTTATTTTTAAAATTATTAATCACTTAAACAATAGTTTATGACTATCGGAACTTTAATTTTAAAATTAACTAACCCTCCCAATTTCCAAAAGCTTTACAGTGTTAGAAATACAACTTTGATATTAGCAGTATTTTCATGTTATTAAGACATTGTGACCTCAAGAAGGTCATTATCATTTCTGTCCAATTATACTCTTCCTATTGCTATAAGTTTTAGAATTCGAGATTGCTTTTTCTGCATTATTTCTTTATTTATATTGTATAATTTTGGTTCTAATACTGTTGGAGTTTTTATGTAACTTAGGTTCATGTGTAGACAAATCACATGTTAGGCTAGGTCAAAATAATAGGCTATCCTTTCACAATTTAACTAGCCCGGTCATCTTAGATAATATTATATTAATTCTAGGTAGTTTTGTCTAGAATTTTGATAAATTAATTACACCAGACTCTTAATGTAGATATGTTGAACATTAATATCAATTGATGATGTAAACTAACAAATAATTTTCTCGTTTTTTTAAAATTTTATTCGTAACTTGATTAAGATTTGTTAAAATACACATCTAAAAGAATTTGAAGTGATTTTACATAGTGTATCAATAATACATTTTATTTGGAGGTTTTACAGGAAACAATCTGTTATGTAGGTCAATTCTTGGGATATCAGTAACATGTTTCTATCACACTTTTTGGTAATAGCCTTATATCTCTAGTTGTTCATTCATTATTTCTTAAAATATAGTAGGAGACTGCTGTTATCTTTTTTATAAATATTTCATTACACTTATCACTCTCCAAAAAATGCATTCCAAAATAACATATAAGATTAAATTCTAATTCTAATGATTATTTACCAGTCATTGATTACATGCAGTTCGTATAATACTGCTAATTATTTTTCCTAACAAAATTTTAATCAAATGAAAAATTGTGTCTATGTAATGAAATCTAGATATGTAATGGATAAGTATTTTTTATAAAATTAGCCAGTAAATATGGTCTTTAATTATTTTGTAGCTGAAACTGTCTAGTAATAGTCTAGGGTTTAAAAAAAAAAAATCAAAACGAAAATCCTATAGTATTTCTAATAAATATGAAAACATCCAGCCATATTACTTTATCCAACCCTTCTTTAAAATGTATTATGTTGAATACATTTTCTTGTATTGCATAACTATTGTAATACTGAATTACCTTATATAAATGAAAATAACATGAAAAATTATTAGAAATTGTAAACGATGATATTCAGAGTACTAGTGTTTTTGAGAAATAATTGCTTCTAAGCTATATTCTTGGGTTGTGTTAATATTATTTATTAAAGACTCAGATATAAAAAAAATATCTTGAACCACTTTAAAAAAATAGTACTTATAAACATTTTATATTCTATCTAAAAATTGTTTTTCATTACGTTCAATAGTAATATTTCATAAACGTCATTGTAAAAAACAAATTTGTATGTTGGCTATAACATAGTTACTACGCTTGCACCAGTTACCAGCTGATGATATGACCTGTTGATTGGGGTAGGCCAAGTTAGAACCTGTTTTCATTGACATCCGCAGTAGGAGGAAGATCTTATTACTGAAAACAATTGTGATTTTGCATTGTATTTCATCAGTTTAACTTGATGTTTTGTAAAGATATGTAAAAACTTTAAACATGAAATAGAATTTGTTATTAAAAAGGTTATTTATTACTTCTTTAAATTAGTAATATTAGTCCAGAAAAGATTTTTACGTTTTTTTTCATTTTCACTAATAAATAAAAAAACAATAAACGTAAATCCGTTATTAACTTCATTTAAACAAAATTCTATTTGATTAAAAAATCGGACTATTTTCCCAAACAGTTTTGTATATTTACCACAATGTATCTTGGTTAGGAGATTTGTTTTTAGCAAGCCGGCTTTTGGAGCTGCGTGGTGCCCATTTTTTTTACAGTGAATGCTTTTGTCCATTCTATTGTATTATTAACAGTTACAATATTATGGCCGTGAAATAGTGGCGGGAAATGCACTATCATATTATTAAAACAATGTTTCCTTACGATATCGCTTATCAGTTTATGGAAGGCCTATTTTAAAATTAATAGAGCGTGTGAAAAATATTTGCGATTGAATACTGGCAATCATTTTCGAATATTTTCTGGTCGTAAATGATCAAATTTGAAAGAACCATTATTAATTTATTAGATAACTATCAGTGATGTGTAAATTACGCCTAAATAATATGGGGAAAAATGATAAAACCTGGTGATGACGTCTCTGTATTTCAAAATTTTGGAAAAAAGGCATTACATACTTTGAGTAAAGTTACTTGCCATTCCTAGCATTTTTACATGCATTTTGGTTATGAGAACATCTATCGATCACAACTATCTGCTAACAGGTAGATTGAGATAGTGTTGAACGATGGAGAACGCGTCTAGAAATATCAATGGACAATGCTAGGAATAGCAGATAAATGTGAAAAAATATTAATATACAATAACGTATACACTTGGTGATACAATAACGTATACACTCGGTGATACAATAACGTATACACTCGGTGATACAATAACGTACACACTCGGTGATACAATAACGTATACACTCGGTGATACAATAACGTACACACTCGGTGATACAATAATGTATAGACTCGATGATACAATAACGTATACACTCGGTGATACAATAACGTATACACTCGGTGATACAATAACGTATACACTTGGTGATACAATAACGTATACACTCGGTGATACAATAACGTATACACTCGGTGATACAATAACGTATACACTCGGTGATACAATAACGTATACACTCGGTGATACAATAACGTACACACTCGGTGATACAATAATGTATAGACTCGATGATACAATAACGTATACATTTGGTGATACAATAACGTATACACTCGGTGATACAATAACGTATACATTTGGTGATACAATAACGTATACACTCGGTGATACAATAACGTATACACTCGGTGATACAATAACGTATACACTCGGTGATACAATAACGTACACACTCGGTGATAGAATAATGTATAGACTCGATGATACAATAACGTATACACTCGGTGATACAATAACGTATACACTCGGTGATACAATAACGTATACACTTGGTGATACAATAACGTATACACTCGGTGATACAATAACGTATACACTCGGTGATACAATAACGTATACACTCGGTGATACAATAACATATACACTCGGTGATACAATAACGTACACACTCGGTGATACAATAACGTACACACTCGGTGATACAATAACGTACACACTCGGTGATACAATAATGTATAGGCTCGATGATATAATAACGTATACCAAAATGGAGGCCTATTTTTGTACTTGTTAACAAATTAGCTTTCACTAGCAAACATTATTTTGTTTATTTTTTTAACAAAATCTATCGTAACCAGTAGGATAGCTACTTTGTAGCTATATTGTAATGTTGTGTAACATTGTGTTTTTTTTTACATTAACAACACTTGAAACAAAGTTTTGTATGTATTGTAGTTATTTTTGTCAAACGTTTTAATTTTGGAACGTCAACACAAATTTTATTATTTTTTCTGCGTTCACGACGGCTTACTTATTACCAAGCATATATCGTTTTCCAATTTCGATGGTGAAAACTGATATTTAACGTTTATTTTATTTCTATAGAGTACCTTTCTTGTGTAAAATGGATTCTTAATTTAAAAGCATAATGTTTCAGTAAAAGCAAGGAATTAGTTAGAGCGAGAAATAAAACGTTTTCTGCGTTAAGAATGAGTTAATAAAATTTAAAGAAATGAAATTCTTTAAAAAACCTTTTAATAACACAGTTTTGGACAAAAAAAAATTTGATTAAAACTGATTTTTTTGTTAATATCAACTGGGTTGTGCTCTTTACCAAGGAAAATTCGACTCTGATCTTACAGGCTAGTAATAAACTAAAACATTTTAATTTGTAGGCTGTTATATATATATATATATATATATACAGTAATTGTATTTTTCTATGTAGATAGAGTAATTTTATACAGAAAACCGTTGTAGAGCTGCATAAGTAAGTGACTTTTCAGCAGATTAAATATCGCTTTGGTCATCGGTGTTATTGTTTCATCGAGCAGCGAAGTCATCATAATTTATTCTGTTTGCTGTAACAAGCTTGATTGTGTGAGAATAGTCTGTTACAAAAACAGAAAAGTATGACAATTGCAGAAAATAGTATCTAAAAAGGAAGAGAAATGTTACGTTGAAATTTATAACCTATTGTAACCTTATGAGTTCCAGTTGTAAAATGTTTTCTGATGTAAAGATTTTTGTGTATAATTTACAGAATCGGGAAAATCTTATCAACAGTTTTTTTTGGGGGGGTGGGAGGAATATAAGAATTGTTTTATAGAATGAAGTACATGATTTCGTCACTTCAAAATGATAATATTCTTGTATGCACATAATTTGTAAATCTGTTTAATGATTCAGATTAGGCAAAGAAGTTATTCTTTGTAAACAACTAATATAAATATGAAATTCCGATTTTTTTTCTTTTTAAATTAACGGAACAGGCGAATGTGTTGGGAATCCTTTAATTCTGTTTTGATTGATTAAAAGGGACATTACTATTGTACTTTTAAATGCTAACATTTTAGAGTAGATACAGTATAGTACTTGACAAAAATATAGCTGTATGCAAGAATATTTTTAGCTTTCGTTTTCCATGTAATACTAATAATTGAATGTCGTAATTGAATGACATTTTACAAATTGAGTTATTTTCTTAAACAAATTCTTCAGTAACAGAATCTTGCACAGATGACGCCTTGTTGCATCTATCCTCCACGACGGGGTGTATGACGCTCGCCTTGTTGCATCTATCCTCTACGATGGGATCTATGACGCTCGCCTTGTTGCATCTATCCTCTACGACGGGGTGTAAGACGCTCGCCTTGTTGCATCTATCCTCCACGACGGGGTGTATGACGCTCGTCTTGTTGCATCTATCCTCCACGACGGGGTGTAAGACGCTCGCCTTGTTGCATCTATCCTCCACGACGGGGTGTATGACGCTCGTCTTGTTGCATCTATCCTCTACGATGGGGTGTATGACGCTCGCCTTGTTGCATCTATCCTCTACGACGGGGTGTATGACGCTACATTAATTCTACGTATTCTCACAGTCCGTTCTTTCATAAGAGACTACATAATGACTGATCGACTAACTAAAAAAAAATAGACAAGCAGGGGCGTAGCCAGAAGGAGCACAGGGGGCACGTGCCCCTCCAAACCAATTAATTTTAGGAGAAACATATTACCCTATAAAACAGCGCTAGGTTTTTAGCGAAACAGGTTCTCGAGGACCCAACAACTGTGTAATATAAAGTGCCAAAATACCATAAAATATGATTTTTAGAGATAAAAGTGCCCAAAATTTTCGCGGGAGCTCCACACCCTGAACCCTCTGGGTAGTGCCCCCCCCCCCAATCATTGTTTTGGCTACGCCACTGGACAAGCATTGTTTGAAGAGAAACGCGCGTAGTTTGCTCTGGGTTATATTGTTTGTGGGGGTTTTGGTTTTTATTGTCAATTATATGGGTAGGTTATAGTTAAATGTCTATCATTTCTTATTCCTTCACTCCCTGATCCGACTCAAATTTGATTCCCGCCCAGCGTTCTTGGCATTTAGCGGATCAATAGCTAATTTAAGTGGACTCTAGTTTCATATTACCAACTGTTAATGTGTTAATATTATAGTCCATTTAAATGGATAGTTTAGTCCATTTTCTAGTCAAACTGGGATGTATTCGATCTATGGATCATAGTTTACTTCGTTAAAAAAAAATATTCATAATGAAAACGCGTGCGCGCGCGATTTGTAATATTCCAATGTAATATTGCAAGTTCTGCACTCAGTAGTGGTGGCTATCTTTATCTATGAAATAACTGTTAAATGTCCTTTTAATTTTCATATGAAGTAGATTACGTGCCAAATTGTATTTAGGGTTCTGTGAACGTATGCCGTATACCTTAATTTAGTTAAAACCATCTATGTCTTTTTACTGAAATAGTTTCATTTTTGTGTCCATAAGTATTTGAACCCTTAAAACGTTGGACGACACGATTTGTTACAAAGTGAATTATACAAAAGAGAAAGTTAATTCCCTACATTGTGGTAATGTTTTAAAACAAGTCAGTTTGTTCTTGTCGAAAACTAATTATTCATTAATATTAGGATTGATCAGTTTGCAAGATAAGTTTGTTCCAATGTCAAATCGCCATCCTTTGTTTGTACAGATCATCATTTTTGCAATGAAGCCAGCAGTGGCGACAGTATTTGGCGGCGGCTATTGGACGCTGTTTAAAAATAGTGATACTTCTCTTGGACTGATGGAATAGGGGAGTCATCATTTGACTTGGCATAAAACCGTTCTTATGCAAAGAGCCTCCATACCGGCTTGCTTGTGTAAATAGTTTGAAAATGTCGACCTGTTTTTATTACAGTTGGAAAATTAATGACGACTGCCAAAAGAGTTAAACAAAATTGGCAAATTAGCAAAGTATTCTTTAAACTCAAAATTCTCTATAGGTGTTTCATGAGCACAAGTAAATTTATCACCAAAAATTTGGTTTTTATCAGTCACATATAATAACTCATTTCGTTTGTAATGTCCCTATTTTACGTATACACGAACCGTTATATAAGAGAAAAATTGTAGTAAAACTTCTTATGACTCAGCATATAAAAAACTTACATGAGAGTGTCATCATCATTGGGAATTTTAGCGAGAATGAGGACAACTTTCATTTCTTTATATATTTCTCTACGAGCGAGACGCTCTTTTACTCTTTACCGAATTATTCCGAATATTTCCGATAGTCAAACATGGCATTAGGTTAATGCTAACGAGTATTTTTGTCGTCACTTAGAGGTTGTTCGGAAATTATATTCAAATTATTTTCATTTTAAAATGTTTATGTGCTGAGAAATATCGTATAGTTGATTATATTATGTAATAATGTGTGGTTTTTTATTCAACAGCTTGTTATTATTATTCATAGAATTTTCTCTGAGGTAATTTGTAAATCGTTGACCTAACTACATTCATTATTTCTGCCCCACTAATTGTTGTTATTTTAGGCGAGACGTTTATGCTATTGCCACCTCAGGAACAGGAAGGTATTAGTCAAATGTAGTAGGCCTGACTGTGTGAAGAGAAACCTGTCTGAGTGTGAACTAGGCGTTATTAAGTGCTGTGTGTGACCTCTGTGAGTTACATCAATATTCTCTTTAGGTAGGTCAAGTCGCTGATTAACTTTCCCCTTTGGAGATGGGTAGCGGGATGAATGAAAGGATGTTGCCAGGTATACCTAACTAGTAAGTCAAGGCAACTTAGTATAGTGGCATACTAGGGCAAACAGCTGATATCAGTGTGGTTAGTTGCGTCACCACTTCCTTTCATCCATCTTCTAGAAGCACAAAGTTGCCAGCGCCAAACAGTCTGCTGCATCTGATGCCCAAAGGATAAAGATGTCCTTCACTGCAAAGTCCACTTTCTCCGAACGCCTTTCTCCACTGCCGACTGTTTTGTCTCAGCACGATTTATTATGCCTACGTGTTATCTAAAACCTTTTATCTTCTTGTAACTGAAACAAATTTATTTAACTGTTGGATAATAAATCACAAATTACAGTTAGTTTCTAGATTGTGGTAGGATCGAAAATCAATATTTGATTTTAAATTAGAACTAAAAGATTTGAATATTTTTCACTTTTTATTTGACTAAAGGTTGTATTTGGGTATGAAATTATTTTTACTCTCATATAAGATATTCGTGTAGGTTGCTATTTATGGGAAGATAATGCTTTAAAAGAAAAGGCTCACAACAACGGATTTTTCAAATTCACAGCTCACTTACCCCAAACACTTCATACTCCTAGCTCTCATTGGTCTATATAATAAGTAAAGCTCAGTATTTACCAACACTTCATATATGTATTGTACACACACACACACACACTCTCTCTCTCTCTCTCTCTCTCTCTCTCTCTCTCTCTCATTAATGTCTGCTTTCCAAAGTTTTGTTCCTTTAAATTTATTAAAGTAATAATATTTCGAGAAGAAGAAAATATTTAACTTCTATGCTGTTCTATAGAGATTTAAAACTGAAACGTCAGAATATTGTTTTAATTTTATTATTATGTTTGGATTTTAATCTTTGTTCATGTTTCATAACTTTTGAAAAAAATCGTTTATTTTTAAAAGATTTTCCATAGGTATAACTCCCCCCCCCCATGTAACCTTATTGTTGATTTGTCATTCTTTGAATCGTAGCTATGACATGAGTTTTCCCCTCGGGGTGCTTAAATAACAATGAATCGTATAATTTATGGGTATTGCTTCTTGAGATACAAATGTTGATAACTTTTTGCGACCATACAGCGATAGCATCAATTGGTACATTCGATACTGGAACATCTAGAATAAGATGCGTTTTTGCCCAGACTTACTGATACCTCAAACATTCAATGTTCCTGCACAGTATCTCTGCAAACCCACGAAACCTTCACATCTAGAGCAGTTGCAAAATGTCCTCCATCGATTAATTCCAAACAGAAAACTCCAACGCCATCTCTTATCCAATTGTATGTCGAGGTGCCATTTCCCTCTTCAATACTATCTATTCATAGTGTTTCAAGTTGTTTGTTTGGAAAATTATTTGAGTGGGTATTTTTCTCCGCTGCGTCATTACTCTTTAGATTTTATTTTTCGTTATCAATATAAGGTCACTCGTTTCATATTGGTATTGCTCCTATCACAAATACGTCATTTAGGTTATTAATATATTCAAAACAGCAACAAGCCATTCAGATCTTTACAAATTATCTTTCCTCTTGTAAATAAGCTTCTCGTACGTTTACAGATTAGTAACTCTTGCTTTAGTATACGTTTTTGGAGCTAACCTAAAAGTAACCGGAATTAATTAAAAAAAAAATTGGTTCCTGAAAAAGGGGAAAAGTATTTTTATGAGAAGGTTTGAAAACAGTTTTACAGGATAAAGTTGTTAGGGAGATTTCACAGGATTTAAAAGTAGCCATTTTGGGGGTAGGCATTGAAAATAATCTTAAAAATACGGTGATATTTATTAATATTATTAATATACTCGTGGGGACAAATTGGTTACAGTAATTTTATGCGTTTATGTGCGTCGATGTCAAGAGTTTTTTTTAAGCATGTTATTACTACTTGAAGACGTACGCGCCACAGGAGAAATACCCAATCAGAGCCTTCGAATACTGCAACAGCGAAAGGACCCAACCCAAGTCCAAATAGAAGATACTGGGTACAGCTCAGCTCACACTGTTTGCCATACAAGTACGTCATGAGCAACGTAAGTGTGTATGTTGTATCTAGGATTTAGAGTTGACTTGTTGTTTCCTTATGTTAAAAAGATTGATGTCAAACCCCCGTATAAGTTTAGTTTAGTGCCCATTTTTTGAGACTTTTTTTGCGTCCTTACCAAACTCAGAGCTGAAACAGCTCCGAACAGAGGTAGGGGTTGAAGACTGCTTATACTGTTAACATTCGACAGTGTGTTATGCGGGGTGAAAGAAAGAAAGGTGGTGAAAAAGTATAATGGTGACAAGGAGTACATGTCTTTCGACTCCACCTCCTTGTCAAAGAGTACAAATAGGCTGGAACCTCAGGCTCGTTACTTTGTCCTTGGTGGACATATAACCAACCCTTGAGATCTTGTGAGCGGTAACTGTTAACAATGGTTGTACCAGCTTCGATTTATTCGTGTTATTTATGTTACTCAAAGGAATACACAGTATGGTCGTAAACGAGAATTTTAAATATCCCAGACTATAAATAGTGGTTAAGTTTTGGGGGAAAATACGAACAACACATCCACTTACAAATACTTTTGAAACACTATATGCTGATTGTGTTTTTTTATAAAACAGACCACGTTTTATACAACATTCAATCGTTGTATACTTATTTCACAATCTAGGTAAAAAATATGCTGTTATTGCTAGGAAAGAATCACTTGGCAGTATTAGCAAACATTAGGAATAGGTAGGTGGTTTTGAAAAATGATTGCTTTAATGAGATTCTATGTGTTTCTTTGGCGACAGTTATCCTAGGATTTAACCATTATTTAAGATTAACAAGTTTACAGATTTTTACGATTTTTTAAAATCAATTTCTTCTTATTTTTACTGTGTTTTAGTAACATGTAGATAAGAAAAAATCGAGTGGTATAATCATTGTTAAAAACTACAGAATCCGATAAATACATATTTAACCGTATGAATTACTACACACTTTTTATTTTATGTATTGTATATCAATTCCAACATTAAAATAGAGGCTTACTGTAACTTACAGCGTAGCACGTTTGGCGCGGACAGGCCTTTATGATAACGGTTTCGAATTGCATTGTTGCGGCTTTAGATCGGTCGAAGTGTTAACACGTAAAGTTTGCTATACTAGTTTACTATAAAATGTTTCATGTGTTCATGCTTAACAATGCCTAAAAACGTACTGTATGTAGGTAAAGAGAAAATTATCAGTGTAAGTGTTGAAAATGAAATCTATACATTTATAGAGTGGCTACGTCTAGAATACGGGATAAACTGTTGGCGCCTGGTTGGGATTAAGGAGTGGTTCTACCTTATGAAAGGATATTTGTTGATTAGGACGGATGAGAGGCTGTTTTTAGTGATATCACTTTATAAGATTACTTATGCAATCACTCAACGTAAAACACTGACTGAAAAACTAATAGTATAGCCTAACTTAAAAGCTAATTACAAATAACTTAAACTGTTTATATAGGGTTAAATAAGTTACATAAAGTCTTAATCTATTTTACATAATATTTTAATAACCAATTAGATAAGAAACTTAATAGCTAATTACATAAAGAGATAAGACTAAATTATGTGGGATAGGAAGTGCACCTTGTTTGAGCTAGTTTAGATCTAGTTTGATAGGTTAGGTTTGTTTGCACAATGATCAGGATTGCTTGTATTAAAGTTGGAAGCTCAACGGAACCAGATTGTCCGCAATACAGTACTGAAAAGAATCTGGACAACAGCTCTTGTCGGGTAGAATGTAAATTTTATTATCCTGAGGCGCTTTCGATCAAACTAATGAACTTGTCAAAATTTATGTCTTTTTTGACCGAACCAACTTCGATTGACTTAGGTCCAAGCGATACATGTGATAACCTATTCATCTTTTCGCATATTCAAACTACGATATAAATGAAGCGTGCTTTGGTCGGCTATTAATCAGTGATTTCGTTATATAATGAGCCCTCTTAATAGTCAAAAGTCTTGTACCTCGGCTATGAAGCTTATCAGAAAATCATATTGATAGTGCTAATGTGCTATGACAGAACTAATGAGATGAAACCTTGGCCTTTTAGACATCTTAAAATTTTAGTACTGTACTACAATCACAAAACTTTCTGTATATTTTCAGTTGTTCTTCACATTATTTTTTTTAAACAATGTACCTCTAAATAGTTCTGGGTATTTTACTTTAAATAATTCTATTATATATTAATATTTTTAATTAGTGTACTTTTATTACACTTTCGGTAGTAATTATTTAGCCAAACATTCGCCATTGTAAAACTAGCCCCGCCTCCAGGCGTAACATAGTGTATTGAAAGTTATTTACCTAGCTACATAAGTGAATTCCGAATTGGAATATTATTTCTTTCACTTAATAAAACTGCCTTATCTTGTCTTAGCGCCCGACATTTTTAAAGTTTATTGTTAAAAATGTGATTAAACACTTTCGTGATTGATAGCTGGCGCCTTAAAACGAAACCAGTGAGATGTAATCACTGCGTTGTTATTCCGTTGCCATGGCGACAGCCGTAGTACTCTATTGATGAAAAAGTCATCTAACATTAGTTTATGGAATTGGGTTGAGTAAAAGAATTAGTTATAGTGTAGGCTTATTTACTTACGAAAGAATTATTTAAATGTGTTCTAATGAAGTAGCTTGTTAGAAAAACTTTTTATAAAAAAATGGCACTTACTACATGCTATTAACTGTCGATGTTTTTGCAAATGCTAATTACTCTCCAACTACTCTGTTGAACATTTCACTGTTCAATCCGAAACTTTCTGTCACATGTTTCTTTAAAATTCTGTTGCTCTAAAAATGTTTTAATGAGGTTTGTAAAAAGATTGTCAATATTCGTAAATTGTTGTAAACAATTGTTTTAAGGTTTAAAATTGTAAAAATGTTTTATCTGTTATAGGCCACTCGGGTAGGTAATGCGAAAGGAAAACTCGTATTTCTCTATAGAATTCCCAACACTATTTTTAGTTTAAGAAACCGGATACTTCTCACTTCGAGTTTGCGGTTAACCTGTAGACTATCTGTTGAGCCCGTTGTGTTATTTAATCGATAAGGAAAGGTTTTAAGGTGAAATGTAATGTAAGAAAAGATAAATTTACCACGTGTAGATTTGCTCTCCAAATTTGAAAAGAAATTGTTAACTAAAGATTTGAAAGCGTCAAGTTCTTTTTAGATATTTATATTGGGTTTGTAGTGAAAATTGAAGTTGTAAGTGTAAGTAAGTAAGGCCTACAATACAAAATAAAAATAGTTAAAAAAGGTTTTGTAACCCGACTGAAATAGTTCAACAGTTGAAGCTTCACCAAAATGGGTTTTTACTTCGGTCGGAATGGCATAGGGGGTTGAAACAAAATAGAAGGTAGAAAAGGCAACCGCGGAAGAAGGGTCACGTATTTCTGAACTAGTGTCTAGCCTATATTCGCCCAATAGAGTGTGTTTCATCTAAAATACTACCTTGTAAAACCTCTCGCCCAATAAATTTGGATACAAACTCCTAAATCTCGCAGTCGATGACCTGTCTCAAGTTTAGTACACTCAACTAAACTTGAAAGTTTCTGTCGTCATTCGTAATGTTGACTGAATGGACTGGAGTTGCAGCGTGCGAACCCAGACTGTATAAATGTCTTTTGGCGGTGGACGGAGCGTGGTGTGCTATGCCAACAAGACGCCCAGCTATGTTGCGAAAACTATACTATGAAGTATATAAAAGTTTAAAGGCCTAGATATAAGGCTTAGACTGGTTATAGCTCACCCTTGGGTAGCGTGACCAGAGCCAAATGGTTTCCACTTTTACAGAACCGGGACCATTAGAACAACGTTTCTGTACCGATTGAATACTCTGTCTGGTTAACTAGTATGTGCGTAAAATACTTTTATTCACTCCACTGTAGTCGTAACTAAGGGCCGGGTATCCGGGAAAAGGGCACGATTTGTTGGTTTACATAGTCAAGCTGCTGCTCAGTCTAATTGTTTGTGGAAAGCTCCGAAATAGGTCAGGATGATTCGAAACTATAAAACTTATTTGTCTGTTTTTATAATATTTTGCTGTTTTCTTCCAAATCTCTTCTTTCGGTCCCTTAGTAGCACATATTTTTTTGTACAAATGTTAAGTAGAAATGCTTAAGAAAAACGTTTAAAGATACAAGAAAATAGTATTAATTTCATAAATGCAAAATGAATCGCACTCACATTTGGGTTAAAGATGTTTACTAATAAAATATTTAAAGCATTTAAACTTTAATATTCTATTAGTTTCAGCAGGATTTTACAATAATTTTTCATCAAACAGTCGGTAAGAAATACAGTACTTTCTATAAACAACTGCCCTCTATTATAAAAAAGGTCATGAAGTAAAAAACCGCTGTCGTATCGCAACAGTTTAGTTCTAATGCGCATGTGCCACTTGGAGACTACTTATCCACGTGACATACATGATCGCTTAGCAACGATATAGAACAATATCTGAAGTGCCAACACCCTTATTTCAGAACTTCTTCACTTAGCTCATGACCCAGAATACTCTTTAATATCACACATTATTTCTATCTTAGAAGCAATCAGGTATAAAAAAATAAAAAGGTTTATAACTAAAAAATTGATAATGTAAACTAATGCGGATGTAGCATTCAGTTAATTTACTATAAACATAACCTTAGTTTTTAGTTAACGAATGTTAATGCAGCTAGATACTGTTAACGGGAAATATCAGCTGTTTAGAGTGGGGAAATGTAGACCAAGGGAGTTGTGTTAGCTTGACATGAAAGAACTTGGCTTCTGGTTTAAGAAGATTCTTTTTCTGAAAATTTACCTCATTTAATTTGGTTCGCCTAACAAACCTGGGAGTTTAAAACCATGTAAAACACGTCAATTGTTTATGAATTAACGGAAACTTATTAGATACTTATTTATAATACTTATTTATCAAGTCCTGACCAAAACATCAATTATTCAATAAGCCTTACAGTAGTAAACAAGGAAATAACTTGAAAGATTGTTTCATAAATAAACATGTTGACTACAAAAAACATTATTCTCTTGAAACTAACAATTGATTTTCACTTGACACCTAATCCTCTTCAGATTATTGTGTATTTTCTTGATAAATCTAAAGCAGTTGGATAACCGTTTTATTCTTATAAAGTAAAATGTACCGCATTTACAAAAAGCAGTATGAAGTTATTATAAGCATGACGAAATAGCTAATTTGTTTTTTATCTGTACCGAAGTAACTTCACATTAAGTAACGTTTGTTTCCATAATAAGGGGGAAGAAAACATAAAACGCTTTAAAGGTTTACAGAAGGGATTCTGAAATCTTACCTTAGAGTGAAACATTTTCTGTTACGTTAAAACAGAAAACACATTTTCTGTTATGTCTTTAAGACTACTTTAGTGTGTGCAATAAAATAGCAACTACTTGTTATATAAACAAACTGAATATTAAACAAAACTGATAAATTTTATTATATGCATTTTTGCTATTACTTAAACTAACCGAATGAGGTACAAGCTGGCAAATGTTTCCGAATATTATTTCACTACTTGAAATTTACGAGACAGAACAAACGATAGTATAAATAACTTTGGACCAAGAATGAATGACAGAAATAGAACTAGTAGTTGAAAACGCTCAGCAACCTAAGGCAGCACATCCGAATCCTACTAACCGAGTTAAACAGAGGTCAGTCAATAATTACAGAGAAAAGTTTTTTCTCAACTTTGCTAATTAATGACATTTTACTTCAGACACATAATGCATCGAATCTCTATATTGACAGAGAGTTAAGGAAATAAACATGTACTCATTATATTTTTTATTTTTTAATACAGCTGTATCACTGTATTACGTTTTATCATATGTATTTCAGAAAAAAATAAACCATTAGCAGTTAGAAACAAAAATAATAAGTATGGTAAAAAGTATACAAAATTATAAATGAATGGATTAGAAATGTAAAAGGATGTACAAAGGTGGTTATTTCAAAATTTAAGATTAATAATAATAATAGTCACGTAACAGTGACTTTTAGATTAGGTTAGGCTACGAATAAATAACCGATAATTACTACAATTGAAACTGTAAAATAATTTAAGAGAAGTAGTGTAAAAACAACTGAGCATTTTTACATACAAACAAAAAGCATTCGGAAACACAAGCTCAAGTAACTGGGAAATAATTTTAAAAAAACTTGTCATGTAGAAACTTAAGGTTCCTAAAGTATAAATCCATCCAGAAAATAAATTGGAGATAGATATTATGTTCAAGAGGTATACTAAAATGCAGCCTGAACATTAAATACCCAAATAGTTTTGCCACTATTTCCAATATCGGGTAATAAAACCATTACAGCTGTAATAACGTACAGCGATTAGTGACGCAATCGAATGGTTACGGATAGTTGTTAGACATTACAACAGTCCTGGTAACAATTTGTTGCCGGGTCGTTTCCAATACCAAGTCACTGGTGACTCCACTGCTTCTCGAAAATTAGGTAAATACAGAAGACATAATTAGGGAAATCCAGAAGAACCCGACAATTTTACGAGGTGGTATAGAAAACCCCCATTTCTTAGTACAGCATTTCGGTAAATTTTATTATAGAATTTGAAAATACAGGGTGAGTAAACGGACTTTTTTTACATTGTTGTTGTGGTGCCTAGGTTGGGAGCTAGTTCACAGACACCAGCGTGACCTACAATTTTTAGTAACAATGAAGCAGTGGCAACAGAATATCGTGTTTTGCATACGACATTGTTATTAAACGCGCGAATCTGTTATCACTCGTCAGTCTTTCAATATTAATCGGAATGGAACAGTTCCTAGCCGAAAGATGGGTTGAGGAGTTCAGGACGAAACAAGGAACTAAAACGAAACCACCAGGACTTCCGCTACTAAAGCTACGAAGGTGCCGTAAAACATGCCACAATGATAGCTGATGATTTTCTAAACCCGAGTTCAAACGGTTAACAATTGAACAAGGAATAAAAATTTGAAATGGGGCAAAATATTTTTAAAAATCAATCAAATCGTTTTAACCTGTAAAACATGCCTCATTGAGAGCTTAGGATTTTCTAAATTAATGGAAACTAGTGTTTAAACGGTTAACAATTGAACAAGGAATAAAAATTTGAAAGGGGGCAAAATATTTTTAAAAATCAATCAAATCGTTTTAACCTGTAAAACATGCCTCAGTGAGAGCAGAGGATTGTCTAAATTAATGGAAACTAGTGTTTAAACGGTTAACAATTGAACGAGGAATAAAAACTTGAAATGGGGCAAAATATTTTTAAAAATCACGCAAATCGTTTTAATATTACTTAAGATAAAAATAATTTACGTTAATTTTAGTTTTATTATCTCATGTTCTATTTAAAACGTCTGATATAGAGTCCATTAATTCAGTCCTTGTATCAGAAAGCTTATCAAATCAATATCCAAACCTAAATCCATCTTATTCAGCAAAAGTAAATGTTAGGTACTCTAATTTTCGTTCTGCTTTGGTCTAAACATAGATGGTAATGTGATTAGAACCTTTTGTAACTACAAAGTAACTAAGGTTTATAGATGCAGACTTGTCTGGGGCAAGTATACTGTTTAATTATACATTATGTTTTATAAACAGAAACGTCTAATTTTTATCTAAAAGTGGGCATTTACTTAGCAGATTTTTGAAAAATTGACGGAAAGAATAATTTTCGGTCGGAAAGAACAAATTCTTATCTATTTTACCTATGTTTTCAGTACAAATACATTAAGGGATAAGTAGAAAATACATTTTATGTTTTGAACGTTCTTAAGTTTTCAGTTGGTAAAACTAAATTTTGACTGAGCAAATAAACATTGCTTATTATCACTTGTTATTATTATGTCAATTGTCAAAAAATTCTAAAAATCATCTGTTTTTCTTATTGGTTTCGAACATTTATTTAGCCGTATTTAAGAGAGTTACCAGCCATTTTGTCAACTGTCTTTACTGCCAAATTAGCATCCACTATCTAACAGGTAACAAGCAAATATCTGGATAAACATTGGCGTGGATAGAAACATCTGTTTTATCGTTTCAGTTTGACAATTTCGTGAAGAGTGAAATGAAATCGATCCATGGTCCATAATGAACGAGAGTTGTAACATACGTCATGAACTTCACCTGACTTCCAAAGCCGTAATCAACAAGAGGGAGAAGTGAACATTATTTTTTAGCACACTTTGCATTATTTGGTTTCAGGAAAACTGTTCAATGCAGTAAATGCTTGAACCAGTCGACGAAAGTTTATAGTCTGTATGATGTAACCTGTATTGTGGACAGAGTTGTAGCTTATCGCTTGCAGCCACTCGCAGCTGTAGAAATTTAGAAATTAAAATATGTTAAAGAAAGGTAATTTACTTAGTAGGGTCGCTAGTAAGTGCAAAAATACGTCGTATGCAAATATTAAGGCAGACAATCTAGGAATTTAGTGAAATGGTAGTTTAATATTTCACTAATATTTTAATATTTATTTTGCTATTCTCAAAGTATCAACTTTTAATTATCAGGTCAGTGTTCAACTGATATTAGCGTACGTTATATAGGGGCAGAGAATCAGATAATTCGAACTTGCTTATCGTGGCTAATTATATAGTGGTCTCTACAGTATAGCAATCGATAATGATATTTCAAGAACCTGCCTTTAATCATTTGTACATTAAACATTTTCACAATTAAATGCCTTCAAACATGAACATTTTCTCCTGTGACATTATCATGACTTGTGAAGATATTTGAATGTATTTACATAAATACAAGGTAAACGAAATGCTTACGTAACCGAACGACGCAGGTTTGATTGGTAAACAGCACTATACTTTAAAGTTACTTTCTGGCTAAAGGTTGGATCCATATAGGAATTTCTTTCCAGCGTGGCAGGCGTGAAGGTTTAAGTAGTTAGATTTCTGCATGAATTAAAGGCGATATTTCCTAAATAATATTTTGGAGAATCCATTTGTGAAGTGAAATCCTAAGTACTGGACTCGTACAGTCGGCCCAAAAGTTTCTTAAACGTAAATATTTGTTACAATGGAAATATTGGGAAGAACCCCAATACCACAAAAATAATAAAAAATAACAAATAAAACAAGTTACTTAAGATTAAACCCTTATGTACATTTCGATGACCATGTCATCATCATCAGAGGGTCTTATTACAAAATTACAATCTAGCAAACAAGAAGTTAGAAACTAGAATGATGGTTTGTAGCTTTATCATTCTAGATTCTAACTTCTTGTTTGCTAGATTGTAATTTTGTAATAAGACCCTCTGATGATGATGACATGGACATCGAAATGTACATAAGGATTTATTCTGAAGTAACTTATTTTATTTCTAATTTTTGATTATTTTTGTGGTATTGGGGCTCTTTCCAAGATTTTCATTGTAATATATTGTACCACTGTGCTCTTAATACTGTGTTAATATTTGTCTTACAAGCTTTGTACTAAGTAATAGTGTATCAATTTTGTCATTAATGTTTTATTATTTTTTTTCCAAACAAATCCTAGTATCTGGAACAGCCTTTTTTGAATCACTAGAGAATAGATTTACTTCAGGCAAGGGACCCTGCCCAAGCGGAACTTTACCTGCCCCCCTCTATTTCCCTACATTTATTCCTTCTACACAACCTATCGACAAGCTTACAAGTGGCCTATATTTCCTTAAGACGTAAACATTTTAAATGATCAACAAAGCAAAAAAAATATGAGGTAAGATTATGAGCACGGATAAATATGAAATATTAACGACTATGAACTCATAATGACCCATTTACTTTCTCTTACGCGTTTCAATTAAATAGTCATCATCAGTGATTATAATTATTACAACCTTCGATGTTCGTAAAATGGACACTTTTCTTGTCCTCGCCGTATTAGCTCAGCTTAACTGCTACAGTACTGCTATGTTTAAATGTTGAATATTTCTGGTTAAATGATCCAGTATGTTGGTTTTCCAAAACGTTTGTCTTGAGTGTTTATTTACAAGAATTGTTTGTGAATACAGTCTCCTTGAGCTATATTATAAACGATGCATAAGTAATAACAAAAATTTCGATGTACTATGCCAGTGTCCAAAATATTTTTCGTTAGAAAGGAACAGAGATTAAAAGGTTAAATTAAATAATTCAAGATAAAAACTTCTTGTACAACGTGATGACTTTTGAACTTAACATGCAAATAAAATTATTTTTTTTTAAATTTCTGCGAAACATTCTCCAAGAAAAAACAATTTACAACAAAACCGTTCATTAACAGGTAATGAGATTTTAGAAAATCATGTTCAGGTGTTTCAGCTTTTTTGCAGAGTGTATAACCGGGAAGAGTTACTATATTAATTAAAACTGTTTATGGCATACAGTACTAGATCCAGGTATAATGGTATGGGGATAAAAGGAGTATCTATATAACGACACAGTTAGTCAGTGCGTTCTATAAAGTCATGTAGGTTATATTAAATATTATTATAAATTTTTTATATTTATTTTTACATTATATCAATACCATATTTATTAATCACTTAAACAATAGTTTATGACTATCCGAACTTTAAATTTAGTAAATTTGTTAAAACTTACTGAAACAACGTTTTCGATCGCCATGTGCCGATCTTCATCAGTGTCTTCTGCTTGGAGATGTTGGGTCAAGCGGTGACGGTTTTAAAGGTAGGTTTTCGATAGTATCAAAGAGTATGTGTGTTTTGTATTCTGTTTGTTCGTTTAATATGTTTGTACTTTGTGTTTTTGTGTGTCTGTAAATTTCATATTGTTCTAGTGTGTTGAGATACTAGAAACAAGACTAGAACAATATGAAATTTTCAGACACACAAAAACACAAAGTACAAACATATTAAACGAACAAACGCAATACAAATCACACATACTATTTGATACTATCGAAAACCTACCTTTAAAACCGTCACCGCTTGACTCAACATCTCCAAGCATAAGACACTGATGAAGGATCGGCACATAGCGATCGAAAACGTTCTGTCTCAGTAAGATTTAACAAATTTACTAAATTTAAAGTTAGGATAGTCATAAACTATTGTTTAAGTGATTAATAAGATTCACCGAACGTAATGGACTATAAAATTCAAGAACCATATTTATATTTTGCAGTGAAATAATATTAGTTCAAAATTATATGATTATATTGCACTATTTTCTTTATAGTGTTTATATATGGTTAGAAATTTTCCAGTCACTTGGTCAAAATCTATCGTAAATTCTAGCTGCAGTATAGAGCTGTGAAAACAAAATGTTATGGGAAAAGGTGAATTCTTCGTGTTAATAATTAAAATAAAAATTAAGTATTTTATACTTTAAAAACATGGTTTTGTTAAATTTAGTAGTATAAGTTTACATTAGTTCCCTAAAAAAACATTCAATTTTGCGGTAGGTATTTTTTTACGTCGATGATGAGCAGGAGCAATGTTACAATTGATACCTATTAATCTGTGGTTATAAATCGTTGCATCTGTCATTTGTTTTGCTAGTTTAATATGAGATCGATGGCAGCCTATACGTCAGTATATAACCAACCGTTGATGTTTCCTATTTATTCTGGCATTCCAATTTTCGTAACACTACCGAAGATTTTCAAATAAATGTCACTAAATGAAGGATGATGTTCACAAGACAAGCTTAATGCTAATTGTTCAGGCTTTACAAGCCTCGTGGAGTTGCGAAATTGTTCCAAATAACTGGTTGCAGAAGGTGAAAGGAAGTGACGCCAGCTACGTTGATACGTCACACTAGATACACCTCACGTGTCCTCTACGCACGAAGCTATGACGAGTTTAACCGTTTCGTTTGATTGAGGTTTATAATTTTAAAAGTAGTATTGGTCAGGAAGAAGATGTTGTAAAAGAGACACGGGTGTTTTAGTTATGTATTCTTCGTGTTAATAACAATTTACGATGCTTTTATAGAATTATTATACAGTGCATTGTTAAACATATGTTCCTGTTTTAGCACAACACGATTTGCCATTTTTTGTATGAGTTTTGTTTGTAATCGCTAGTATTTCTACAAATATATAAAATATAACATTCAGTTCCTCATATAATTTGTGTTGAATGCCTTGCCAAGGGCATTTGGAATGGTCGGAGTTGCGTCCTACCAGTTTCAAACGCCTTTCAGGCTGTAACTAATCTTTTCGATGAATACGTATTTTAAAATGCATATCACATTTAAAAAATGGACGGTTATCGTATCAAACGATTAATGCTTTTAGGTTTGTGAAAGGTGCTTCTCTAGAAATTGTTAGTGACCACTACCATATTATGAATTGATCATATTAAAATTAAGGTTTTACAAGTCTCCAAAATATGAGAGCGATAGAACTTGATGTTGCCAGTGACCGTGTTCGGTTTGTCACTTGCCCCTTTAACATCCCTTCTATAAGGAAGCTGAAAAGGAACACCAATGACGTAAGTGAATCCACTTTATTGGGCGAAGGTCGTCTTGAACCCTAAGTGCTTTTTCTCATTTTGTTAAATAAATACCTTTCTAACTTTGATTCTTCTGTATTATAGTTTGGGCAGTGCTTAGTTGAATTAAAATTATATTATATTGGAGAATCCTCTACGCAATAGGTTTGGAACCTGAACTAAGAGCAAGGGTTGCTCGGTCTAGGACACAAGAAATTAAGTTTGTTTGGACCATATAAGGCATACATAAAAAAGGTGGTTTTAAAATTTTAAAACAAATGGGATTTTATAGCAAATAGGAAGTAACAATTATAAATACAAATGGGATACATACATCAAACAGACAACCTCAAGGCATGTGTTGAGGCTAAGTCTGAGGCTATCGAACTTGTACAATCAAGGTCACTTGAGGAAGGAGTATTGACAAGTTCGCAGTACCTTACTAAAAAATAAGGTTTCTCCTACGATTTGTTAAAATAAATAATATCCCTGTTTCTGTCAAGTTAATACCCTGTGACCTTCATTTTTAATAATCTGAGAGATATAAAAAAAAAAATTAAAAAATTTATTAACACTGTGAGCCGTGAAGAATTTTATGAAAACAAATGTTTTAAAATGCATCCATAAACAGAAAAGTATTTAATGTAGAGAAAAATATTTACTATAAACTAAAACTGCTCTATCACCAGAGTTTGTATATACTCTCCATTGATGGAGTAGTTGGTAGACCTCTTCTGATTACTCCGGGAATCCGGTAGTAAACGTTTACTTCAGTGAACTTACCTAAATTACGGGAGTAATAATTTCCCTTTACAACTAAAACTGGGCGAGGTTATGTCTTGAATATCCATAAGAATGGCTCCATATTCCACGCATCTCCACCCATCCTACATGGATGTGTAGCAGCTAAACAGATCTTTGTATCCCCGACTGAGAGTAGGTATATCTCAAGAATACGACGCTCTCACGTCACCCATAATTGTTTACTGTCCGAACTTCCGAGAAAGGTTTGTGTTTCTACCTCGAACCTATCGAAGATTCACCATCTTTTTCACATCAGTTTCATTTGGATCTTCGTCTAAATATATATATATATATAATGAAGCAAATATTGTTTTACAACGAAAATATTAGAAAGAACCTCAATACCACAAAAACAATAAATAATAACAAATAAAACCAGTTACTTAAGAATTAACCCTTATGTACATTTCGGTGACCATGTCATCATCATCAGAAGGTATTATTACAAAATTACAATCTAGCAAACAAGAAGTTAGAATCTAGAATGATAAAGCTACAAACCATTATTCTAGTTTCTAACTTCTTGTTTGCTTAGATTGTAATTTTGTAATAAGACCCTCTGATGATGATGACATGGTCATCCAAATATACACAAGGGTTTAATCTTAAGTAACTGGTTTTTTTTTGTTGTTATTTATTATTTTCGTGGTATTGGGGTTCTTTCCAATATTTTCATTGTACTATATTGTACCACTGTGCTCTTGACATTGTACAAATATTGTTTTGATTTTTAGTATGTATAACCTGTTTTTATTTGTTTGTTAATTAAGTAGTTCTATTCCTGGTAGAGCTTCTTAGCTCTCATGTCCTGAATTTTCAGCTCCCAAATCGAATTACCATAGTCAATTCTAGGGTAGTTGTGAAGAGTTGAAGTGTAGCCACAATATCTTTCTTGAATACCTTGAAGCAGCCTTATCGTATCTTTTCAAATCCATATTGATGTTATAAAAGGAGTCATTATTATTATTATTATTATTTCTATGCCATAGTTAGTTTTTCTAAACTTAGAGTTCGCTTAGTTCAAATTTTGAAACCGTCAAGGTGCTGAAGTTTAAAGATTTTTCCACTAATATTTTAAACAATGAAATAACATAGTGTCTGCACACCTTCTAGTTACACATGTACTGCTGGGCCTAGTAAACATTGCGCGCGGAAAATGTGTGAACTACTCTTACTGTGCTGCTAGTAGTCCAGTAAGTTTGCTCGGTCGAATAGTAGTCAGCTGTATCTATGCGAATACTTATGCTTCCAAGAAGTCACAGGTGAAGTTTTATTTTTCTTTCGTTTGTAAACATTCATCTAAAAAGTTGAAAGGCTAGAAAATTTTCCACGCGTTTTAGTACAACCGCCATCAGACAATACCTTTTATTTGTTGTAATGCCTTGAATAGATTAGACAAATTATTTTTTAATTTCCACAGCCTCATTAGCTTTCAAATGCTCAGACATTTTTGCTTCCTGGTACGTAAACTTCTGGTTTTTTCACAAGGTGTGACTCGCCTACACAGTGGTCCGAGTAACCAGTTATTAATGACTAATAAGGAAATCTATCAGCCTGTTAATTAATTATCAGAATGTATTGTGAACACATGGCATTGAGCGTGAAATTAAACTATCAGGGCATTATAGTCACGAAATAATTTTGTCTTCCTAGTTCTAACTTCTTTTTAATGTGTCTTGCCTTGAGAGTAAGTTGAATCTTATCGGAATTAAAAGATCAAGATTAGTTTCTGTCGCCCTATTGTTGTCTCTTTAACATTCTTTGTTCTAATGTGTTTTAAATTGTTTCTTTTCTTAATAATCTATAGACTAAAGTACAATTATTTGTTTTATTCCTCTATTTTCTTTGTACAAAACTAGCGAGCTCTTCGAATAAAACAATGCGAATAATTTAGAAAAGTAATTGTAAATGAATAATTATAATATTCTTTTTTATTTATTTGTTTACGATGATCGATCGGTGTTATCGCCTTAAAAATGCTGACAAAAGGATTATGAATATTGAAAGAATTAAGGTTAAGACGTAAGCCTGATTTGGAATGTAGGAAAGGGTAATTTACCTCGTATGTACGCTCTGTTTATTCTACCAAAATCAAATGGATATATATTCCTGAAATACCAAGGTGAAAAAAGAATGATAATATTAAAGGATAGTTAAAGAAAGGTTAGGGCTAGGGAAAATGCATTATAGTTCCATGTTAATGGTAGCATGTGCACCCGTTACATCAAGGTGAAGGAAGAAAGACAATAGGAAGGTTCAGGTAGAAAAAAGATAAGACTAGGGGAGGAGCATTATGATCGCCCGTTGTTGGTAGCAAGTGTACGCGTTACATCGAGGAGGAGGAGGAATAACAATTAAAAAGTTCAGACAAAGAAAAGATAAGACTAGTTAGAGAACATTATGATCCCCTGATACGCTGGTAACAGCGTACCCGTTACATCGAGGAGGAGGAGGAATAACAATTAAAAAGTTCAGACAAAGAAAAGATAAGACTAGTTAGAGAACATTATGACCCCCTGATACGCTGGTAACAGCGTACCCGTTACATCGAGGAGGAGGAGGAATAACAATTAAAAAGTTCAAAGAAAAGATAAGACTAGTTAGAGAAAATTATGATCTCCTGATACTCTGGTAACAGCGTACCCGTTACATCGAGGAGGAGGAGGAATAACAATTAAAAAGTTCAGACAAAGAAAAGATAAGACTAGTTAGAGAACATTATGATCCCCTGATACGCTGGTAACAGCGTACCCGTTACATCCATGTGGAGGAAGAATGATAACAAAAAAGCGTAGATAGTAAAACGTAGGAATAGGGTAGAGAAGCGTTTATATCCAGTGGTCTATCTGTTACACCAAGGTGGAGGAAGGAAGATAGTTAAGTAGAGATAAGGTAAGACCCACTATCAAGATTCCCATGTGTTGATGGTGGTAAAACTTATTGCTCTCGTTGACAGGATCTCTTACCTGAAATAGAATACTTCTAGAGCCAAGTGTCCCCACCTTACCTACGACCAACCTTACAAATATATGAATAAGGTAGTATGATGCATGTTTATTCTGCATACATTTTTATTAAATGTGTTTTTTAAATGTACCTTCATGAGTCTAATAAAAACGTAAAGAAAAGCTATTGGTTTTTTAATAACTAATTTATGGGTTTTAATGATATAATTTTAATGTATAGTTGAAGTATCTATTTGTTTTTTTTTCATGGCATTTTGACTCAGAGAATATGCTATTTTAATCTTTAGAGTATGAGAAAAAGCGTTTACATTTTATTTAATCTTTAAAGTTTATAGGATAACAACTTTGTATCTGGGAATGAAGCTGTTCTAAATTTGTTTAATTAACTTGAAACTTACAAGTTTCATTTTAACTCTCGCATACACAATGTTAGGAAAGTTTTTTTGTAATAAGTTCCAAAAGTTTATTGGATGTCGCGATCCGTACGTCTGCGCTCCTAAATCAAGCGTTAAAAGTAAAATAGGGTCTTTTTGGCCTTCCGTGACTGAAAAATGGAGTAAAATAGGACTATACTAGCTGTCCGTGTCCATACGGGTTTTCTTTGTAAATACTCTGAAAATAGAATTGTATTCAAGGAATAAATTCTGTCTGAAACTTTGAGCTCAACTTTCCATTCCTATGTCGCCAGGAAGCACACATCAGCGGATCTCCAGTCACACTGGCGATAAATGACGAAGGTTAACGTCCAACATAAAATCACAATCAACAATTAATAACCTATGTCCGTTCGTCTTGACTTATTGTTGTCAAGGTTACGGGTAATATAGATATTTTGTGAGGCAGTAAATTCCTTGAATGATCTAAGAGTGCGGAATATTTACTCCCCATGTTAGTCAGTCCTGTTGATTTCTATTACTGTTTGTATTTGAAAGTGTAAAATGGGATTTGTTTTAGAATTACGTATTCGTTGAAGACGAATGCTGAACCTTTCAGAAAAGACTTTGTTATCATTTAAAAGCTAGATTTATTATGAAAATCTTGAGACTTTTATAATGCCTTTCTTGATCGTGTTTGATTCCAAAAATTAAGCAAAATTTTATTTCATGGAAAAAATTAATTTCATGGAGTCATAAGTTTCCGCTATACATATCTCTACTACCCGACAAAGAAATATTGCGGCCGAGAGCTGCTAGTCCCCTATTCTGCCGCAATGTTTATTCGGTCTGGGAGTAGTTCACATATTTTTCACGTCTATTGTGTATTCGATCTAGTAGTATATTCTATACTCCATCCTGACTCGGAAGGAACGAAAAAGATTACTATACTTTGTTTTAAAGTAAAATAGGAATGGGTCTGTGGCAGGGTAGGGGTGCGATGTTGACAGTTCGAACGCATTGACTGTCAACCCGCCACTGCCAGCGATGAAATTGCAGAACGTAGAAAGCTACACCACTAGTAAATCACTCCGCTACAGTTACGACGACACTGAGCGACGAACGGAAGTTTAACGTCGAATTGGCAACAAGGCTCACCCACGCAGCAAGATGTGAATTTCCTATTAGCTCAGACGGCTGTAATCCCCACTTCCTCTGATCGATTTGACCTACGCAGAATCCTATTATATTTTAAATCAAACTATATTTGACATATGTACGCGCACGCTGATCATACTTGCTTCCGCTGAGTCACCTACTAGATCTTGGTCTAAAATCTAAAATTGTTTAAACTAACATTTAGGTAATTTTTACTGACATATTTTGTTTCTACTTATTCCTTTGGAATACAGTCCTAAAGATAATAGAAAAGATAACATTCATGAAATATCAATGTCCGATATTTATTAAACTACATGGAGTATTCATTAAATATAGTTTTTGCCCTGTATGTCCAACAAATGACATATAGAATAAAAAGAGTCAGTATTCTAAATTTACCTAAAAACAACAGTTTGAAAGTGTTAGTATTGCTCGCCCAGGACTAGTAGGTGACTTGACATAAAACCATCGGGAGCGTGAGAGTGTGTAGAGGTGCAATTACTCTAGGGCCCTTCTAAGTCTGGGTGACATATAGAGGCCTTACAGTTCACGACACACACTCGTCCATTTTCATAGCTCCGTTTTAAGGCCATGTTGGGTGACAGGGAAGTCATTTATTTAGTCAATTTACAAACAATAATTTTATAAATAAATAATGACTGATAAATAGCCTTTTGTGAATGTGTAATAAAATTTGTTGCAGAGGTTGTAAGACAATAATAGGGATGGCAATCTATTATGACCATTTTAAACATATGCTATTACCCGAATCCGTTGTTTGCACATCATCTTTCAACATAGATTAAAGGTGGAAAATAATATTTTTGACTCATTGAGTCTTAATTTTTGTAATATCGTTTAAATTAAAAAACGCCGTAAAAATATTTAAACAAATATTTTTTAATCATTAACCTTCTGTATAAGATAGGAAAAAAATGCGAGTTATTTATAAGTAGTAAGGTAAAACCCTCAGGTCGAGGATGTAGAGAAGGAATATTGTCATTACTTGTGCAGCGCCCCAGCTGAAATGGGGGGTATATATATATATATATATATATATATATATATATATATATATATATATATATATATATGTGTGTGTGTGTGTGTGTGTGTGTGTGTGTGTGTGTGTGTGTGGACGAAGATGTAGAAGCACCTGACCAGTCACGCGAGTAACCTTTTAATAACAAGGTTTAGTTCGTGTTTGTTGACTGTTCCAGAGATTGAGGCATTTCATTTAGCGGAATGGTTGGTTAAAGCACTACCTTTTG
Organism: Prosapia bicincta; assembly: GCA_036971475.1. Lineage (NCBI taxonomy): Eukaryota > Metazoa > Arthropoda > Insecta > Hemiptera > Cercopidae > Prosapia > Prosapia bicincta. Next base: position 184,520,417 of record JBAIZL010000004.1, on the reverse strand, counting down.
CATTGCTTGACTCTTGGTTCAGGATCAAAAACATTGATATTTATTGTAACGTTATAAATCCTTTTAGTTCAATTTGTTCTATTTTATTGTCCCCGAGCGCTAACGTGACGTCATCGAGTTTAGTCGACTGAACAAGCAAACGCAGGACAAGTATTAGGGGAGCAACTCGGGCAACGTCCCCCTTCATGTCGAGGTTTATGGCGCGCACTTTACTACTGGTGACTCAAGTCAAGTGCAGATCTGAACTTACTTGTCAAGACAGGAAGACCATTTACTACAAGTAAATGCAGGAAGGCATCTAGTTGACTGCGGATATAGCGCTCGTGTCATAGCTTGGCGTGAAGGAGAACGGTAGTACGTGTTGGTTCTACTACACTTGCCCTACGTTCACTTAGTCAGCTCACAATTAAACGTCACTATTATCCTCAGTAATACTACTGACTACCGACTAGCCAGTTATTGCTTGAGAGTTCATCCTGTCTCGTGTCTGCTGGTGGTGGAAGGAGCGTGGTACGCATGCGCCAACAAGGCGACCAGCTGTGTGGCGTACACTATATAGCAGATGCATATAAAATAAAGCGCGGGAGCTTGTTTTTCATTCAGTTCAATGCATAAATGTTTTAAGCTGCTAAAATTAAATTAACACAAATGCAACATAGTTGAACTTCTCTGATTATTCCAAGTAAACTAAAATAATATTAGCTTTATGTAAATTCTTGAAAGGCAAACGGTTTTACCTCCATATTTTAATCTTACAGCCTAACAGGTGACAAAATGGACTGTGCCTTTCACCTTTAAATAAAAAAATATTAACTATGCTGATATTAAAAAATTAACAACAACAAAATTGATAACTTGAATTCTTCGATGCATAAATGAGGGATTTGTGCTGTATATAACTCGTAATTTTATGTACAGTTTATTTCAACTATTGGGTTTAAACCGGAAACAGAAACATTCGAAACTGCTCGAGTATTCAGTTGTAGAGTGGCTTAATTATGCTCTCTCGGAGTGACAGGTATGGCTTGACAATGTAATCAACAAGAGCGCCTGGATAAGTAGGCTACCTAATTTATCAAATACACTTCATACTTGTTGACCGACTAACACGCTTCCTATCTTATTATTATTACCCATTGCCTTATTTTCAAGGATTTGTTGCAAGCCACTTACTCGTTTTATCGAAGGTGTTTTGTTCCAAATTGTCAATTGAATAAATTTATTCAAGTCTCTTTTATGATAATCGCGCGTTTGTGTAATGTGATAAAATATCGCAACAGGAGCGCAAGCTTATTTCGCTATTTAAGACACGAATGAACTTTTGACGAAACGGTGATTTTTGTGTAGATGTTTTTCAAGTGTAACTTCTCTGAAGGCGCACATATATATATATATATATATATATATATATATATATATATATATATATATATATAACATGGGAGTGAATCTGTAGAATGTGGCGTCATTAGTTTAGAATTCTAAAAATGTGACACAATTTCGCCTCCCTTGCATAGACCACGTAACCGTGCACTCGGTCTTGAGAGATCGCACGAGATTTCTCGTGTACTGCCACTTCTTACAGACATGTTGCATCAGATGTGTCTACACCTATTTCAATATTGTTATTTCATACGGAAGCTAATTTATCATTGAATTTATCTAATATCAACCTTCTTATGCAAGTTAATGTTTTGACATTCCTTATCTTGTCTGTAGGAAAGTATTTATACTGACCATATACTCCCACAGTCTCCACTATTGCGATCTCTCACGGTCAAGAGATGCACTTGGTCCTCACTATACATCATAGCTTTTATACGCGAGTATATCAACCTTCTTATGCAAGTTAATGTTTTGACATTCCTTATCTTGTTTGTAGGAAAGTATTTATACTGACCATATACTCCCACAGTCTCCACTATTGCGATCTCTCACGGTCAAGAGATGCACTTGGTCCTCACTATACATCATAGCTTTTATACGCGAGTATATCAACCTTCTTATGCAAGTTAATGTTTTGACATTCCTTATCTTGTTTGTAGGAAAGTATTTATAATGACCATATACTCCCACAGTCTCCACTATTGCGATCTCTCACGGTCAAGAGATGCACTTGGTCCTCACTATACATCATAGCTTTTATACGCGAGTATATCAACCTTCTTATGCAAGTTAATGTTTTGACATTCCTTATCTTGTTTGTAGGAAAGTATTTATACTGACCATATACTCCCACAGTCTCCACTATTGCGATCTCTCACGGTCAAGAGATGCACTTGGTCCTCACTATACATCATAGCTTTTATACGCGAGTATATCAACCTTCTTATGCAAGTTAATGTTTTGACATTCCTTATCTTGTTTGTAGGAAAGTATTTATACTGACCATATACTCCCACAGTTTCCACTATTGCGATCTCTCACGGTCAAGAGATGCACTTGATCCTCACTATACATCATAGCTTTTATACGCGAGTATATCAACCTTCTTATGCAAGTTAATGTTTTGACATTCCTTATCTTGTCTGTAGGAAAGTATTTATACTGACCATATACTCCCACAGTCTCCACTATTGCGATCTCTCACGGTCAAGAGATGCACTTGATCCTCACTATACATCATAGCTTTTATACGCGAGTATATCAACCTTCTTATGCAAGTTAATGTTTTGACATTCCTTATCTTGTTTGTAGGAAAGTATTTATACTGACCATATACTCCCACAGTCTCCACTATTGCGATCTCTCACGGTCAAGAGATGCACTTGATCCTCACTATACATCATAGCTTTTATACGCGAGTATATCAACCTTCTTATGCAAGTTAATGTTTTGACATTCCTTATCTTGTCTGTAGGAAAGTATTTATACTGACCATATACTCCCATAGTCTCCACTATTGCGATCTCTCACGGTCAAGAGATGCACTTGATCCTCACTATACATCATAGCTTTTATACGCGAGTATATCAACCTTCTTATGCAAGTTAATGTTTTGACATTCCTTATCTTGTCTGTAGGAAAGTATTTATACTGACCATATACTCCCACAGTCTCCACTATTGCGATCTCTCACGGTCAAGAGATGCACTTGGTCCTCACTATACATCATAGCTTTTATACGCGAGTATATCAACCTTCTTATGCAAGTTAATGTTTTGACATTCCTTATCTTGTTTGTAGGAAAGTATTTATACTGACCATATACTCCCACAGTCTCCACTATTGCGATCTCTCACGGTCAAGAGATGCACTTGATCCTCACTATACATCATAGCTTTTATACGCGAGTATATCAACCTTCTTATGCAAGTTAATGTTTTGACATTCCTTATCTTGTCTGTAGGAAAGTATTTATACTGACCATATACTCCCACAGTCTCCACTATTGCGATCTCTCACGGTCAAGAGATGCACTTGATCCTCACTATACATCATAGCTTTTATACGCGAGTATATCAACCTTCTTATGCAAGTTAATGTTTTGACATTCCTTATCTTGTCTGTAGGAAAGTATTTATACTGACCATATACTCCCACAGTCTCCACTATTGCGATCTCTCACGGTCAAGAGATGCACTTGGTCCTCACTATACATCATAGCTTTTATACGCGAGTATATCAACCTTCTTATGCAAGTTAATGTTTTGACATTCCTTATCTTGTCTGTAGGAAAGTATTTATACTGACCATATACTCCCACAGTCTCCACTATTGCGATCTCTCACGGTCAAGAGATGCACTTGGTCCTCACTATACATCATAGCTTTTATACGCGAGTATATCAACCTTCTTATGCAAGTTAATGTTTTGACATTCCTTATCTTGTTTGTAGGAAAGTATTTATACTGACCATATACTCCCACAGTCTCCACTATTGCGATCTCTCACGGTCAAGAGATGCACTTGGTCCTCACTATACATCATAGCTTTTATACGCGAGTATATCAACCTTCTTATGCAAGTTAATGTTTTGACATTCCTTATCTTGTCTGTAGGAAAGTATTTATACTGACCATATACTCCCACAGTCTCCACTATTGCGATCTCTCACGGTCAAGAGATGCACTTGATCCTCACTATACATCATAGCTTTTATACGCGAGTATATCAACCTTCTTATGCAAGTTAATGTTTTGACATTCCTTATCTTGTCTGTAGGAAAGTATTTATACTGACCATATACTCCCACAGTCTCCACTATTGCGATCTCTCACGGTCAAGAGATGCACTTGGTCCTCACTATACATCATAGCTTTTATACGCGAGTATATCAACCTTCTTATGCAAGTTAATGTTTTGACATTCCTTATCTTGTCTGTAGGAAAGTATTTATACTGACCATATACTCCCACAGTCTCCACTATTGCGATCTCTCACGGTCAAGAGATGCACTTGGTCCTCACTATACATCATAGCTTTTATGCGCGAGTATATCAACGAATTTGCCAGAAAATTTCCAAAAGCGTAAGTGGTTGGTTTACACTAACAGATGTTTCTGTCTACTTGGATTTTATAGTAACTAATTTACAACTGCGGTTCCGATAAATTGAGAAATATTGTGTATTTGATTAATCTATGTTATAACGTATTATTTAATATAACATCTGTTTTATTAGTCATAGGGTATACAATTACTTCTTGTATTGTAACCTTGCAATAAGTTATAGTAATAAACACTTTAACGGTGTATATCTTTTATTTAGTTTCTCTCAAATTCTATTCATGCTTTCATGTGTTTTTTCAGTCATGCTTTTGTCCATTTCCTTCCTTCTTTTTGTTAATTCTCCTTAAACATTTTGTAAGATTGTTATTCCCGAATTTTGGTCGATATTTTGTTTCCACTATTCATTTTTGTGGAGTTTTTAATGACGAAGATTTGTCTCATGGATTTATGTTGTAGTTCTCATTATGCATAATATGTTTTCCTTAAGGTTTAGTGATTGTTTCTGCACGCCGTCGGTAATTTATTTTATGTTCCATCCTTTTTCACTGGTCTGAATATTTTTTACTGACTTTGTGTGTGTTTATTTTCAAAGTCTCATGTTTTTTTCTCTATGTATCGGTGTTGTTTCTGGTGGACACTGGGAGAGTATTAGTCTTAGACTTTCGTGTTAATAGATATTATGTTGTGATGTTATTCCAGGTGTTTTCTGTATTTCGTCGTACCTGGCCAGAAATATGTTCTTTATATGGTATATTCTGACCAAGTTGGCATTATAAGAGGTGATTCCAACAGTGAAACAGTTATGCTAAACTATCTTCAATTTAGTGACTTAATAATCGATTTATTTGGATATTAATCAGTTTAACAATTCAGTTTGAATGAATTCAATTTGCACGTAACTGCAACAAGGTTACACACATTTCGGTGATTGGCATTGAGTCACATCTCGGATATTATTTATAAGAATTGAGTTGAAATGGGTTATTAGATTTGTTTTTTGTTTTAGAAAAATTTCTGATATTAAATAATTAAGCAATTTATTATTTTACTTTAATATGGAATTGAATGTTGCGGAGAGATGTGCAGACGTTGTAGTAGCGATCGTGGTAAGTAATGGCTAAAGTGATCTCTTTGAAGTTCCTGAAACCCACCACGAACCTCTTTTTACTTGTTTAATGTAAAACTGCCATGTGATGTGAAACGCAGATATGACGATTAAATTAATACTGATTTGATTTTAGAATTCACTGTCATTGTAGGGTCAAACGTCTATAGGCTCCTGTCCGAAGTCATAAATGCTGCAACATTTGAATTATTCTTTGTGTAAAAAATGAGAACGTTTTGTTAACGTTATAAAAATGTTAAGTTGAATTCACATTATGTTTCAGTTTTATTTTTACTTCCTTTGTACATTTTTGTATTTATACATTTTTGTATTTATACATTTTTGTATTTATACATTTTTGTGTTTATACATTTTTGTATTTATACATTTTTGTATTTATACATTTTTGTATTTATACATTTTTGTATTTATACATTTTTGTATTTATACATTTTTGTATTTATACATTTTTGTGTTTATACATTTTTGTATTTATACATTTTTGTATTTATACATTTTTCACGATATTCTAAAACATGGTAACTTATAATTGTTAATTATTAATAACATCATAAGGAATGAACCTGATATTTAAAGAAGAGTAGAAAACGCTGACAATGATCGCGGTCGATTAGAAGCTACTGCACAATAATATTAAGTATCTCTACGTAGTTCTGAAGAATTAACGTAATAAACTACTACCACGGCACATTCTCCAAGCCGTGTACAAATCCTTCGATTATACTAGGAAGTCCGGCCAACAAAAGCAGCTCGGAAATTTGGTTCTTTTGAAAATACAAGGCCGCACTAATATCTGCAGATTTCCTGATGGAAAGTAATTGATTTGCCCAAACTTTCATGGTCAGGTTGCCTTTGAGGTCGAGGAACAGATGGACCGCACAGTCAAGGTCAGAGGTAAATAATCAGTCTAAAGCATTCGAATGACACATATTGTATTCTCTAGAATTATTTGCTAACGTTGAGGTCGATTAACAGAAACGTGGCAACAATGGAGGGCGGTGCTTCCGGATGGTTTGCAATTGTGATTCTTAGCACGTTTTGTTGTGTTTGGTTTTAGGCGGCTCTGTCGTGATAAAACGTTCTCGAGTAATGCTTTACTAAATAAATACGTGGTATATTTTAACAGTTTACTATAGAGTTGATTTAAACGAGGAACGATTATTTGTAGGAGTGAATAATTTGTAAATGGAGTAGACCTCTGTAATTCGTCACCTGTAATTCGTCATCACAGTAATAACAAACATTGTCTGCACTGTCACGTATTACACGCGCCATCAGAAAACAATTCTTTAGTGCAAAAGAGAATAATTAATTGAAAATTGTTGAAGTTCGTAAATATATTAAATATACTGTTTTTTTTCTTGCTTATCTTAGTCTTGCAAGTACTGCAATATGTTTTTTTACGTATTTTATAAAAATAGATTAACATACTGTATTTGTAATTACGAACTATACTGGAGGCTACTAGTGTTTTTTATTGTTGTGCAATAATGTTGAGTTTTTCGGCCGTCATAAAATTTGTACACCTTAATTACATTACACATTTATCAACAATTACATGTTAATTTCATGACTTCCATAATTCGTCTTTTTCTTGCATTCGTCACCCCCCCCCCTCACGGCCCAGACTGTGACAAATTTTTGAGTTTCTACCGTACTGTCGTTTTAAACGTTTTTGAAGTTGAGCGTTTCAAAAGGTTTACATTGTTTTTGAAGAATATTTGCACTGCGCCGCACATAATAACGTAGTCGTGCTTGCAAACTTCGCTAAAATGTTTTATCCACATAACACAAAGAAATAGTTAATTACTACTACTAAAGCCAGTGATCTAGAATTTAGAAATAGGCCTACAGTAATCTGTTTTGTATTAAGTAGCCTTCTAATTATATTTTCTAAAAAATATGATATAAGCTGAAATTAGTTATTCTCAAGAGCAACTATGAAATAATACAACAAAAAATAAAACTCAATAACTGCAATAAATTAATTTATTTACTATAACACTTGAAGTACTTTTGAAGTGCCTTCAAGTTACCTTGTAACTGAAATATACTCCAAGTGTTATAGTAAATACAGAGTGTTCCAAAGAGAATGCTGGGTTTGAACAAGCCATACTGAAAGTCTGTTCAAGATAACTAAACGATTTAAACATCAAACTGAAGTTGAAATAAGTACGTTTTGTTTACCTTGTGTGTCAGTTTCATTAGTAATGAGATTATTGATGACAATCCCAATTTTTTAAAGTTCTTTTTTCAGACGATACTATGTTCCACACAAATGGTGTTCTTATTCGTCACAATTGTCGGATATGGAGTTCAAAAATACCTATACTTTGATTTAAAGTAGATTAGGAATGGATCTGTGACAGACAGGGTAGGGATGCGGTGTTGCCAGTTAAAACGCAGCTTAAAACAGTCAACCCGCCACTGCCAGCCACTGAAATTGCAAAACGAAGCCAGCTACAACACTAGTAAATCACTCTACCACAGTTACGATGTCATTGAGCGACGAACGGAAGTTTAACGTCGAATTCGCAACAAGGTTCACCCACGCAGCAAGATTTTCAATCTACAATAATTTCAGGATTATTCTATAATAATAATAATAATCAGAAATATTATTATAGTTTTAAAAAAAAATTTCAATATCATTTCAAATTATCCAATTGAGTATGAGACGTAAAATAAATTCAGACAAGAAAATTTCTTTTAGTTTTAAATACAAAACATTTTCTTAATATTGCCATACAGTGTAGATAATAGAAACAAAAATACAGATGCTCTAGATATTTTTTTTTGGGTAAACTTCCGTTATTTTTTGTATTAAAATACTTTTTATAGCAAACACGAGCTATAGATTATTTTAACATAACTGACAACATGAAACTTGAATTGTATTGTTTCATGGTGTTTGCGCTTTTAAAACTTCACAAATATTGACAAAACGTTTTGAATGAATAAATAATAACATTTGTAATATACTGCTATTGGCAAACAAAACTTTGCCATAGTACTACTATGAAATTCTCGTAGTACAGTACTACTATTAGGGAACAAACTTTGTGTCCCACAATCAGGCCAATGAAATTCTCGTAACAATAAACAGTACTACTATTAGGGAACGAACTTTGTGTCCCACAATCAGGCCAATGAAATTCTCGTAACAATATACAGTACTACTACTAAGGAACGAACTTTATGTCTCACAATCAGGCCAATGAAATTCTCGTAACAATATACAGTACTACTATTAGGGAACGAACTTTCTTTCTCACAATCAGGCCAATGAAATTCTCGTGGTAATATACAGTACTACTATTAGGGAACAAACTTTGTGTCCCACAATCAGGCCAATGAAATTTTCGTAGCATTATACAGTACTACTATTAGGGAACGAACTTTGTGTCTCACAATCAGGCCAATGAAATTCTCGTATCAATATACAGTACTACTATTAGGGAACGAACTTTCTTTCTCACAATCAGGCCAATGAAATTCTCGCAGTAATATACAGTACTAATATTAGGGAACAAACGTTTTGTCCCACAATCAGGCCAATGAAATTCTCGTAGCAATATACAGTACTACTATTTAGGGAACAAACTTAGTGTCGCACAATCTGAACGTTCAAATTCTCGTAGTCATTATCGCCAAAGCCATTGTTGGAGCATAATATAAAAAAAATCGTGTGCAAAACCATAACTTATTTCTCACAGTAAAGATCATAAGACTTTATTATTGTTCTGATGGATTAATTATTATTTATTGCTCTGATAAATTGCATATTAATCTATTGTTATTAAATACTTGATAGGTTAAATTAGCGGAAATTTGAGATTATCAAAAAAAAATTGGAAAGATTAGGAAAATTGACAATTTTTTGCATTTAATTAAATCAATTTAACGAACAAATAAATTATCTGCTTTGAAACGTTTTAACCGCAATTTCGTTTTCCTATAATCTTTGAAGAACCAAAATAGCTTTATTGTAAAAATTTGTTATTTCCATTGTCATAAAGTGACCAAATAATTTCAGTCTTTATTTTTCAAAAAAAAAACAAACAAAAGCTTTATCTTACATAGACGGTGACCAAAGAGGTTTTTACATTCCTTCGGCCTTAGTTGAATGTTGGCTGAAAACATTCTGATCTCGCAATAACATTTCAAACGTAGCACAAAAATTCCATCTTACAGAGATGGCGACCAAAGAGGTTTTTACATTCCTTCGGCCTTAGTTGTATGCGGGCCGAAAACATTCTGATTTAGCAATAACATTTCAAACGTAGCACAAAAACTCCATCTTACAGAGATGGTAACCAAAGAGGTTTTTACATTCCTTCGGCCTTAGTTGTACGCAGGCCGAAAACATTCTGATTTAGCAATAACATTTCAAACGTAGCACAAAAACTCCATCTTACAGAGATGGTGACCAAAGAGGTTTTTACATTCCTTCGGCCTTAGTTGTATGCGGGCCGAAAACATTCTGATCTCGCAATAACATTTCAAACGTAGCACAAAAACTCCATCTTACAGAGATGGTGACCAAAGAGGTTTTTACATTCCTTCGGCCTTAGTTGTATGCGGGCCGAAAACATTCTGATTTAGCAATAACATTTCAAACGTAGCACAAAAACTCCATCTTATAGAGACGGTGACCAAAGAGGTTTTTACATTCCATCAGCCTTAGTTGTATGCGGCCCGAAAACATTCTGATCTCGCAGTAACATTTCAAACGTAACACAAAAGCTCCATCTTACGGAAACTGTGACGAACGAGGTTTTTACATTCCTTCGGCCTTAGTTGTATGCGGGCCGAAAACATTCTGATCTCGCAATAACATTTCAAACTTAGGGAAACGTTTTCTCCCTGCCATTGTCGTCCCTGAGTGGTCGCAAAACATATAACCATAACCTATTATGGTTAAACTGATGTCTACACTTCTCGATTACCAAGTGAGTAAATACTGTATATTTATTCTTGCATCGACTATGTGTACGCGAACTATTATTTGTCAATTCTCTCAGCTGTTAGACACTTAGCGCCGTCCTCATATTCCCTTACGTCTTCTTATAACATGTAGATTTCCCTGTATTCTCAATAAAGAGAAGGCTTTGGGTATGTGGTTGTATACAACTTGTATACAAGCATGTAGCCTGTAAACATCCAATACCAGGGATTTTTATCCAAATACCTTAGTCCTACCTATCTAATTTTATTTTCCCTTTTTATCCGCCTTATTAGTTGGACACTTCTTCATGATGTCTACATCCTCTACCAAAGGACTTTATGTCCTTACCTTAGTCCCTACCTTCTGAACAATCACAGTCAGTCGTGAATAATTGCCTTAAAACTATAATAAATGCACACAATAGAAAGTTATAAGAATTACAATATTACAGTTTAGGTTATCCGTTAATTTTTTCGTAATCCAAGCTGTGTTCTCAATCCTTTGCATATCATGTATAAATAATACATTAACTATATCACCACACTATAAACATGTACAATTTACTCGTAACAAACTAATGAAATTAAAATGAGAATGCAGTTTTACGTCTAGTGGATTTCAATAGAATATTCTTTCTTAAATTTTCTTTATTAAGTTTAAATTATATTTGAAATAAAATAATATTTTAATCCGTGTATTGAGACATGGAACTAAGAAAGTTAGTGTTACTGAATTTTGTGAAAGCAATATTTTCTAACCACCCTGTTATTAAAGAAGATAATCCTATTGGTTGAACACATATAAACAAACATGAAGGAAGAGAGCGCGTTCTTTGTATGCGATCAGAGCGCCTTCTTTCTAGCTTGAATGCGTTGATTCATCACACTGAGCAGAGAGAAGCAACGTTTCTAAAGATCGTAATTGAAAATTGAGTACAATCAGCAGAGGATAGCAGACGGACGGGCGGTCGACATCTGACACAGCTGTTAGCGCTACATGTGTTCAGTCACGTAGGCCAAAAATTCTTTAGCTGCACCCTGATCTATACAGCTCGCCCTTTTCGACCTTCACAATTGTTTTAATCAAATATAATTTTGTTACAATCGAAGCGATCAGTCTCTTGTCTCGATCAATATTGGTTAAATGCTGACTAGTATTTTAAAATTATTAGAATATTTAGGAACAGTAGCTCTAGCAGAAATTCCTTGTGGTGTGGGATATTTGATGGTTTGTTGGACATTCCGGGATAAACTTATTTATACCACAAGACAAACATAAATATAAATTCACTTTCTAACATGCCTCTCTAACGCTTAAAGTTATAGAAAATGAGTGGGTTGAATTTGTTCATAATATAAGTACTGTGTACATGATTGTATCTAATTAAAAAATTTATATAAACTTCCAAAGAATAACAAATGCAAACTTTAAACATTTATATTCTTATAAACTACCGCCTTTAAAGTAATATTAAAATTAAGATACTTTTTGAAAGCTAATTAAACATTCCATCTGTTGTTTCAATGATTTTCTCATAAGTATAACTAGTACATCCTAGAGAACAGGAGATACTGCTATAACCCTTGGCTAGTCCATTTAGACCAGGGGTGTTCAACTTTTTTAGAACGTTGGGCCAATTAAGTGTTCATTTTTCTCGAGCCGGGGCGCAGATTTAAATTTCTCCAGTTCAACAATTGGAATACGTCTTATCTAGTTGTGGTTACCTTCCAAATTATGTAGCCTACATTTCAAATTATAATGTAAGCGTGCATGGTATACATACCCAGCCACTTTATAATTTATGATAGCTTACATACCTATAACAACGTATCCATATATCAAATTCTCTTGTTATTGTTACAATGTTGGCACTTGCAGCAAGTATTTAAAGTTTACTACACATATTAATCATATTACACCAGGATTCAAAACTTAAAACAACTTTTAAATTGAAAATTAAACATCCATGAAATGAATCCTGAAAATTGTTAATTTTAGTGGGAAATTTGACAATGTTTTTTTTTGGTAATTGTTCAATGTCTTATTTTAATGTTTGTAGTTACTATTTTCAATGTTGCTTTCAAGGGAATGTCAGTTAAACGCAAAGAGCTTTAGATTTGATAGATTTCATTAACGAAAATACATGCTCACAAATGAAAGTACTACCGAACAAACACGAAATTTTAAAAAATATTTCTCGCAGATTAACCATTTCTACAGGCAAATAATTTTTGTATAAATCAATAATGGAACTTCACAGAATTTTGACTTTAACTGAATCATGTGCTGCAGGTCAATAAGCTCCATTTGAATATTGTGTGGTACATCCATACAATCAACACTGAACGGCGATGCAAACATTTCAAATAACTTTTCAAATTTATTAAGATCATGAAATCTGTTTTCAAAATCTTCCTTCAAACATTGTATTATATTGCTATATTTCGAAAAGTTCAAGGTGTTATCAGCATGTGTCAAAATAAGCGATGGTAAGTTAACCAGAACTCAATTTACTATTTGGACGCCCCACCCTGACAACTTTTTTTCAAACGCTCTTATAAGACTCACTGACGAGTAAATAAAATTGTCTTTGCCTTGAAGTTTGGTATTCAATTCGTTCATATTAAGATTAAATATTTCCATAACCACGTTAGTATTGGTTGTACAATATACATACGACAACTTGTACAACAGAATGTGCTCGCTTATGCTTATGTGAAATAGCATTACATTTCACTACATTCAAAAGCCACATTATAGTTTGGTCCGCGGCCGCAAAAAACATATCGGGGGGCGGCGGCTTGTGCACTCCAGATTTAGACTCTTCGCACATTGTCTTTTATTGTATGCGCATACAGCTCTCAGTTAACCATGGTTTTATATGCAAATGTTCGTGAAAAGTATCTTCATTTCTTTGTGAGAGTTTGAAATGTTTGTGGAATTTGTTACAAAATTGGCCGATTTAAAGTAATTTTTTAGCTGGTGAAAGGTTAAAAAAACTATAATCCTGATGTGAAATTTAACCTATCCTCGCTACGTTGAAATTATTTCTCTACAGAAATAAAGGAGAAAAAACGATAGGTAGTTTAGGTTTATTTTTCTCTCAGAACAACTATAAAGGTTGTCCTTAACGTTAGTTAGATTAATAGTAATATTTTGTTAGGTTTTTTTAGTTTTAAAACATTATATCAAGTTCATGAAAGTGCACTTTTAGTTAATAATATATGTAATGAATTGTAAATGATCAATGCTAATTTTTCTTTTACATTTCACCCCACGAAAAAATTATGAACAAACTCGCCAAAAAAAATGAGTAACCCAGTTTCCATTTTTCCAAACATTTTCCGCGGGGGGGGGCCGTAAAACAAGGAGTAGATAAGGCCTGTGTTCAAATTATCAGTATAATGTGTTACAATGGCATTTTATTTGTTAAATTCCTACAGTGAATTATAATCCTGTTGTGGAGGACAAATTGACCACTTTAATCTTATTACACAAGTCTAGGAGAGAAATTGTTATAAAGTTCTTGTTGATGTCACACAAATAGAAATCTGTTGCTACGTGTGAGCTGTTTCCGTTCTATAGTAGTGTAACCGTCGTGTGTAAAGGTCAACAAAGATAGGGTCTTACGACCTGGTAAACAATAATCTTAGAACAATAGATTTTCTAGTTAAGCAGGACCTGGCATTAGTCACGTAGGCAACCTTTCAATTCATTCAGATCCGTATCGCCCCGCTTTATTCAACAACTTGTTTACTATGTGTTTGTTGATTCAGGTATAAAATGAGTCATGAATAACGTGGCGCCAATATCTTTAAATACTGTTCATAGTTGCATTTGAAATATTCGGATGTTTGTTTTGAAAGTATTAAAAAACTTCGGCCTTCACCGACTAACACACACACACTTATTAGGGAAATATATAAATGTTTCGAGTGTTACTACTAGTATGTTATTCAACAAAATGAAAGTTTGCACAATGCTCTACTAAATCCACGTATTTATCTGTACTTATAATATACTTTCATTTTGCAAAAGCATTAAAAACAGTTGGAACCTGTATTTTTTAGTAAATCTACTTATAACAGGCTCTATATTTTTGTTTGTTTTTGTTTTTACCAACTCTCTTGAGCTTGAAATCATTTCATGATAGATACAATCATGGCTTTATTGAGTAACATAGTTTTTATTTTATTACTGTTGTCATTCTTTAAATTTCTTGTTTTTCTCAAAATGGAAACTTATGCAAAATGTGCAAAGTATTGAGATAAACTAAAAACATTATACAAAACCACTAGCCAACACAAATAAAACTTCTACTACAATTTGTTTTATTTATACTACTAATGTAGTATATTGTAATCCAGGGGTAAATTATTGTGTGCTATTTTGGGTTGGTCGGACTTCTGACCTTGAGCGGCCGTCTACCTTTTACACAAACATAGTAGAGCTGTAAGGTGGCACATTATTATTAATATTATTTTTTTAATTATTTTCAATTTCCTTGGATGATAATAGTAATCCGCGTGACCACGTGTGATATCTTTCCTATACATGAAGTAGTTTTAATATTTTGTATTTTTAAATAAATATTTTGTTAATTTTTGTGTGAAAAAAATATTTAAGCTAGTAAAACATTTATCTGTAAACAATGTCTGTGGCACAGCGTGAACAAATACGACGCCAGCTTGCCGAAACCGAAAGGGACAATGAAAGTGTGTTAGCTTGACCTAACACATGGCCCAACTTAGTTTTATGTTACATATTACTTTTGTGCTACAATAAAAAAATGTTTTTCACCACATTTGTTTTCTATATAACTCCTTAAACGCTCTAAAATGATTATAAGACATTTTTTTAAATATTTATAATTTGAAAGCTATTTCAAAAGTAATCCACGCGGCCATTCACGTTACATATTTACGCGCGACCTCTGCAGTGTTAATAATTTCTTTTATTGATTACAGCAACATCTTTTAGAGGAGGTTTGAAATAACTCAGAACGGAACGATAGTTGTTGAATTAATAAACACTCATATTTATATTAGTGTTTTTTTGAATTTCCCACTCTTAAGCTTACACGTATTGGAAATTTATAAACTGCATTAGTAATACGTTTAGATTTTACTTTTTCAAAAATATTATTACCCACTATAGTAATCAGAAAAACCCAGGCTTAAAACATAACTTGTAGTTGTTTTCTTTGAATTTTGATCCAAAGTCTTTTAGATAGAGCTTTACCAATGGGATCATCAATCGCGAACATTTATGTATAATATCTAAAGATTATTTTAAACTATTATGTTTTTAGAACAATCAAAAGGCTATGAAATATTTTAAAGTTTCCTCCAAAGCTTTGTGGTGGAAATTTATATACATAATACTAACTAAGTACAACGTACTCAGGATAGACACTTCTTACGACCTTACTTTAAGGAAGCAACCCTCACACGGGATCAAGGAGAGTGTATACTCTACAGGGGGTTTTATATCCAATTCTATAATCACAATTGTTTCAGGCGGTCGTAGTCAACTGGCTTTAAACTGTTCGCTTCTAATTAGGAAACTTTCTAACTAAACCAGAGGACTCATGAAGTATATCTAATTTTTTATGTTTTCTTGGGAAGGGTACTCACGTAGACCCCAATGTACAATGGTTTATTCAACCTAAACGTTTTTACGTTGCGAATCATCGGTGACCTGTACTCCCACTATAAGGGGATCTTCATGGGATCCACATGCCCTTTGTCTTATGGTTATGCTATAGGTCTTCTCGCGTAAAAAGTGGATGTTCAAGATCAGCGTTTCATACATTGTATTTTCCTTCAAACTCAAGAAATACCATCTTATTTCCTGAGTGTTTTACCACCTTGCAGTCAGGCAGTAAAATAAAACCTTTCCACTTAACACTCCAGCTGATCAGAACAAGGACAACTGCTACGGTTTTACATATGATTCTTAGTGTTTGTAGAAGAATTTAAAAAAAGATTATTTATGAAACCTAAACTATGTGCCTTTGCGACAATGTTGTATATTAAACAAAAATACGAATAGGTCTGCCTTTCCACACTTCTCAGAAACAAAACGCCCAGCTAGACTGAAGCCTCTACCGATTCACACGTGCAATACAGCCGATAATAAAATGTCAAGTAATGTTCAGCTGACTTGCTATGATAAGGAATAAGTGAAGCAACAGTTTTAGTGGGAAAGTGGCATCAGTATCAAACATCTTCTAATTTGGAACGTAAGATACAATTAGCAGAAATTTATGACAAATATCTTACTAGTTTAAAAAAAAACCTGTATTAATTTTCTTTAAAAAAATATGATACGAATATTATGCCCCTGATTTTTAATGGAAAGAAAACATTAATAGGCTTTTTCTCAAAAAGGAGTTTTCGTCACTTGTACCCCTTTGCTTTTCAGCCCCTCGTATCTGTTTCATTACCGAGGTTTACAAGCAATAAGGCACCAAACTAAACGGAACGCCTATAGGGCTACGAAAATGTAATCGTTGCTCTGAGCAATTTGTAGCTGTTGTACGGTTTTAAGCAATTAATTGATGGCACAGGCTAGCGGATCACTATTTCTTATGTTAAACGTTTGAAACTTATTACTATAACTGTTTATGGGAGAGAGCTGAAAAAAAACTTTTCGTAAGCTTTTAAGTACAATATAACAAATTCCGAACTGTTTAATTTCCTGACACAAAGAGAAAATTAATAGGATGACGCTGTCAGCTTCAAAGACTAAATATGATTCTATCTTCAAATAGAGCTACTAGTTTACACTTTTTTGTTATTAAAACAACTAGTATTGAAACACTTGATTGTAATTTTTTTTTCTAAATGAAGATGGTCATTTCAGAATTGTCTTAACAACTTGATGGAGTTGATTTTGAAACATGTCTCCTGAAACCGCCATCATGAACAAGGGTTTAATATTCCTAATCAACTGATCGAAGACCAGAACAGTGTTATAGAAAAACTTAATGGCTTGTTTTTTCAAGTAGGATTAAAATTTAGGCTGTTATTTGGTATTTTGCAACATCTTATTTTTGGAGGTGAAAAAAGTATTCTGAAATTATAGGGATTCCATAGACCATGAACTGTTGATCCCTGTAAGTTCCCTAGAACCTATTTGATACTTGTTCATGTTTATATATGAGAAATATATTTCTTTCCTTCGTAAACCTTGTGTAAATTCAGTTTTATATTAATGTTCAGTGTACATTAAGCTTTTACATTCCTAGTCATTTATTTGTTCCAGATATTTGATTTAAACATTAATTTAGTCTAATATGTAATTAGTGTTTAAAAATAACAGACCTAACAAAAACATTTTCAATTTTTTAACATGTGATTATGTACTTCGATTATTTAAAATGACTTATAAACAATGTTTTTTAAATTCCTTCTATTAGCTCACACTCTCCTCATATATATCTTGAACAAATTAATCGTTAATAAAATACGTTTTTATTCATCCAATCAAGTTGAAATACATTTTTTTAAACCTATAATGAATGACAATTGATCTTAATACAATTTTTTCAAATATTTATTCAACAGTTAAATTATAAAAATGTAGGGGGTCTAGGTCGGATTCGAAACTGAGTATCTTCTTGTTCGAAGTCTAGAACTTTTTGGCACTGAACCAACTTTTTATAGCTAGAAATGAACTCAAAGATCTATATGAAAAACCTTCATTTTATAACTTTAAATTGTTGCCATGGATACCACACAATATCATAAATAATGCTCTAGGATTAAAAATGAATGAAAAGAATAAAATAAACAAACTGGATTAACGTTATCGAATTTTGCTTTAATAACGGACAATGCAAAAGCAAAGCGAAAAGAAATTACTTCTTAATGCAAGCGACGAAAAAAAGAAAGCGTGTTAATGGTAACAAATAAAAATAATACATAGAAAGGAATATGGAAAATTGAAAGAAAATTCGCTTTCTATTTTGCCACTTAATTAATATTATTATTCTGACATACGTAAATACATATTTATATTAATTATAATTATAAAATAAAAAAAGTAATAAAATTTTTCTTTGTTGATTTAAGTTGGAATTTACTTTGAAAAAAAAATTATATTGTTTTTAATTCATATAAAACATTTTTTAAACAATCCGTCTTGAATGTTGTCAGTATGTGTCTGGCTCTTTTAATTACTTGAATTACTACTGGAGAGGATTAATTTACTTATGGTTAGGCCTACTAGATATTTAAGTTGTAGAGCCTTAGTTGCAATAAATAATTGTTTATCAGTGCGGGAAAAGCGACCTTTATCTATGCCAGTGATAAGACAACATATGATGTGGTTCCTACAATAATCATTTCTTGTCATTGTTCACTCACACTGAGTTGTTAAAAATCACGACGAGTTGAGCAATGAGTGTGTTTCGCGGTGATCACGCATGCGCGTACGAGAAAAAATACTCTGACTTCAATCCTAACATTACACAATATTTTGTCCCGTTGTTAGAAGATTGTAGATATTATGAATCGCTGAAGGCATAATTAATTATAGATTGATATAACCTACTTTTTAGTCCTATTTACCGATCATCCTTGAGTACTTCCACTGCAAAGTCGTCAGCTTTCGTGACTAGTGACCGTACATCCTACCAGTGTTTTTGCTGAAAGCTATTTACTTAATAGTATTTGATTCCAGTTTTATGTGATACGCGTTAATACAATTTATATAGATATACAAGCAAATTATAACTATGCTCAAACGAAATGTCTCGTAACTGTGAATGAGAAAATGAGAAAGAAATGATGTTTTTAGCGTCCATATGACAATATCCTGTTAAGGTATAAGCAAAGAGGGTTCACGCTTTTTCTTTAAAGAGAAAATCACATATAGGCCCAGGGCGCACCCAGGATTTTGTCATGGGGGGCAGAACTACAACGGGACTGGGGGTTTGTTCACCTCTCGTAGAAAATATTGAATTTTTACCACTCTAAAACTTATGTTTTAAGCATATGCAGCAAAAAAATGACTCAAATTGAGACTAAATCTGTGTTTTTATGTCGTAGTATAGTAGGTTGTTTATTATTATTTTTCGACGAGTACTTTGGGCGTTTTGGTCGTCTTGTTTTTTTGCTTCTCACAAAATGATAATAATACAGTCTAAATTCTAAGACCATAGACAGCAAAAACAAATCAACCTTTCACATATATATTGGATATTTATTGTATTTAGTTGATTTGGTTTTTTATAATGGTCCCAAAATTTACACCGAAGTATACACAATGTTATTAAAACTGTTTGTCTGCTCCTCTTTTCATGGCATCTCGGAAACGTGTTTTAAACTGACGGGCCTAATTAAACCTTGACAATCTTCAACATTGTTAATTATATGTTACGGCCTATTTATGGTTTAGTTAAGCCTCCTATTTATTAAGCAGTTATTCTTTGACTAACGATCCTACTCTAGCGATACACTCTGACGATTAGAGAGAGGTGTAACAGACATAGTGGATAAGGACTATTGTTATGATTGTACAAACGGAAGTTAAATAACTGTTCAATCATCAAACCTCTAATTTTAATATTTCCCCATAATTATCAACTATCAAGTAACTTCAATGCTTATTTTGTTTTACCTTAAGGTGCCAACTCAAAAACATCGTATTTTCCCGCAAAGCGAAATGTTGAGATTTTTAAAATTAACGATACATTTCAAAATTGCTAACATTTTAATGCTACTTAAAGCCTAATAAGGCTCTTACAACAGGATACTTCAGACACAAATAAAAGCAATAAAACCATGTATTTTATCCAAGGGAGCATGGCACGTTTAGAATAAATATAGGCTATTACAGTCCGTTCACTAGAGGAAATACTGACTCGGAGAGTTCAATTTACAAGTAGGCTAAATATTATTTTCTATTGGCCTGATATATTCCCTGAAGATATATCGGCTTCTTGCCACTTTTTAAAGAACATAATAAAACGCTCCCATACCGTGCTCTGGTTGGGCTGGTTTAATTTATGCACCCATGAATGTTTTCTTAGTTTTAAAGAACGTTTTCTATAACAAATAACATCTTCATCGGAATTTATTCATCGTAATTCAGAAAATTATCTATATCTTATGTGATCAGTAGAAATATAGGTGTATCCATTAAAGAGCCAGGTGTGTTATCTGAGATCTGTTATCTGAGATGACGACTCTTGATGAGAGTTATAGGTAAAAGTCAATACATCCGTGTTGAGATAGGTTGAAAGTTGCGTCATATACGTAATAGGACAGAACCAGGCTAAACAGAACTTTGCTAAATAAAATTTAAACTCGGTTATACGATCGTCAGTAGAGGCAGGTATCCAGGGTAGCTGAAAAATAAAAACAATTCAAATTTTACATTTGAGCCCCTATATATATTCCATTCAGAAATTATAAAATTCTCTAGCTTGAGATTTGAGAAATTCGCAAATACTACTCATAGTAAAAACATATAGGTCGACTTTAGGATTAAGAAAATGACAAAAAAGTAATTGTTGCTTAAAAATTAATAAAATAAAATCAGTTTTTTTCAAGGGGTGTCTTCAAGTGATCAAAAATTGTGCATTTAAAATCAAACTTTTAATCGCTACTACCACTAATATGTACAGGTAGATTTTGTTTATTTTAGGAAATAATGTTATCTGGATGTTTGTAAAATGTTTACAAGCGTATACAAACTCCCAGGTTGATTCGGCGGTAAACCTAAATTCTACACTGGTTTGCTGCATCTGTTGAACGCCTGTATTTAGTTCATTCTTTCGCTAGTCAGTTTCGTTTGGTTAACAAATATTTTAATACTGGATAATTCATTCCCCCCATTCCCTGCTTTCAGCAAACAGTTTATGAAGATGGCCATCATTTTCCATCAAGTCGGAGTGGACTGTAGGTAGATAATTAAGGAAAGCTACCGAACCTTTCCATATCTTTCTGATGCGACAGATATAAATCCACGATAAATGTGATTCCTGAGGTACTGTTTCCTGAACTAGTAGTTTGCGTGTGTGGAGGATACCTCTGTAGAAAGAGAGGCCTTGGTAGCGAAAATATAGATATTACGCGTTAAGATATTTTATTATTTATGTTAAAGTCAAGGCGGAAACATGAAAAGTAGAAGAAGGGTTTAAGTTTATCTGTTTTGGCAGACATTTATTATGCATTTACATTATTTATATTAATTTGTCTAAATCCATACAAATTTGAAAATGTTCACAAACTCATTTCCCGGTGACAAAACACAGATTGCCGTACTAATTTTAGTTGGATTAAAAGGGGTTTTCAGTGTTTTGATAAACCAGAGTTTTATTTTTCAAGTTGAAAAAATAATCCACTAGATTTCATTTATGTATCAATTTACTTGGCAAAATATCAATATTTACTGATATTTCTCAGCAGACGCGTTTTGCACTTTGTCAGTGCATTCATAACATTATTTTTTTTGGATAATTTTTTTTTTTTGTAAAAATGTGTGTTAAATTACACGTAAAAACAAACAAATTTGGGGTTGATCCAGCTTTCTGTAAATTTTTTAAAATTATTAAAAAATAATTTTTTCCTTGCCATGTGGATGGGTTATTAATTGTTATGTTGACATAATAAATAACGCAGTCTTGCACAAGAGATATAAACAAGTGTACTATGGTAATATCTCATTTTGACCTTTAGATAATAGAGTCCTTTCGAACTTGACCTGAGAACTCTTTGTTTCATAACCTTAAAAATCGTGGAAATTCCTACAATCAATATTATAGTCTAAAATTAACAATAGACTACTAATTGTTTGATATCATTAAAATTTTGAAAATGAGTTTCCCCAAATTTTGTACTACACTAAATAAAGTACGAAATTTAAATAGGCAATTTTGATACTGTACTTTTTGATATCATTAAAATTTTGAAAATGATTTACCCCAAATTTTGTACTACACTAAATAAAATATGAAATTTAAATAGGCAATTTTGATACTGTACCTAATTTAACGCCACTTTTTTAAAAGTTACCATAATTATTTATAATCTAAAAGAATGCGAAAATAAAAAAAACCGAAGTTCATTCATTTTTGTTTTTTTTTGTTCATAATTAAACATTAAAAGTTATTCGACCCTGCCAGGATTCGAACCTGGAATCTTCTGATCCGTAGTCAGACGCGTTATCCGTTGCGCCACAGGGCCCTATTTCTATCATTGTAAATTTTGTGTTGTAGAGCTCATAAGATTATCTAGCCTATTTTTGTATATTGGTAACCGCCGAGTAAGTTTCTCTGTTATTGTATCTTATTTTAAAATCATTTTTTAATGAAAGAAATTTGTAGGGCATTATTTTTTAAAGTTATATTTCGAAGTCAGGCAAAAGGAAGTTTAATTAAAGTCTTGTCTCTTATTGGTTACAATTTTTTAAAAGATATTGCTGATATGTCAAACATAACACATTTTACGCTAAATAAACTGTATGACATTTACTGGAAAACGGTTTTATAAAAAGCAATGTTAAAATGCGAATGCCTCTGAACGCCAGGTCAGTTTATTTCGCACGCACGCACACTCACCCTTACGAGCGCAGAGGATTAGGGCAGACCCCAGACTGGCCGTATTTCCGCTCCATTGGTCATTAAGTGGTATCTTCTCACCAAAAGCTAACTTTTTAAGTTGTAATTTTAACTAAAAATTGTTTAAAAAATATTGATTCTACTTAAAATTACAAGAAAAATGGTACCAAACAACCCATGATTTACTTTAGTAGATATTAGTCACTTTAACGTATTAAGTACAGTGTTTTCGTTCAGCGTTTTTAGTGTTTTTATTTCATGTTATCCCCTCATGAAGTGACAATAAATTGTAAATCGTTTGGTATCAATTTTCTCGTAATGATGTGCAGAATTAATTTATGCCAAACTTTCTGAGGAGTGTTATCAATTTAAAAAAAATAAAGTTTGATTAAGGAAGCACCACTAGATGACTCATACTGAGCGCCGGCCGGAATGAATACGGCCCGTCCTAATTCTCTGCCTTTCTGTGAGTGAGACTACCTGGCTTTCAGAGGCACTCGCATTTTGCTATTACTATAGTAATTTGAAAATTAGGTATTTTGGATTAAGGCTAAAAACTTTCAAAGAATAACATATTCTGCATTGTTAAACTTTAACCTAGCTTTCCATTATGAGTTACTGTAGAAAATAAGTTTTAAGTTTATATAAATATATTTCCCAACAATTTCTTATTAAAAAGATATGAAGTCGTTTAACTTTCTAAATAATTGAAGTATAAAAACAGTAAAAAAATATTAAACTGGTAAACATTAACTGTTTACAGGTTAAACAGGTTTTTAATTAAAATTGAACAACATGATATTGCAGCAATAGTTTTATGTTTAAAATTGTTATATTTCAAATTACAGTTATGTTTGTTAAAATTATTACTGGTATATTGAGTACGTTTTTTATCTGCCATACCTAGCTTCCTCAAATTACCAATAGTTTTTGGTTTCAGAGGTCCTCCATTTGTCAGAGCTTTGAACACGGTTTTTTTTTATCATTTGTTGATTCCATCTTTCCGTGAGCTACTAGTAATCACTAAACACTTTTAAATGTTTTAAACTTGTCTATAGTAGCACTTACTTTGCTTGTTGAGGACGGCCGTTTAGGGAGATGTGTCCCTTTGTCAACTCAGACAGTAACTGATCGCCGATCACCTCAACTACACAAAACATGACTACATAGACATAACATCTAACCTACAAATTCTTCATAAACAACACAGATATAACCAACGCTACACAACCGAACAATACGAAATGTATAGGCACTTCAAACTACACCCTACACACATACTCAATACACAATTACGTTACAACTCACACGCTCTTTTTGACATCATAACTCCTAATACACACAAAATACACCCACGCCACCAAAATATCCCACCCCCACCCTAACCTATGTAAACCTTGAGATGTTACGGTCTGAGTTGACAAAGGGACACATCTCCCTAAAAGGCTGTCCTCAACAAGCAAAGTAAGTGATACTATAGGCAAGTTTAAAACTTTTTTTATATCTTCGAAATGCATTAACTAATGGTGATTCAATTAAGGAACATAGATATGGAAGGTAAACAACATACCCTTACTCAATATAAATTTTCTGATTTCTTTTAGAAACATTTATGAAGTAAAGTTTTAAAAGTGTAAAATTGTAATACAGTAATTAACATCACTCATACATATTATTGTTAATGACGATTGGGTAATCTTAAACTTTATTTAAAAAAACTAATTATCTTCACAAATATATAAATTAGATAATTTTTTGAGGAAGTTTCAGAGACAAGTCTTTGTTAATCACATTAGGGAAGCTCTTTATAAGTTTAATAATAAAATTGTAAATAGTAATTTAAGTTCAAAACGGAAAAAAATTATGCAAAAGTCAATTTACTAACTCATAAAGAACAAGGATTTAGTTACAAAATTTCTGTGAAAAAACAAATCTTGTTAAAAAATCCTATGATTTTATAAACTGATGTGTGTATGGAATCTAGAGTTATTTGTCATGCATAAGAGTGGAATTGCCTTTTAGAAAAATTGTAATCATAAAATTGGGTTTCATTTATTTGGTCACTATCTATAACTGGGTAAGTAATTGATTTTGCTGTCCATTACCCCTGGCAAAAGTTTTTAAATTAAAATCTTTTATGCGATTGACGTGTAAAAACTTATAAATATTAAAGTTAGTGTTTTAAACATTTCCTTTAATTATAGGTTTTGTGAGTATGTAATTAGTTTCAATTTTAAATAAGTATTGAAAATTGAGGCATTAACTTTTTCATTGTATGAATTAGCCTTTTCATTTTATATATATTGTAGTAATATATAATTTTCTAAAACTTCCATTTTATTTCAGATGTAGCAGTTGCGGTTAGGAACAAAATACAGTTCCTCAATAGTTCAGGTGATGTGATCGCAGACGTATCAGAAAGTATGGACAGTCTTCAAGCACTAACTTACAGTCCTGAACAAAATTTACTTTTTTATAGTGATAATATCCTTACAAATGGCAGTATATTTAGTTTTAAAGTTTTCTCCAACGAAAATAACACAGTCAGTTATTCAGATCTCAAAGCTATTGTTTCTGGTGAGTGGAATTTAATATGTCTTAATTATATTGTAAAACTAATAAAATTACATTTCTATTACTTCTTGTAGATGTATTGGTGTTCTTTCTCAATATAATACATGTTTGTCATATTTTTGTTAATTGATATTTTGCTAAAAAAAAATAAAATAAAGTACATGAAAGTGGTCAGTAGGGGATCTTCTGCTGTTCTTACAGAATATGTAATAACACTTTCGCTGCGAACGGCCTCTAGCGTGAAGGTCATTAAGGTGCTGACATTAATAAAAATTTAATTTGAGAGTTTTGCTTTAGAAAATAAAGAATACGACCATAAAAATTAATTCTGAGCCTTGAAAATGGAAAAAATACTAGGCCACCATTTTGTCTCCAATCGGAGATGGCAGCAATTGACAGTACAGCAAGCATTCCATGATTGTCAGTATTTTATTTTTCATGTTATGCATGTAATTCATATTTGTAACTAACTATATAAACAGTATTTTGTGAAATAAAAATTACCAATTAGTTTTAAAATATTTAATTAAAATTATATAAACATTTTTGCTATCCCATACGAATCAGTATGTAAATGAATGTTTTCAGTTAAGACACTATCAATTCTTTCCAGTTATTTATTCTTGACAATGGCGTGAGACTCGGTTTTGCCATACACACCCAATGGATAACTATTAGTAGCTTTCACAATATTCTCCAAAAACATGTCATCAGGAAGTAGTCTGGACCAGTCATATGGTTGATTTTCTCCTGAGAATGAAACGATAAATTTATTTTCCTTTGTAAACGTAAAGCTGCAAAAGCCTAATGCACTAGGTGTCCATTGAGGATTATAATCTATTTCTTCTTCCAAATTGGAATCAGACAGTTCCTTGCGTAATCGGGATTGCGATCAGGTCACTGTCATGGGGATCTTTGTCGCTTGCCTCTGACTCCGCATATTCCAAAAACCTTATTTGTAGGGTCCCTAGTATACTCTACTGCATCATTGGTATTGAATAAATAGTCTTTAGAAGTCTCAGGCACACCTTCCATGCTGGGAACACTCACACATAGCCACGGTCACACTATCACTAACACTACTGACACAGAAATGGCAGGTAATCTTAATCAAACTAAAGCAAACATCCGACACTGCAACACTCGACAAAGTCTGTTGTACAACGATAGTGCAGATACGAATATTAACGTATCCAATGGTGACTGTCTCCAATCGAAGACGGCCACAGCGAAAGTGTTAATAATTTTATACCCAGCTTAATAAACTAGCCTGGATGTAAATCCATTCTACTAGAAGGCCGATGGTTGATACTTGATAACATAGATTTGTTTTGGGAGATAAGTTTTTGAGCTTTTGAAATTCAGTTCATTGTCTTTGACATGCATAAATCTAGAATTGATACAAAAACTGAATGTAGCCAGTCTGGATTCTTTCAGTTGATCATGTAATTCTGGCATAACTTTGGAGCAATTGAATTACTCTGTTTTATCATTGTCAGAATGAGGGGCACATCTTGCTATGATTTATTAGTTTGTTTGAACATTGGTATCATTTAGAGTTGGGTTATTAGAGATCAGCATGGAAGAAAGTTGTTCAGTGACTGGCCTCTCTGCTGTGCTTTACAAATTGCAACAATTTTGCCATTACGTTTGCTGCAGAGAGTATCACATGAAACTTTTATCACATAAATTATAAGTAATTTTCCAAACTAATCTAAACAAAACTGGTAGTGTAATTTACCTTTATTTAAGTATATATTTTTTTATTTCAGAACAAGATGAAACTGTACAAAACATTGCATATGATCACAAGACACAAATATTATATTGGACCAATGGCTATGGACATGAAATAAAGTGGCTTAAACTTAGTAACTCTACCACACCACAACCTGGTCAAATACTCCACAATTTAGGAAAAAAAGTACCTACTGGGATCGCAATTGATACTTGTAAAAGGTAAAAAAATAACATTTTAATTTTGTAGTCCATACGTTCAGTGAAACTTAATCACTTTTACATTAGTTTATGATTATCCAAGCTTTAAATATTGTAATTTTGTAAAAACTTACCGAGACACTTACAAGACACAGATAAAAATCGCTACAGAGAGATCGAAAACGTTCTGTCTCAGAGTTTTAAAAATTTACAAAATTTAAAGTTTGAATAGTCATAAACTAATGTAAAAGTGATTTATCTTTGGGATTGTTATATATACATGAAGTCATATGAACTTCATAAAGTCAGTGCAACGGAAAAATAACGGACAACAAGAAAAAAAAATTTATATATATATAAGTTATTATTATTATTAAAATTGTAAACAATTTTTTCCACCACTAAGAGCAATAATTTTACCTCATGTGATGAAAGGTGCCATCACAAAAGGTAAAATTATTGCACTTAGTAATGGAAAAATTGTTTCAGTGCAACAGAAAAATAATGGACAATGTGAAATATATATATATATATATATATTTAACGTTATCCATTGTTTTTCCGTTGCACTGACTTTATGAAGTTAATATATTACTATGTAAGTAATTTTATCCACCATTAAGTGCAATAATTTTACCTTGAGTGATGAGGCACCTTTCGGTCGTTGACCATTGTCGAATCACTGATGTTTTTCTGTTGTGGATGTTCGGTCTGTGAAGTTGGTGTCTGTTGACGTAACGCGCACTTTTTCTTGATCTGTGTGTATGATATTTCTATATAGTATGTCTTCTGTATATGTTGTTTGTAGATTCATTAAGTTGTTGTGTATGTTTTTATATATGTGGTATTTTTCTAGTGAGTTTAGTTCTATTGGGTTGTTATTTATTTCCAATATATATATATATATATATATATATATATATTCTTGATATTTTACGTTATCCATTGTTTTTCCGTTGCACTGACTTTATTAAGTTAATATATTACTATTGTAAGTAATTTTATCCGCCATTAAGTGCAATAATTTTACCTTCAGTGATGAGGCACCTTTCGGTCACTTGACCATTGTCGAATCACTGATATTTTTCTGGTGTAGATGTTCGGTCCGTGATATTGGTATTTGTTGACGTTACACGCACTTTCTCTTGATCTGTGTGTATGATGTTTTTATATAGTATGTCTTCTGTGTATTTTGTTTGTAGATTCATTAAATTGTTGTGTATGTTTTTATAAATGTGGTATTTTTCTAGTGAGTTTAGTTCTATTGGGTTATTATTTATTTCAAGTATGGTTAGGTTATTTTCGTAATTTGTTATTTCATGTTTATGTGATATTAGGTGTGCTGCAACATTTGATACTTTAGAATTTTTGTTTTTGAATGCTCTATAATGTTCTTCAAATCTTATTTTAAATGTTCTGGTTGTTTTTCCTATGTAAAAAGCGTTACAGTTGTTGCATGTGATTTTGTAAATTCCTGATAGGTTATGTTTTTCTGAATTTGTTATGTGGTTTGTGTTATTAAGATATTTTATTATTTTGTTGTTTGGTTTGTAAGTTGGAGTGTAGTATTCTTTGTTGTATATATTTGTTATTTTTTCTATTTTGTTATTGGTGTATTTATATTTTAGGTAGATTTTTTTATTTTTATTATTTTCGTGTTCCGGTTGTAGTGTTGTGTTGAGGTTAGGTTTTTTTGTGAATTTATTGTATATATTTTTTATAATGTGTTTGTTGTATCCATTTTCTATTGCTATTTTTGTAATGTTATCTAATTCTTCATTTAATTTTTGTTTGTTATCCTGTGTGTATTTTATTGCTTTATTTATCATGTTACTGTAAGTGTTAATTTTGTGTGTCCAGGGGTGGTTAGATTTGTAGTGTATTGTGGTGTTGTTGGAAGTAGGTTTCCTGTATACTGTAGTTTCTATTTTATTATCATTTATATTTAAAGTAATGTCGAGGAAGTTGATTGTTCTATTTGTTTCTGTTTCAACGGTGAATTGTATGTTTTCGTTGTATGTATTTAGTTTGTTTAATATTATGACGTGTTCGTCGTGAATGGTAGGTTGGTATATTACAAGTATATCGTCTACATATCTTGTCCATAGTGAGATATTGTGTGTGTTTATTATAGGTTTAATTATTATTTGTTCAAAGTGTTGTAAATATATTTCTGACATGACAGATGATATGGGTGAACCCATGGGGAGTCCTGTTGTTTGTTTATAATATTTATTTATTATATTTCCATATTTATATTTATTATTATCCACAATGGATAATGTTAAATATCAAGAATTTAATACCTACCAAGGTAAACAACTGTACCGTAAAATTACTCACATAGTAATATATTAACTTCATAAAGTCAGTGCAACGGAAAAACAATGGATAATATATATATATATATATATATATATATATATATATATATATATATATATATATAACTCCCGATTATCCGTGGGCGGTTTAACCGGTTTGCGGATTATCCGGGGTCTGCCATTGTTTTACAAATATCCAATTTTTATTCCAATCAGATTCATGTGTTTAAATTTCTGAACTGTGAATTACGGCTTAAATACATATTAGTCTTAATAGAAGTTAAGATAAAGGGAATAAATATGGGAAGCAAACCGATGCGGGCCAGCGAAATAAAAGGGCGAGCAGACTACTGTATATAAGAGACAATGACAAAATGCTTGGACGCCCGAAAACTTGATGCGTATCATAAGATTGTAAACAAATGTCAGCTAATCTCGGCTATAAATAGTCTAGGACGTGACATATGCATTATCCATGTCTGTCATATACATAATCGATCTTTATGGCTTT
The DNA here is from genome assembly GCA_036971475.1 of Prosapia bicincta. Classification (NCBI taxonomy): domain Eukaryota; kingdom Metazoa; phylum Arthropoda; class Insecta; order Hemiptera; family Cercopidae; genus Prosapia; species Prosapia bicincta. Next base: position 184,489,975 of record JBAIZL010000004.1, on the reverse strand, counting down.
GTGACACAAGTAGACACTGTGCGACAAAATGGTTAGATCTCACATTAAAGCGGATTATCCGGGAAATTAGGTTATCCGGCGTTGCCGAGCCACCCTATTCCACGGATAATCGGGAGTTTACTATATATATATATATATGAAGTTATTATTATTACTTGTAAATTATTATTCCCACCACTAAGTGCAATAATTTTACATTATTTGATGTGGCACCTTTCGTTCACTTGACTATTGTCAAATCACTCTTTCATTGCAGTGACAATGTTTAAGTGACAGAAAAGTGCCTCATCACATAAGGTAAAATTATTGCACTTAGTGGTGGAAAAAATTATATACAAGTAATAATAACTTCATGAAATCAGTGCAATGGAAAAATAATTTTTTTTTTTTTTAATTTTAGGTATTTGTATTGGACCAATTGTCAGCATTCTGGGGCAACCATAGAACGATCCCTTCTTGATGGATCTAAGCCTGAAGTACTTGTGAGCGAGAATCTAGACCAGCCCTTAGGAATCATAGTGGACCAAGAAAGTCAGCGTTTGTTTTGGATAGACGACCTTATAGGCAACAGTTACAAAATCGAAAGTGCCACATTCACTGGGAAGGACAGAAGAACAATTATTGATAGTAAGAAAATTTTGATCCGTATATCTTTAAAATAGAATTTATTATATTTAGCCCCTAGTATTTGACACATTAATCTGACAAAGAACTAAACATACTTTTCTAACATAGTGATTACTGCTGGATTGTACTCAGTTAATGTGTGAGTAATTAGACATAAATTAATCACAAATTAATTCAGAAAAACCCCTCTAGCCTTTTTTTTCAAACATATAGTATTAATCTGCTGAATTTAAGCTATCTTTATTATTGAAAGCTTTCCCCTAGCATTCACCTAATGCTTTTGGTAATGCAGGTCCTCCAAACTATGCTCACACAGATTTGTAATAAAACCATATTTCTGTTCTGCTCATAAAAAAAAAATAAAACTTATAATTGCTTTTATATGAATATTTTTTTTTATTTTCATAAACTCACTATTTAATTGTATTCTTTCTAATAAATCTGGAGACCATAGAGAGTACCAATGTTGATATATATTCAGATCCTCGATCATACGTTTTTGAGTTATAACTTTCATTAATTTTTGGAAATCTTTTTGAGTCTGTTTTTCTTTACATTTTCTTCAATGGTTTTTGTGGAAGAAGGAATTCAGCAAGAATAATAATTTTTCATATTATGATATATTTATGCATTCATTAAGGCGGTTTTAAAGCATTTGGTATGAAAACGTAGTATTTGAAGACTCCGCCTTATACTTTTTAACATTTTCTAAAAAATTTAAATTGACCAGGTTTTCTGTACTTACAATTCAAACATTACATTAAAAAATTAGAATAATAATTTAAATGGAACACATTTGATTGAATTTATAATCTGTAATTGTCAAAATATTATTAAATTTAAGGAAAATTAGAAATTCATTTTATCTGTCATATAAATATTTGCCTTTCTTATTGTCACCAGATTTTAAAATATTTTACTGATTTAATTACATTTCTATATTTTTAAAAAACCTACAGATACAGATAGAAAGGGAAATTGTCCTAAACAATTGACATGGATAAAGACAGAGTAACTATTTCACAACACAATTAAATTATTCTAAACTAAAAATTTAACTACAAAAATGTTTATAGGTAAACTTTGAGATATATTTTTAAGATCTAATGTAAAATTGTTTTAATTTTCAGGTTCACATCACCAGCCATTTGCTTTAACCATTTTTGGTGGTTATGTTTATTGGACTGATCGTACTAATACTGCTGTCTGGAAACTTTCAATACATGCTAACTCTAACGAAGAACCTACCCAAGTATTAGATGTACATGTAGTCACACCTACAGGACTTACATCGGTCAATAATGTAAGAATAACAGAGAATTTGGAATGCAGCCCTGTTGTAGAACCAGTAATGAAGGTTAGTTATCCTTGGCACATTATCTTTATGATAATACTTCTATATGTTGGTGCAAATATTTGCAAAGGCTTATGAATTTGTAAATTTATAATGAAGATGGTCATAGACTTTAAATTTAGGTTTACCCAAGAGATATACTTAAAATCTGACATCATTAATCTCTCAACCAACTGTTTTCTTTCATTTGAAAACCAATGTAGTTGTCCAACTTGTAGTTTGAATATAAGGGCTATCCAACTGTAAGAAAACGTTCTGTGTTCAACCATTTAAACAAAATTACTGAAATGTGTATAAGAATCATATATAACACGAAGGACTATATAACAAACATATATCATTATCTGGCTTCATGTTTGTAGCAAAGAGAACTGAGTTATTCTATGTTAAATTGGGGTTGGTATAGAAAATGTGTGAAGTCCATGAACTTCAGCAAGTTTATTAGTAACATTGGCTTTTATATTATTCCTGCCACCAAATTACTGGTTCATAGGTAATTTCAGTTATAACAAATCTTAATTTGCTTGTTGAAATCGTCTTGAATTCACTGATTCAATTATAAGTAATTATACCGTAACCGAGTGAAAACTTTTGAACTCATTTTCTGATGTGTGATTTAAAACAATCGTCCTAGTGGCTCTGCTTCGTAAATGAAACAATTGTTTTAAAACGAGTCAGCAAACAAGATTAAGGATTTCACTCAGTTCATCAATAATTTCTTATAAGTCTTGAATTTTGTAGTCCATTACGTTCGGTGAATCTTATTTATCACTTAAACAATAGTTTATGACTATCCGAACGTTAAATTTTGTAAATTTGTTAAAACTTACTGAGAGGGAACATTTTTGATTGCTATGTATGTCTTCTTAGAAGACACTGATGAAGATCGCCATATAGCGATCGAAAACGTTCTATCTCAATAAGTTTTAACAAATTTACAAAATTTAAAGTTCGGATAGTCATAAACTGTTGTTTAAGTCTTAAATCTTACGGATAATCTCTCATTTTTAATGTTAGTAAGGCAATTTGTTTGTTCCTTTAAATTTGTTTGTTGGCAGGTACTCATTCCATTTTTGTTTCTAACATGGAATTGCAATATTTTATACTTTTTTTCAGTAGGAATGTTGACTACTAAGGCCAAAGTGACTACTTTGGGGCCTTACTTCTTGCTTTTTTTATTTCCGGATTTTATATATAATAAAGCAAGATATTCTGTGTGAGAGATATTATTATCTCTCATATAATATTATATTAAGAGATAATATATTATCTCTTATTATATATTATAAAAATATTTCTATGATATATTAACTCTTATTTTAAATGCTGGAATCTTAAGATGATCTGATCATTGCAATAAAAGTTACTGTACACACCCTTTTTTTCATCACCTTAAGACTAGACCCCTGGCTGGGTTAAAAAAATGGTGGTTCTAACTAACAGTGTGGTAAAAATGCTGATATTAAGCCTAAATAAAATGCAATCAATTATATGAATGTAATAACTTGTCGTTTAAAACAAAGACTAGTTGTGCCAGCCTATACATTTACCAACATGATATGTTGCTCATTTGCACCGATGGAGGGATGTAGCTCAATTGTTATAAAATTAGCTGCTGAGTTGTGTCACTAGCATTAAAAAAAAGAGTACATTGAAATTGTGGTTGGAGAAACATTGATTTTGGAAAATTACATTGTTGAGTAACGGATGTTGCTCGATTACTCTACCAGGTTTCAAAACGAATACTACTATAAACTATGACCAGATAATAAAATTGTCACCTGAAAAATGTGTTTTAGTTGCGCTACTTCTGCGTTAAAATTGTAACCAGCAAAACTTGTTTCATCAACTGATATCATGTCTAAAGAAAAGAGAACGCTGTCAATTATCAAAGTTGTTCAGTTTTGGGTAGTATTATTATTAGAGGCATTAAAATTGTTGATTAAGAAATGTTGCTTGTTAGTGCCTCAAGTGTTAGAAAGAAAAAGAATGCTAAAATTGTGACTAAAGATTAGTTTTTTATTTATAATTAAATTGTCATGTAAAAGATATTCTTGGATCCACTAACAGCTGTCAGAACAAAACCTGTAAAAGATGTAGCCAGAGACATTGCCTAGGGAATAAATAAAGGATGTGTGACTAAGTTGCTGGATAAGCTTTAAAGTGACCAATTTAAGTGAAAACTAACTAGATGTCAAACTAGTGACATTTATTATTACTAACGTCTTCCAGCTTGTTTCATCATTATTGGTCTCCAAATGTCCTCAAGTATTTTTTGTCTATTAAAGGCACTTTTCTGTTTATCTTGTTTTTATGATTATTGATAAAGCAGGTCATAGACCTTCCCTGTCCATTTTCGTCCTTTCCTCAAAACTTAAATATGTCTATCTTAACCTCTAGTTATCTATAGTAACTTACCACTACAATCTACTAAGCCATTACTTTTATAACAGGGTTCTTGAAATTCAATGTTAATTAAAATGATATGGAGTAGGGGGGAGGGGAATGCCATGCTAATGTTAAGTTAATTTATATTTGTTAAAAAAATATACAAACTATTTTTTGTCTTTATAGCATAAATAATAAAATTATAACTTATTATAGTAATGGCTGTTAATAATATAGCTTTCAGGTAATATGAGGAAAGCTATAGTAAGACAGAATATCTTATTAATCTTATTGTTATAGGTAATCAAAGCCACAATTGAAAAAATAACACCTGCAACTGTAGAGGAAGCTGAGGTGCTAAATATAAATGTTTCAAATTACTGTTTAAACAAAGGGTTATTAAAACAATCAATGGAGTGTGACTGTCCACTTCGTTATAGTGGATCTCGTTGTGAGATTGACAGTTGTCACAATTATTGTTTACATGGTGTGTGTGAAGTGGATTTTACTGGTCAGCCAAGATGTAAGAAGTGTTCAGACGGTTGGATTGGCGATCAGTGCCATATAAATGTTTGCCATAACTACTGTGTACGAGGTGCTTGTCGTGTTGAAAACTCTGTGCAACCAAAGTGCTACTGTAATGATGGTTGGTCAGGAGAACGTTGTGAAATTTGGCATTTTGAGAAGAAAAAATTAGAAAAAGATATGTTAGAAGTTTGTGAAAGTTATTGTAGGCTTTATACAAGGAGTGAACAGCAACAGAATATACAACCTTTAGAAAATTGCAGGTAATATTACTTTCTATTAAGTAATTGATATTCACTTTTAAAAAATTTTAAAGCAAAAATATTTCTCTTGCCTTTTTGCTATTAAATACAGATGTAGCTGTCAACGACATCTTAATCCTTAGGATTGTTTCATTATTTATAAATCTTTAGTTCACCATATCCTTTTTTCATATGACAAAATATTCTGTAATATTTTTTAACTAACACATTTTGTTGTACTTATTTCAACACAAAATACTTCATAAATGTTCAGTAGCATAATTGCACCTGAACCTTTATCATTTGTCTGATAGAGTACAAAACTTGTTCTGATAGATAAAAGGACTACTGGAATGTCAAAATGCAGAGGAGAAGCCATCTCGAGGAAACATAGATTACTGTATTATCTATGTCTAATGAACATATAATTTTCACCATGTCATCTTACATAATCTTGAATTTTCTATACTTCTGATTAGATTGTCTATTTGAAAAAAAATTTTTTTAACAAATTTTAAGAAGTATTTCAAAAGTTATCTCATTTCTGAATTTAAAAATTTGTTTTTGTAATATGATTATTACTTTTATTTTCTGCTTTTCCTATAATCCCAAGGTGAAGTACTTGTGATATAAATTATCAGTAGAAAATAGTATATACAATCATATTAGAGGCGTAATATCATAATTTGTTAAACGTGGCTGGAATCCACCTTTAGTTTGATGAATCAGGAAAGTTTAATGAAAACGCAAATTTTAAGTATTTTAAACCTCTTTAATGTTGGTTAAAATCCAAACAATTATTGATTGAAATTAAAGAGGGGTATAAGAAATATATAGGATTAAGGTATGTGCATGAATATTCCTTGGTAGAATTATGACTATGTTCCAAGTAATTACTTTTACACAGGTTTTGAAAAAGTAACATAATTACAGTTTTTACAATGTGTATATTAGTATACCAAAAACCTTTTTTTGAGTGAAAAATTTGTGTAGTGAAATATGTATATTGAGAATAGATTTTGAAAACAGCACCAAATATGTAACAAAGATACCATCAAATATTAAAATGTTTTAAAGTAGTATTTGAAACATGTTTTTATTAAATTAAGAAGTTTTTTAGGATGAAAAGTATAAACGGTTTCAATAATTTATTATTTTTATTTATAGGTGTTCATCAGACATGACAGGCTCCACAACAAACAGTTCGTTATCAAGCGATATGATTGCAATTGGTGAAATAAGAGAAGCTTGTTTGTGGAAAGAAATAAACGAAGTATTATTATTAATACTGGGTTTCTTCTGCATTTCACTGCTCATGCTCGTTGCAGTCTTAACCTGGAAGGTATTTACACTTAGGAAGAGACCAAGAATTAAGAAAAGGATTATTGTCAGTAAAGCCACCACACCACTGACAAGCCGCCCTCAACCTGAACAATGTGAAATTACAATAGAGAACTGTTGTAATATGAACATTTGTGAAACTGTAAGTATAATTCTCACATATCAGATGTGGACACATAGATTATTAGCTATATTGTAAAGAAAGAATTTCGTTATTGTTTTATAAAAATTCTGACCTAGACTATTAAATGTTTCTTGATCATTTTAATATATTTTTTGTACTAAATTCATAAGGACAGGAAATATTATCAATGATATTTTTTTTAGTAATCCAAACATAATTAAAAATTAACCCTTCAAGCCAGGACATCTAGTATGTACTTACACTGAGAAAGTTGGGTGGTATATTGACTATATACGCAAGTGTAGCATTTATAGAAATGTTCCTTAGTCTGTTATCTCTTGAATCTGTTGGAACTACAGCGAATTATGTTAATTGAACTATTTTCTGTGTTTGTGGCAAGTGAAAAATAAATACTATGGTAACCGTAAAAAAAAACCTTCGCATATGAGGAACCTACAAAACAATACAAAGAAATAGAAACAACGGCAAATAAAGAGAGAGTTACAAAATAAATTAACTCGTGGAGATAGGTTTACAAAAAAATACTTTAAAAAAAGTGAGGGCATCTGAAATCTCTAGAACTGGATAAGAAGACGTATACAAACCATCTTTGTGGCACCCCGATTTACTGGAACTTTTAAATGATCAAGATGTACCATGGTTGCCCTGGATACTTTCTTAAAACCAAGTAGATTGCATCACAGGTATCAGGAATTATTTGGCCCAGCACTGGTTTGGATATTATGGTTGTGAACTTCAAATATTTGAGGCTGTGTGCTCTTTCAAAATATCTGAAAGTTGCTGTGAGTCTTCATGATTTTTAATGGCTTTTCTCTTGCTGGTGACTGGTTTCAGTATGTATTGTGTTACCAACTCTAGCAAATAGCAAGTAGGCTGGGTGTCCATTCGCAGGTAATTGTGCTAGTCATTAGGTTCACCCCTCAGTTCTTTTAGTAACAAGACGTGAGAATACTGGCTTTTTTCAGAAGCCACTCCCTTTACCATCTTTTCTTTTCCCTCTTTATCCTTTTTCCTATTAATCATTATGAACACCAACTTCTCATAGTCGAAAAAATAAAATACTGCAGCCGTATTTCTTCCATAATTAGAAAAATGTCTCTAAACAAACTTTACACAAGTCAAGAGTTAGGATTGGAACTGAGGTAGAAAGCGAGAAGGAGAACGTGGTGTGTGTACATTAAACAAAACGTATGGTTTGTATGCCCAACAAAACATACGATAAGATGTAGCGTGTAAATTGCTCTTTACCATGCGAGGTATAACTGACAGCGGCTTGTGAAGACAGAATATTTCGTAAAGAAGGTATGCCACAATGAATTTAACTATGGTTATCTTGTGGAAATATAGACATGTAACAAAATTTTAAAATGCTTATGGTAAAAAAACTAATTACAAAATATGGAAGTCAACTAAATTACCAGGCATTCTTCATAAATTGTCTACCACTTGACACAAAGTCAACAGAGCCGACAAAACACAATGACTATTGTGTTACACTAGAGGGTTGACTTTACTATTAATATTCTACAATGCCAGGCACAAAGAATCAAATTGATTTTATTATAGTTTGTTGTGCAAACATGTCTGGTAAAGATGTCTTAGTGGCAGAATTAATAAACAGTCCTTAAAACATTGTAAATGGTTATAGAAATTGTAAAAACAATGTTTCATTATGCTAAAAAGAAAATGAATACTGTTGTGAAACGTACCTGTTACTTGCTAAGTCCATCCTATTCTCTCAACAGTGACCACTCATAAACATGAATATTCTACTATATATGCTTTCTTTGCAACTTTATCTTGAAACTATCAGACTTGATAGACAGCTTTTTTATAAATACACCAGGTTATATTTTCAAGTCCGTTGAGGTGCATACAGTTAATGCTGTTGTATTTTAGAGATCTCATATATACCCTAACTCGCTACTTTGTGAGACCATATTTCAGAACTGTAATACATTAGCATTTTTCTTAACAAGTGCAAAGTTATGAAGATTGACAAAAATATTGACTTTTACAATGTGAATGAACATTTTTAATAAGCCATAAACAAAAGTATTTAATTAGTGTTTCATAGGATTCTGGTGATGAAAATGATGACAACACAGAACACTACTTAAATACCAACTTAAAGGGTTAAGAAGAAAATTATGAAAAAAATATGATAAAAATCTGAAGTTATTAATCCAAAGAATGTTCTTGAAAACTGAGGTAGAAAAATCAAACATACGTCTTAAGTAGGCTTTAGATAATTAATAACATGAAAACATCTGTAATTTTTAGCTTCAAATTAAATTTCATAGTAAATACACAAACACATTTTTCAATTATAATAAAAGCAGTTATAACGAAATCTTGTTGCAGTTCATGACGAGCTGGTTGTTAATTACGTATTACACTTTTTCTATTACTTGCGACCAAACTTTTACTAAATAAAAGTTGTTAAATTGTTAACTTACACTTGGAGGAAACTTTTTCGTCTTACGACTTCTTCAGCTTCGTATTTTTGCCGCTAGGAATGCTGCAGTTGTGCTTCCTCGGTACCATTTTTTTGAAAGTTAGAAGTGATGTGATCGAAGAATATGTGTGATCTGTGCTGTGCTCATTCATTTAAGATGCCATTTTAATGTGTGTTGCTATGTCTATATATTTCATACTGTTCTAGTGTGTTTAGACATAGCAGCATTCCTAACAGCATTCAATACGAGGCTGAAGAAGTCGTAAGACGAAAACGTTTCCTCCAAGTGTAAGTTAACAATTTAACAACTTTTAGTTAACATAAAGTCTGATCGTAAGTAATAGAAAAAGTGTAATAAGCAATTGTAACATTCAAACCTGGTTTCATATGTTAAAAAATTTGGTAGAACAATTTAAAATTAAACTTTTTTAGCTCAAATGTTCTTGTAATGAGTTTGTTTATTTGCTCACTTATATTGTAAATGATAATAAATAATAATATTTTTTTATATGTAGTTTTAAATTTTGCAATATTTGTTTATATTAATTTTAATTAGGTAGAAGAAGAGTATGTTGAGAAATAAATCTTTAGTATTCTTTTAAAAATATATTGCAAACCTATTTGAATTCAGTTGAAATATCATTAAAAATTGGAGAAATTGTGTAATATTAAAAAAAAATTAGGTATATTAACAAAGGTAAGTAAAGAGTAATCTACTTGTTATATTGTTACTTGTGTGTACAATTTGAACTTCTTATGAGACACATAAGAGATAACTTTTATTTGTTCCACAAAATTAGTATCTTATCTTAAATTAATATAGACATTTGGAATTCATTTACAAATTCTTTTTGAATACAAACATTTAATTTGTAATATTTTAAAAATAGAAAATGTTATTTTTTATCAAGAAAAAATTTAATTTAACATCAACATAACAAGCCTGAACACAAAAATAATATTGGTTATTAAATTGATCAAATAATGACTTTACCACAGATAATTTTCTTGCATGTTATCTATTATTTGAACTTGCTTTTTTAAGTATAATTGTTTATTAATAATATACATTAGTTCCAAATTAAATATTGAATGTCATTATATTTTCAGAGGCTAATTGTGTTTGTAATTAATAACAAAAGGGTGATGTGATTTTTTGTGATAAGTTATTCTTAGAAAACTAATTTTAAATAAACAGCATTAATTTAAAATGAGTGTCAGCATGACTAGAAAATTTCCAAATGACTAATAAATTGGATTTTTGTTTTCATTGATCTGATAAGAGGATTAGTTAATATGGTTAAACATACATTGATGTCGATAATGTAAACCTACAGCTCTTTTAAAGCAATTGTTCAATTTCAACTCAGTTTTTTCATGGTATAACATTTGTCTCATAAAAAAACTACTAAATATGGTGAAAATGTTCATAGTTGAAAAATAACACCCACGTTCACTTCTGTGGAATCATAATAGTCTTGCATGTCCAGTGGTCTGGCTGTTTAATAGCTGATTATCCCACTCATTTTACTAAACAGCCCATTGGTTATCCATGTATAGGCCTTAATTTAGTTTACATAGGTTTAATTCACACTACATTCAAATGTTTTCCCCTTATTTCGATTCTTAAAATTTTGTTTAAAACATTTATTCTATGTTTTTTAAACTATTAAGTGCAAACTTTATTTAGGAAGGGGGCTGTGTAAGTAACATTGTGATTATGACAATTTAAGTTTAAATGATAATTTGGAGATCCTGAAAATTCACCACTGGTGGCTCATATGATAAGCAAACTAATAAAAGTTTAACATTGGCTGTAAATTGTGGATGCCTAATCACATTTTTATTACTGTAGACATTTTAATACTCTGATAAGTGAAGATGGTTTTTCTAATTTTTGATATCTCCTAAATTAGTTTCGTGAATAGTAAAATGAGTTACATTAACAAACAATTTTGAAAAAAGCTTTAGAGTTCATTTATCAACTCTTGAAAATTTACATGAAATGGCAACAAAAACTTCTTGTTGGCATTTTTGGAAAATTTGTTTCTTCATTTTTGAAAACTTGTTACTTAAGAGGTATTTTCTCATATTTCAGTACTCCTCCATTTACATTTTTGGGCTATTTGTAAAATTATAGCGTATAATTGATTTTCTAATCAAATTTTTATTGAGTGATGTAGAAAGCCTTCAGAAACATGGGGAAAATAATAAAATGTCGCTAACACAACATAAACTTAAAAAAAAGTTGTTACTACTTTTTTTTCTAAATAAACACTAACTAGGGGCTTGTAGGGGCAAATTCCCCTATTAATATTGAAACAAATTTTAAACTTTTGTATAATAATTTATTTTTTAATACAAATTAAATTTATTATAATTCAAGTGTTTCATAACAAAGTTTCCTTATAAACTATAATTTTTCTGAATGGGTTTTCAATTTGATTTTTTTTATCAATCATATTTTCAATATGTATCTTTAATCCATTTCAAAATTTTATTCAACTATTTTAACATGAGGTTGACCATGTGTAAAAACAAGTTTGATCAATTGAAGCCCTGCTCTTAAGAATGTTTGACCCTGAGCGTTATTTATAGTTATTGAAAAACCAAGTCTTAAAGGAAATTGCTGAAGTGTATTTGAAATGATATGTTAGGATCTGTTGATATTAATTTAATTCTTGGTAAAAATATGATCTTTCCTTTTCCAGAACCAGTGATTATTTTTAATTCAATACACTTGTCAAAGGTATCTGGCATAACCTACTTTCATACTGTTAACATAGTACTCCTTTGTGTCAGTACCTTTAATTGGAGCTATCTCTTACCTCTGTACGATCTTCCAAGCTCCTACAATCTTTCTCTCAAAATTCGGTTTTTGAAATTATATAATAAGATTTGGTTATTGGTTAGTTTGTTTAAGTAAGTCTGAAAAACATCCCGCTTCAAAATTTTTCCACATAATGTACACACAACATTCTTGTTAATTCTCAATTTATTTAAAATCAATAATGATGTTAGTTGATGGCCAGTATAGGAGTATGTAGCAATTGCTTGATCATGTTTATTTATCTATTTTGTGGTGAACATGGCTCATGATAAGATTTTCCAATCTAGTAATGTTATTTTACCAGTTCAATAGCCAAAAGTATAGCTACAATCTCCATGATTTAATAAATTACATATTGTTTTATACTTTATTTTCTGTGTGTATATTAATTCTCCCTAATAACAACTGATTTTTAACCATTTAAAGTTATTAAAACAAAAATTATAGCCATGCTGTACTATACGTCATAGTCAGCTTGTCTTCATTCTGTAGTGCATGTGAAATTAAAGTTTGATACAGGGTTTGTATTCGCTTTTTCTAATATGTTTGATTTTTAGAAGGTCTGTTGTTAGTTTAGGCAATATGCATGATCTGACGAATGTGCCTGTAATAGAAGTTTTTAAAACTAATGTACTGCGTATGTCCTTTATGACCACATATTTTGAATGTTTTAGTACTAAAATTGTTTACAATGATAACTTTCAACAGTTGAAATACATTTTTTAAATCACTTTTTTTTAAAAAATCAATAAACTAGCTGCTATGCTTTCCTCTGATTTTATCAACTCAAGATCTACTACTTCAATTTTTAAACTTGAAAATCATGTTTACATTATCGAAATAGAATAAAGTTTTTTTTAACATCTAAGAGATTTTTGTTTCATTTCAAGCCTAAATTATCTCAGGGATGTTTATCTGTGAAAACTAATCTGAGCTAGTAGACATAGAAATTGAACTTATTTTTAAAACTAATTTTTGATAAATTAATAAGTTGTGTTGTTGTTTTATAAGAAGATAATGCAGGATTAGTGAATCCGGATCAACTGCCATATATTTTGTTGCACTACCACTTGGCCATATATTCGAAATAGACTTGCAGTTATAATAGAGGGCTGATGTTCAGAGTATCTAAAATACATTATACTCAAGGAATAACCATTTAATGCAAAGGGAGTTTCGATAAAGCAGATGCCCTATTAAACAATAATAGATAGATTGTATCTTGAAGAATCATATAATTTTCCAGCTTTATAGAATCATGTAATTTTTCAAAAACCTGCTTTATGATGATAGTAAAATTGTTTTAAAATGTAAATTAGGTAGCAGAACAACTTGATAAATGTCGAGTTAAACTGGCATAATCATACGACTTAATCTTTAACGTTTTACATACAACTAAAATTCACTGTGTTCAATAAATCAGTGCAACAAAATATACATCAAACTGTGATGCAAAAGATGAGAGCATATCATAGACCCTAGGATCTTGGTAAAGTCATCTTGTAACAATATTTTACACATTGGCTGGCAATAACTATGTTCAAAATTGGTAGATATCTATTGTTAAGTAAGAGATTTAATAAAGTATGTGAGGATGTAAGGGATATAAGTTTGTGTAGGCCATACGTAATCTCAGTGTATGTAGTGTTGAAAAACCATCAAAACACCAAAAAGTTAGAACTGGAAATACATATACATTTTTTGTTACTTATGACAAAGGGGAAATGAAATCCATTACAGGTTAATCCAAATATATAAGAACTATTCTCAAAATAAAGTAATGTGTGTACTATTAGATTTAAATATCTTTTTTATTAAAAAAAAGCATCATGGTTGAGGATAAGACAGTGTTGAGAGGAGAATTTATAAACAGCAACAACGAATCTATAAAACTTTTTCATGATTGGCTGATTAAGTAGTAGAGAAAAGCTATACAAATATTGAGATCAGAACAGTTAGGAGAAATGATTTTTAAAAATAATTATTCTAGTTGGATTGCTTGACTTATTAGTATTAGGCCATTAATCTATAATCCTTATATATTAATTCTAGTTGAATAAAATATTCTGAACTCTTTTCTAAATCATAGCAGTTAGTTATGAATATGCAAACTCATTTACAAATGTCTTTATTTATTGTATCATGTGTTACTTATTATTTGGATATGATACAATGTAAGAATGTAACACTTGAAACAAAAATCGTTCATCTTTTATATTTCAGAACTAAATATATCATCAATTCATTACTATGTTTTCTGGTTAGATTAGAATTTTTATTTTGTTTAATAAGTAGTTAAAAGTTTTTAACAAATAGGTTTTTAAAAATAATAATTTTGGAGAGAAGCATGGCATGGTGTAGAGCATCCCTTTTCTTACTTTGTTTTTCGCATGGAATGTTGTCCATTAATTGTTGCAAACACACTATTTAAAGTGTTAATAGCCAATATTATGATTACAGCCATGCTTTGAGCCTGAATTTAGGACACCCTGTGCAGCTATAAGCAAGACGGGAAAGAAAAAAGAGGAAAGCAAGAGCCTTTTAGGACACATTGAACTACCACCGGATGATCTGTACTGACCACCGCTTTTTGTTGTTATTGTTGAACATTTTATTTATGAAAGAAATTAGATAATTTTTAAAAGGGGATGTACGTTGTTAGTATTAACCTATTCGGTGATGTTGAAATGCTTTTCTCTTTTATTTAAAGTTTACAAGGTTTTAAGAAAACAGATGAACTGTTTTTTACCGGATTCAGTAGCTGGAAGATTGATTTAGTTCCATAAAGTTTTATTTTCTGTAATGATTATAAAATTAAATTATTTTTGCTTAACTGGGAAAATGATATTCGTTAGTAACTGTCAGATGATTTACTCAATAATATGAACGATTAATATTTTCCACTTTATTATGAATTCAGTTGAAAAATTAACAACAATAGAAAATTATACAAAGTTATGAAGTATAAACTTATAACTATAATATCAATTTTATAAAAACAAAAATTGTGTAGTGTCATATACATAGCACATATCTAATATAACGTGGTGAAGTTAACTCTGTTTATTGTTTCCAGTTAAAATATATAAAACATTTTTTAACCAATTTTATATTTTTTATTGTGTTAAAAAATTCTATACAATTTATTAATTTTCATTGAGCAAGAATTATCCTTCGTATCAGAAATAGGCTGTTTAGTTTTCTGATCATTTTGTAAACCATTTTATGTGATTGTTATAATTAATTTTTTAGCTAATTATTGCCAAATTTTGCAGGGAAGAGTTATGTGTTAAAACAATTTTAAATTTTGGTAAAAATTTAGAATACACATATTTGAGCTATAATAAAAGCTAAGGAAAATTAAAAAGTAAATATTTTTTTTATGGAATAGAAACCCAACTAAATGGGAATATCTCTAAAAGCTGTAAATAATTTTTTAACAGTTCTATATAGCTCTGAAATAGGTTATGTTTTCTTCTTCTTTATTGTATTTTATATACCTTAAATGGAATTTTTAACTAGTTGACAGAGATGAAAAAGTCAAATAAGCTAGAGTATTTCTCCACTTTTATCTGAATAATAAAGCTGTATTTATTCTATACTGTATGGTATGGAGCGTTTAAAATGAAAATATCTTAAGGAAAATAATAAATGAACTCTATATTAGCAAAAGTAAGTAAGTGTAACTTTTCTGTTTTAAAAATACCATGCATAATAAAAAAAAGGTATGAATTTTTTGTATTACATTAGAAATCTCCTTCCTCTCTCAATTAGTTCTAATGATTTAGAAAAGTTTTTTTATGATGCAGAATCTCTGCTTTTTCTGCTACTGCCAAATAAGTTATTGAAAAATGTTATATATATATATATATATATATATATATATATATATATATATATATATATATATATATATATTTTGTCCTTCCATTTCAGCAGTTTTAAGTGTATTTAATTGAGTGTAAACTAAAACTATCACTCAATTTTAAATTTTATAAATTTAGTCAAACCACATTCTGTACACTCATAGCTAAAAGCAGCAATAGTGGTGAGATACAAGTTGCCCCAAGTGACCTTTTTTATATGCATTTTGCTTATCTCAAGGTCACCAGCATCAGCATGCAGGTGTAACAATTGACCATATTTTTTAAAATATCTGTACCTATATATTTTTTTTAATTCTTAGACAAAATAGCTAACCAAGTTATTAATATTTAGGATTTCAAAGTATCTTATGTTGCTCTTTCTAAACATTTTGAATCTATCTTAAAATTGAAGAATCTTAATGGCCTATAGTTTTATTGAATAATGATTGGATTGACATGCAAAAGGATTGATTTCCAACACTCTACTTGAAACAAAAAATAACCACATTATTCTGTTTTAAGTAAATTTAACTGTAATATTTCCCAAAATGTTACTTATTTCTAAAATTTATTGATGTCACATTTTTTATAAAATTCTTATTTTTTTAAATTTGGACTCTTTCATCTAGAGAATTTGAAAAGACAAAAAAACTGTTTTTACTACCAAAAATTTAATTGGTTCTAATATGTTGGAATATGAATTCTAAATTCAAATTACACAATGAAGGATAGTCTGATAAAATTGGATAACTTTGTGCTTTTAATAAATTGTGGAGTTGTAATAAATTGCAAGATCATAGATTTGCAAGAATTAATAAATTTGATTCAATACAAAAATATAGACTGACTCGGAAACTGATAATTTTTTTCTCCTAAAAAAACCTGATCTAATTTTTACTGAATTCTTAATCATAAAAATAATTTAAATCATATTTTCTTGGTAGACAAGTTAATATCGGATGTGTCCATGTTTGGTATACATCCACTTTTTATGTAGTAAAATGTTACAATCATAAAATAGGCCTCATCAGAAATAAATTTTAACCTCTGGAAAACTTGAATAAAAAGATGTCTCAAGTGTTCTTTTAGTTGATTTCTCTAAAGTTTTATTATTAATTTTATTTGTTTGTGCTATTGTTCTTTTTAAACATCTTTCAAAGATTTTTTTACTTGATCAAGAATTTTGTGTAATTTTCAACATTTGTTGAGTTCTCAAATAAATTTGTATGAAAGTGGAAATTTATCACTAGTAGGCCTTTATAGTAATTAGAACTGATGAAAAAAACTTTTTTTTAAATTATCTTTGTTAACCACTTTATTTCTATTAGAATTTTGTTCAATATTAGTGTTTTCATCACATTTAAGTGATTATTTCAGGACTTCAAGGATTCTTTTAAGAAAACTTTAGTTCTTCATATAATGGAAATTTTAAAAAATATAAAATTCATCATGAATTATATTATTTTTTTATTTCCTCAACTTATTTTTTGTAAAATACTATATTATTTAATCAATATTTTCACCTACCAAACACATATTATTTCTTTAAAATTCTTAAAGCCAACTATTTATTACATTATTTTTTAAAATTGATTTTAAACCATATTGTAGTTCTTATTTAAATTCTAAAGTTGCCTCTGTTGTTTTTGTTTATAGAATTTATCATGCATCATCTTTTCTCCACCAACATCAGTTCCTTCCCCAGTCCTCTGGCTTGCCTATATAAACAATAAAAATAATAAAAACCAAATGTAGAATAAAATGGCGGTAGCTTAATTCATGTTTCTGGTGTTGTAATCAGGAATTATTATATTTCTATAGTTTAAGTGACAGCTAATGATAAAATTTGTTTTTTTATTAAGTTTTAAAGAAAATTTTTATTAAATAATATGATTTCAGCATCCCTGAAAAATCAGCTGTAATGAAGCAGTTAACAGCATTGTGATCAAGAAACTTTTTGCCATTAAAATATATATTTTGTAAATATTTTTTTTATACAAGTTTTCAGTTTGTTAATAAATTGAAACAAATAAACATCCATGACTGAATGTTTAACCTAAACTTAGTGAGGCCTTATTATACTAGCAATGAAATTAATATGTATATATTATGTATATAGTATTGTAAATAGCAAATTTTCTACCTTTATAAGGATATTATTGGTTTTCTTTATATATAAATTATTATAAAAACAACATAGAAACATGCTTTTTTATGTAAAGTCCATTAATAATTACAGATAATAACGGGTAAAGTTGTTTGTTTTTCTTTAATTTTTAAACTTATTATCACCTTTGTATTGTTTTAAAACTTCTTTAACACATTTTAAAAGTCTGCCTTATAGCAATTACTGTCATGTTTTAAAATTCGTCATTATTTTCATATTTGCACTAAAAATATTAGAATAGTTTATCTAAGTGTTATAATTAGTAGCATTAACTTCGTGTATCATCAGGCATTAGGTTAGATGTTGAAAAATTTCATGACTAAAAGTTGAACAATTTGAGTTATGTGATCAAGGCTTATAATTCATAGGCATCTATCGTGTTTTTTTGTCAAAATATTGAATATTTGCTTTAAAATGCCTTGCACTATTTTTTGCAAGGTTATATAATTCTATTAATTTGTATAAACTACAATGTTTAAATTTATTTTAATGTTGATAGGATCATTCTTTTATTCTTTCTTAAATACCATTGTCAAATTTTATTGGCACTCTAACAACTCTCTTATATAAATTCAAAAGTTGCTACAGAATTTCACCAGTAATAAATAAACCTCTTTAAAAAAATAGTGCTATAAAACTTGTTGAAACAAGAAAATATGGTTATTTAACAAATTATTTATTTTAAGTATCTCAACAGTCCTTTGCAAATAACTGTCCTGAGACAGTAGTCTCAGGCCTGTTGTCTCAGTAGTCAGTAAATTTATGACAATCCTGTAAAAACAACATATTTGTATATGATACTAAGTCTTTTTTTAGAACTATTTATGTTTTAAATTATTGTTTTAATTATATTTCAATATACTTTGATAAATCATATAATTAAAGTATTTTAATTTTAAAATTGAGGTTATTTTAACATGTAAAAGAAGAATTTCTTGATTTGAAATGTAATCTATGTATCAATGCTTACCATGGGTAAATGATATGTTAGATTCTGTAAAATATGTAGGTTAAAATTAAATTTATCATTTTTTAAATATTTAAAATTGAAATATAGCATTTTTATATATATTTGAAGGGTTTTATAGCTATAGATAAAAATTTGCTTATATTTTTAAAATATATTTTAAATTATTTCATTTTTATAGCACATAAACATTCAAATTTAGTTACCTCTAATTTAATACATTTCTATTCATAATTACCATATCATGTTAAGATTTTTAAATACAATGAAAGCAACAAATGCAACAACTAAATTAAAACTGAATCTGATTCAATAAAATCTACAAATTTACAAAAATATTCAAAGAAAAATCATTTTTTATAAACAGAAAATAAAAGAGAGAAGCAAACAGTAAAACAAAAATGGTAGTTCCTAGATAAGAGACAGTTATATGATGGAATCTTATTTTTATAGAAGGCTGTGGCGAAACATAATTGTTCTGATGAATTCAGTATCATTGTATAAAGATAGTTAAAGACTGTACTTGATTAGTTTTAAGATAATTATTAACAGAAAGGTTTTTGAAGGTTCGTATGGCAAAATGTGTTCAATCTTCCTTGAGTTTTTTCTGGGTAGCTAATTTTAAAACTTTCCATCCTTAAACAAAATGAAGACAAATATTTATGTGAACAAATTAATATAATTTCCGGCAACAAAAATATTTTGAAACCCTAATTTCTGTAAAGATATTATAACAATCTGTAGTTTTTTGGGTTTTTATAAGGTAAATTATTATTTTTCACTTTAATTGTATGGTTATAATAATAAAGTATGGACAAGTCGAGAATATTTGTAAATTGTCTTGTTTTGGCAAAACATTTTAGTTTTAGGTACTAATTAATTTTAAAACCCAGTACATATTTTAACAATATATTTCAATTTTTTTATTACATAAGATTTTTTTTCAAATTCAAATTAGGTTATATTACCTTGAGAACTGGATGTACTCTATAAACAATTTATTTGTGTATAACAGTTTATAATGAATTTTTTTTAAACTGGAGCTCTTAATAGAATTTGTTCTTATTAGAAATTTGGTTATAGTAGAATGTTGCCAAAATATGAAATTACTCCTGAGTGGCATTTCAAAAGATTAACTATATCTTATAAGGGAATTAATGTCCAGTGAATGTGTAACAAGCCACAATTTAAGATTCCCAGTTGGTGGAAATATATACAGTGTTGGGTAAGATATTTCCTCAGTATTGTTGCTATTTTTCATACGTTATTACTTACATACATGCAGAAATATTAGAAAACTTTGCTTTGTGTTTTTGGTGTTGTTTTATCACTATTTTAACTTTCAATGAATGTTCGTGACAACAACAATACAAATACATCTTGAATGTAGAAATCGTTATAGGTAATTTTACTCCAAGATATAACAAGTATTAATTAAAACAAAAGAAATTTCTATTAAATTTGCTTATAATTCTACTATACTGTAGTTATAGATCAGATTACTTCTCTGTTGAAAATCGTATATTTTATATACATAGTAGAGTAACAAATAGACCTATATCATTGTGTATTAAAAATAAATCATATTTTTGTGTTAGTTTTATTTTAAATATAAAAATTAATAAATTGTATATACATATATTTTACATATTCACGTACAATGAAAACTTTTGGTTTTGTCTTTTTGATAATGTTTACTAAACACTTTGTTCATTATAAAAAAATTATTCGTTAGTGTTGTGCAAATACCAACAATTAAACTTGTAAATATGTAGTGTATATGTATAAAACATTATATCACAGAATATACGAACATTAACATTTCTGCTGAATTGCGTTTATAATCCAGCTATATTTTACTGCTAAAAAAAATGTAGCATTTGCATTACATGTGGCTTATTCCTCCCTAACACTGTATATACGTAAAATAAAACATTAGACCACAAATTAATGTAAGTTAGAGATTTAATTTATATTAGTATTTATTTTGTCTGTAATATATGTACTTATCATTATATTTTTTCAAAGAGTGTAAAAAATATTATGTAGTTTACCATAATAAACATTCTAGATTTATTATAATTTATAACCTAAAGTTTAAAGAAATTGTTTTAAATTTAAATTGTAAGTTTGAGTTGAAAATACTTCTTGAGTTTTAGAATAGTTTTCCCCAAAATACTTTGTTTTGTTTGGCTTTATAAGTTTTTGCTAGTTTTATAAAGTAGCAAAACATGTTGCTTTGTTTTTAAAATATGTAATATAAATTTTATTATTTTTTAAATGGTGGCAATATATGGGGTTTATTATAAAAGTAATTCACATTTTCTTGAAAAATTAGATATTGATCGTTCTGGAACAAATGTTTAAAATCCCTCAAAACACTCTCTCCCAGCATCAATAATACACTTGCCATGTCTGGAAGGCAACCTGAAACTCCTTAATAGAAACATACTTCTTAGAAATGTTGTAACATCCTTTTGGATGTTTTCCAAAGACTCCCAATGCTTCCTTTCAGCTCTCTTCAGTCGGAGAAACAAAAAAATTCAAACAAAGCCAATTTGAGACTATAAAGAGGCTGGTGGACCACCAGAGTATTGTTCCAAACCAGGAGTGGTAACTATGACAGCTGTGTGGTTGACAGCATTGTCATGGTTGGAGCTTGACCATGTCTTTGATATCGCCCTTCTTACTGAGTTGGCATTTCATGTTTTAAGAACCTCTAGGTGAAAGACTGAGTTGACAGTTTCTTTCTCCGCTACAAACTCAAAATTTAGATTCTTTGTTTGTTCTGGCCGTTTTTGGGCATCCATAACAAGGTTCACTGGTCATCTCCTCCTAGCCAACCTTGAACAACTTGTGCTACCTCCTGGACTGTGACTTAAAGCATCTTAAGTGTTTTAGTTGCTTTCTTTTCAAGCCGCAGACAAAATTTATGGTTGTGTGTCTGTTTAAGCAAACTTTCTATGGTACCGTGTTACAAGTGAAAAACATTTCATGCGAAAGCACGTCTTCTTTCTACTCTACCTGCTTGTTGCAAATTGGCGACCGGATGAGTAAGGAAGGAGAGATTTCCCTCCACATTTCCCAGACTGTTTACACTGTTGCGATGGATGGTCTCAATAGTAAAATCATGTGAAATACTTTAATAATGGTCCCTTGAACTTAATTTTTTCATTTTCAAGTGTAGTCATTTTGTACTTTGTTTTTCATATTTAACTATCGTCATTTTTTACTTACAAACCAAATTTAGCCTTACTATAATATTTAGCATAATACTTATAATAAACTTCACTTTGTACTTAATATTGGCAAAATACTTAGTGGCTTATACAGAAACAAGTAGTTTTAATACATTTAAAAGGAGTTGTCATAAAGTCTTTTATTTTTTACCTGAGTTTAGTAAAACATGGTCTTTTTTAATTTTATTATATACTTGATTTTATTTTTTTAACTAAAGAGTTTTTAACTTGATTTTCTTGTCAGGGAGAAACCACTGCAAAACGTTGATGATCTTGCGCAGTAAACTGATCTAGCATAATGTTTGAGACAATGTTTTAATATTTAAAAAAAAAAACACTTCTGTAAATAATAATATTGTTCCTACTTATTTTGATATAAACTATAAAGGTAATTTCATCATAAATTTCAACAGATGAGTACATTTTCCCCATGTAAACAAAAAATATACAGATAATTAGATACAGTGACTCTAGAAAATGGGGATAGAGAGCAAGTTTAATGAGCCTTATTGTCGATGACTAGAATGATGGAAGGCAGTTGGTATTGGGCATAGTACAACCTCGCAAGGAAATTTTAATCTATATATATATATTTATATTTATTTATTTATTTATTTATAGGTTAGTTTTGGTTGGTAAAGATTATTTAGATTTTTTGGACTAGGAGACTGACAGACTTACCTGGTAAGAGTCCACTCTGTAGTCTTGAAATAGATACACATAAAAGCACCTAACCAATGATATATTTCAACCACACAGTGGTCTTTGTCAATCAAAGAGAAAACACAAAAAGAAACAACTTATATTTATTTTATTTCATTCTCTCATATTTCTTTTTGCGTTTTCTCTTTGATTGACAAAGACCACTGTGTGGTTGAAATATATCATTGTTTAAGTGCTTTTATGTGTTTCTATTTCAATACTACAGAGTGGACTCTTACTAAAGTAAGTCTGTCAGTCTCCTAGTCCAAAAAATCTATCTATATATATGTATAGAGAGAGACAGACAGATAGGTTCCTTAACATTTAACTATCTATTGGAGATCTAGATAATTGACAATCTAGATTAAAAATATTTTACAGAATGCTGATCAGTTTAAGCTTAGTTATTAAATTAAAAATCTGAGTTTAATGAATTTTGTACTTTAGATAATTTACTTAATCCTATTGTTATTTTGTTGATGGTAAAAAGTAAAAGCAATCATAGACAAATATGTATAACATTTTGAAAGTTTCCCTGGTTTTCCCCAAACTTTTAAGCAAAATAGCAGTTAAAATTAATTAGGTGTTTATATCACTTAGTTTTATGTTTTAGCTGCTGTTTTCATAGTAGCAAATCTTATAATAAGTCAATTTTGATTCAGTTTTTATTTGATGTGAAGGTTTTTAAAATGTTTTAAATTCAATCATTTTAATATTTTAAAGTATAAATAATTTATTTGTGTTTTTTAAACATATTTGTGTATTTTTAAATATTTTTTCTGCTCAATGTAATTACATTTTATTTTATTATTTTCTTAATGCTTCTGAGATAATTTGTACATACTTAGTTTTGATTATAGTAAAAAGTAAATTGTTTTTGAAAAATTACAAAAATATTTAATTTATTAAATTCTTGGTTTTATTTAAAGTATTACTTGGTTAAGATTCTATTTATTGTATTTATGTTTATAAATGACTTAATTTGTTTTAGGTGCAACTCTAAATTAAATTTCATTTATTTATTAAGTTACCATATTCTGTAGAAGATCTTTATTTCAGTTTGTCAACTTCTTTGACATTAAATTATACCTTACATTGGGCATTTGATTATTATTTTTCCCATATCCTCATAATAAAGTGACAATATTGAATTACACTATAAGGCATTGATTATTTGTAAATACATGGTGAATTTGCGGCTTAATTGATACCAGCCATTCAGTTAATGTGAATTTAGTGACGGTAAGGAAATGGTTTTTATTAAATTGAGTAATGTTTGTGATTTTACACATACAAATTTACTTAAATTCTGCTGCACTTAAAGACATTCGCTTTGGCCTAAAAATGCTTTAATATCTCTGGAATGCTTAACCCTTAGCACTCGACTGTCGGGGGAGCCCCGCCAAGCGTATATTGCAGTTTACTCGTATGTCGGGGGTCACCCAACACGATTTTCAAATGCCTATAACTCGTCTGCGGCGAAGCCCACGACATTCAATCTTTTACCGTTTGGTGCTACACTCTATTGAAAATAATGTGAACTAAGTTGAAAATGCCTAGGAATATGTGATTCATCACCAAATCTAGTTTGCCGCTACGCTATAAGCTGCAAGTAGGTTACAGTTTTGCCGTTAATTTGTTACTCGTAGTTTGCCGTGGCTTCACGTGCAATTAGTGATTCTGAAATTCCTGATCTTTTACTTGATCCTGATATATTAGAATGTAGTTCAGTTTCATAAACAAAATAACTAAACCAACAGGTATTTGTAAATATAACCAGTTTATGGGTGGTATAGATATAATGAACCGTGCAGTTTTACAAGACAAACAAATAAATGGTGGAGGAAAATGTTTTTCTGGCTATTAGATGTAGCTGTATTAAACAGTTTTATTATCTATAATAACAAAAAAAGGAAATGAGAGAAAATCCTGTTAAAAAAAAATAGTTTTGCCAAAACTTGGTGAGGGAACGCATTGGTGATATCAGGAATAACCCGTATAGTGAGAGGGGTCGGCCGTCAACTACTGAGAAAGAAGAAAGACTGAATTAGAAATTACATTTAATCTTTTCCAATGATAAAAATACTTCTAAGGATTGTGTAGTTTGCAGTAACAGGAAGATAAAAGGAGGTAGAAGGGAAACAGTTTTTCACTACAAAACAAGCGGCAGAAAACCAGGACTTCATTCGGAAGACTGTTTTCAAAGATATCATACTCTGCAAAATTACAAATAAGATAATAAAATCATGTACATAGTGTATTAGTGAATAAAAATAGCTTAGTTTACTAAAAACATGTAAGAGAAAACAAAGTTTTCTATAAACAATAATGCAACCTGCAGGTGAGGAATTTGTCCCAATTTAATTACAAGTGGGAAGCAAAGCATGTTACAAAAATCCAAGCGCTAAGGGTTAAGTAATTTTCTCAGTCAGTTTTCTGTTTGTTTAATTCACTTTCTGCAATACATTGTGTTCTTTAACTGTATAAAACAACTGTGGCGTAATGTTTAATTAAATAAGGTAAGGTTTTAAATAAAGGAAAACGTTATTGTGGTGTAGAGGTTTCATTTATTTAAATTGTGTTCATTGTTAATATGTTAAGTTTTTTAAACCTTTTTGTAATGTGGTAAAGGTTAGACATAAATTAAAATGTTTGGTTAATGTTTACAATTTAAATGGTTACTAGTATTTGTTTAGTGGATAGGATTTTTCCTTTCCTCATAGACATTTATGTTTCTAAAATATTCATCCTGTTGATTTATGGATCAAGAAAACATAATATTTACAGCCAATCTAGAAGCTACAGGCAGTACAAAGGTACCTTAAAAAAAACAAGTTTTAATACATAACAATCACTAAGACTATCAAACAATGTCTATTATGCAGTGCAATATATACATGAAAGATATTGACGTATATGACCAACTAAATGTCATAACAGATATTTGATATGAATACATTAAGGTGGTATAAAGCAATATTTATATACAATTGTTGTAAATGGATCCATACTGTGCAACTTTAGATTGCAGATATATTAGAACTCTTTACCTCCAACATTTAAACTCAAGAAATTACTCCAAACAACAGACCTATTGAACACAAAATTGTAAAAAAATTAGTAATTTAAAAAAGATTTTACAAAATGTAAAAAATTGTAGTGGACTTTACCATAAAATTAAACAACCATTTTCATGTTATCTTGACAAATTAGTTCTTTTTGCTGTAAAATGCTATGGCCAATCTCACAGCTTAAAAAATATAAATAAGGTAGGGTTGTAGATATTGTAAATACTTCAGTTTTTATATACTGGCTATTTAAAGCCATTTCTTTAACTCGCTGCTGATATAAATTTTCGCCGGGGACACTAGCGAGTTATTCATTATTTTGTCTTAGTCTATTTTTTTTAATTGATTATTATGTGTAATCATAATTAGTAAAAACAAAGGTTACTTACGGTTTGAGGTTTGGCTCCCTCTATCATTGTTCATTTTGTATGGACACAAGAATGCACTAATTATAAAAGATATTTACTCTAAATATTTTTCAATTTTAGAATTTTATTTTCATGTGTTAGAGTTGAAAGCACTCTTTTTTTATATGTAATGCAACTTTACAACCTTCACACTCATATTTTGTCTCATACCACTTGTGGCATTATTTATAATGCCAAATAGCTTTGTAACTCAGCTTTTTGGGATCAGCTATTTATTTCAGGGCATAATCATTAATTTCATTCAAAAAACTCGTCCCACAAAAAAAATTTAAATGTTTAATTTTGTAAAACTATATCCTAACTGTTCGTAAACATGAAAGTGAAGTAAATGGGATATTTTTTACTACGTTGGATTTTTTATCCCAAAAAAATTGGCTTTTTCCCCTCCTGTTTACAAACATTTATTGAGCCTTATTTAGGAGGATCTGTATACAATGATCTATTGTTGCATGTGGTGTTAATGGCAGGCATGTGTGACAGCAAAGGTTCAGATGTACTAGGGTCTGGACATCATAATAGAGGAGCAAGATTTGGGTATTGTCTGAATATTTACCATGTGACTAAATTGGTCCAACAAAAACCGGTATGTACAGTCACATTAAATCCTCATTGTCACTACATATACTCTCACTCACTTCCAATAAACGGTCCACCTCGGACGACTGCAGATTTTTCATATTTAAAAAAAAGCACAACAAACATCAGCTACTGACTGACTCAGAGTAAAACCTATACTGAGCTTCTCCTTTGACATAAAAACTGCTGAAGCATTCTATTATTTTTAGATGTCTGAGAGAATGGTTATAAATATCTTTCTTTATGCTATAAGTTTCGAGAGTCGATTGGTATCTCTTGAAAAGCACAGATGTCTAATATTGTGTGTGACATATCAGAAAATAAGCTCTCATAAAGCAAACAAATCAATCAAACAAAAACGACATTCATGACTGGCTGGGCTAGTCTTTATACCTTCTACTAATAAATTGTCTGACTAGCTGACCTAGTCCGTAAACTACAATGGGTTAAAACTGGAATGCTTTGACATCACCAAAAGGATTCAGTTTGCATCTAATAACTAAATTTATGTATAGCTAACATTTGTTAGTGTTTTATGCAATAATACATTGTAGCTCCTATTCTACAATGCCACATCTAATTTATTAATAAAGCAGTATAAAACTGCTCTTTATGGACAATAAGTCATACAGTTGAGGATAAGGCTAAAGTTTAACAGAATGCTTATTTGGGTCATGGTGAAGTTGTTTCCCATCATAAACTTGCAGAGCTACCGTCACAAATTGGAGAATTGAATAGTTCAAACTAAACAATTCAATTAAAGTACTAAAGTACAAGCCTTTAGATTAAATTCAGTTAGTTGCTAAAATAATCATCTGTAGAATTAAGCAAGGAAAGACACAAATAGTTTTTCTAGTGCGGACAAAGCAGGTACCATGTCATTATCCTTTTCCAGGAAAGCTATAAGATGAGTCTGGCAACCATAGACAATAGAGAAGGGTCCAAAGTGGTTAAGACAGGGAAATCCAGTGGCCGATATAGCCTGGGAAAATAACCTTGTACCGTTAGGTTTAGCTAATTGTAGAACTGTGGGAAACTTATAAAGAACGTATTGGTGGTAGTGGGAAAGATTAGATTTTTGAATAAAAACTAAATGATCGGGGAAGTTAGGGAGTTTTGAGAGGAGTCTCAGAGGAAGACAGGTTGGTGGGGACAAGGATGGAAGTGTTGTAAAGGGAGAAATTGATTAAATTAAGTTAAGAGTTTTTTTATAAGTAAAATTTAAAAAGTGGGACGTAAAATTTTTTTTTGAAATATAAAGTAAGTTTTTTTTGTGTCAAGTGTAAGCGCTGAAGTGAACAAAGCCAGGATTCCAGGTACTCTTCAGAACAATAAGTATTATTTGAATATAAGTGTAGACAACAGACATCTATCTTTTAGTTCAGAATAAATTTTAATTTCATCAAAATTTATAAAAATTATTCTAGTTTCACCATTTCTAATTTAAAGGGAAAGTTCCCGTAATAGCAACTTAAGAGCAAGAATAAAATTTTAATACTGTTTTTTATGTTATTTTATTAGAAATCTAAAGCCTCAGAAGTCCACCTTCTATCATTGTAATATTAGTTAAGATATCAATCCTGTCACTGCAATATATTAATATAAATTTGGAATAATGTGTAGAGTTAATTGAAGAGAATAAATGCAAGTGATGTTTAAAAATTGATAAAATTGTTAATTCTTTTATAAACCTGAAGGTGTGACATTAATAGGTAAGGTAAATAAATAACATTAAAATAATAATTATAATTATAACAAAAGTTAAGTTATAGTAGATACATTAAAAGTTTTACGTTTTGAAATTTAGGAACTAGGAGTGAATTACCCCCCATAAGACTTATTTTCAATAAGTTTGTAAATAATTGCTAAGCTTAATATAGCCTAAAAGAGTATTTGACATTAGGTGAAAATTTGGGGAAAGTTTTGCAATTAATGTTCTTTCAAACATTTCATTCATAGGAAAATATAGTATAAAATTAATATGCTTTCCTGATGCTAAATCGTATTATACGATGAATTTGGAAATATATACCAGTAAACAGCCCTAAGGATCTTGTTTTGCTACATATTTATTGTGTAGCTAACTCAGGAAGAAATATAGCCACTGGTTTACAAGCTATGAGCTTGCCAAACGATTTCTGAAAAAAAGGACAACCCTTGTTGGTACAGCAAAAAGTTTTAAGAACTTCACTTGAGTTTGTAACACTCAAATCAATCTCTTCGATTTGTCTACATTTGGGTTCCATGGGGCAATCACTTTCATTTTGTACAAACCAAAAGTTAATACAAATGTAATAATATCAAAACTACATAATGATAACAATATTTTCTGTGACACATAATAATAGAAAAACCGAACGTTTTTTAATTCAAATAATTATTGTGTTGACATGGTTAACAAAATGAGTGTACTGCCAGTTATGCAAGAAACACAAGAAGGTGGTCAGTTAATTTTGTATAACTTGCTAAATATTGCTGATATAAATGGCCAGACAAATCATACACAATTCAAATATTATCAATGATAAAACTTTAAAAAGAAGACAATTCCTACGACAGCTTTAACAGTCGACTATCTAAAACCACACTTAAATACAAACAATATACCAAGAAATTTGAAAGAAAAATTCATAGGTTTGACATTGGATGGGTCACTCAAGTGACTCAAACGATTTCTGTACCAGCTCTATGTTGATTGAAGAAGCTTTGTCTTCTCAGGTCGGGTGGGCCACTTATGTGGCCGCTGCTACTTTCATAGTCAGCTGGGAGCAATTTTTGTTTGGTCTCTGAGGTTAGATGGACCACTTTGGTGACCACTAGGGCTTTCTCTACGCGGTAGGCTAGGCCACTTTTTTGGCCCTTTAATATATTTGTAAATATATGTATTTATATATATAAATATATGTACCATGGTAACATAGGTATATAGTGGGACTATTGAATATTACATTTTCTGCAGTTTCACTGATTATCTGAATTCTATAAAACGTTACTTCAGAGTCTAGTCTACACATAAATAGGTTTTGTTGATTGTATGATTAGTTTGTGAGCAAGTGATGTTTTATTAGTGTTGTTTGATATAAAAATGACTGATAGACATATTTCTGTAGATAAATCTGATGAACTTAAACGTTTGGTTGAAGAGGTTATTTCTGTTAGCGATCCTGATCATAATGGCGGTATTGATTCTGACATTGGAGTATAATTTGATGTATTAATTTGTAGTGAATTAGACATAATTGATGTTAACAGTGGTGAGAATGTTAGTTTACCAAAAATCTTATGTGATCAGGATAATTATTTAGATGGATCAGATAATGAAGTGGAACAGGAAGACCAATTTGTAACAGAACTTGCAGTAAAAACAACGATTTAAATGAATCAAAATTGATTGCATAATTTCAATGAAAATAATTATGCTGTTGAAGATGGATATAACGATTTCAATGAATGTAATTATGCTGTTGAAAATGGACATGGAAGTGAAGGGGGAAATGAAATAGATGATACAGGCTGGAGGGAATGGACTGACAATGATGTTGACTTTCACAAGTTTATATTTGTACATAACAGTGGCTTTATACCACCTCAAGGTCAAATGCCTCAAACACAGCTTGCAATTTTCAATTATTTTTTACAGACAGTTTAATTAATGAAATAGTTATTGAAAGTAACAGATATGCCAGAGAAAAAATTCAAAAGAATACCCCATTACAGAAAAAATCAACTTGAAGGTCCTGCACAGGCGTAACAGTTCCAGAAATGAAGGCCTTTTTAGGAGTATTAATGAACATAGGACTAAACCCAAAACTAGAATTGGATGACAATTTTTCTTCCAACATTGTAGACTACCAGACATTCTTTAGCAACACATTTTCTAAAGAGAGATTTAAGCAAATCTTTTGGAAACTACATGTTAGTCTCGCTAATCATAGTGGTCCTGCAAGAGGTAAGCTAATACACTCAGGGAAAGTATGAAGAGTAGTCAGTATTTGGATCAAAAATATCGAAAATATGTTTCACAACCCAAGGTGAGCATTGGGTGAGAGTACAGTGGCCTTTAAAGGCAGAGTACATTTTAAAGTGTACAATAAGGATAAACCCATTAAATGGGGGATAAAGATTTTTGTCATCTCAGAAGCAAACACCGGCTATATTTGTGGCCTAGAACCTCATTTAGGCAAGATAACAACAGGAAACCTGATTAGGCCAGATTTGCTTGTAATCTTAGCAGGATAGTAACTTGGATGACAAATTGAAAAAGCTTATGGTAGAAGGGTTCCATTTATTTACTGATCCCTTCTACACCAGTGTAGAACTGGCATCTGCTCTATATGATATGAAGGGTCACTTGACAGAAACAATCATGCGTAACAGAAAAGGATTACTCATCCAAGTTAATAGGGGATAAACAAAATGACAACAAACAACGCAGGCCACTCAGTATTAAACTAGAAGAACATATAAATTATAAACTTCACGTACCTATGACTCTGAAGGCAAGAAAATGAAGGATTGTGCTGTGTGCTGTGGCCAAGGTGAAGGTGAGGTTCGGAAACGGACAAAATTTATATGTGATGCCTTTGAGAGTAACCCAGGACTTTGTTTCCAGAAATATCACACAGAAAACCACTTTAGAAAATAGCTTGTCTCAAAAATTTTTTAAAAAAATGATTTTTGTGCCTCTAGTTTTTATTAACTTTTCATAGATTTTTCTCATAATTCATATCTTATCGTTATGTAAATGAACCAAAAGAATCAAACAGATATGTATCTTAACTTTTAAATAAATAAAAACAATTAATTAAAATTCATATTTGGCCTTTAATTATAAAACACCTGAAGTGAATTACAATTGTACTAGGTAAGGAAAAACAGGCTCCGACCTGGCAAAGCAGAGTGTGTAGTTATGTGCCAAGTAAACAGACAAGACGTCATAGTCACAAAATTGGCCAAAACGACCGCACAGGACAATTAGGCCAGCATAGCAATCAAGCTGCCATGGAAACAGCTGTGTGGGCAGTTAAGTGGCCCATCTGACCTGAGAGGACAATCCTTAAAACACCCATCTGACAGCAAAGGGTTAACGTAAATTAACAAAGTTTTAAGCATTACAAGAAGTGAAAATGGATGAACGAAGAAGATATTAACAAATGAACAAATTGGTTGTAAGAGACGTTATATGTGTACTTAAAAAAAAAAACAGAATGATACGTAGCTTTTGTTACAAGTAAAAAACGTTTATTGGGTTGAAATACGGAAAACTGGTTTGTGAAAATTATATCTGAAGAAAATGTTAGCATGACTTTTAATAGTTAATTAAATTATACACTAACAATACTTGCAAACATGTTACACTTCCCTATAGTAGCACTTACTTTTATAATTGTTGAGGACGCCCAATTTGGGAGATGTGTGTTATACACCCTGTAACTGACCTCTTGGTTGTTATAGGTTGGGGAGGGGATATTATTTTAGGGATATAGGTGTATTTTAGAGAGTATTGGGGATTGATATGTCAAAAAGTGTATGTGAGTTAAATTATAATTGGATGTTGAGGTAGTTATTGCGAGTTAAGTGTAGGGTGTAGTTGAAATGTTTGTATATCCCATATTGTTTGGTTAGGTATTGTTGGTGTTTTTTGTTTTGTTTGTGAAGAATTTGTAGGTTAGATGAAACATACAAACAATTCAAACTGCACCCTACATACATACTCAACGCCCAATTACATTATAACTCTCACTTTTTTACATCATAAGTCCCAATACTCTCTATATTACTGCCACATCCCTACCCTAATATCCTGCCCCCACCCTAACCTACAACAACCAACACATCAGTTATGGTCATAGAACATCTCCTGAAATGCCCGTCCTCAACAATCAAAAGTAAGCGCTGATATAGGCAAGTATAACATATGTACAATTGTTTTTAGTTAAAAACTAGTAGCTCACATGAAAATGGAATCAATTAATATAAATTATAAATTAATGTGTCAACTTCACACCTGATTAATCAGTTTAGTCACAGTCTTTATGAATTTGTACTAGTTATGAATTTGTAAGAGTTTACTTGAACTGTAGGATAGTTATACAAATTTATTTTGCTGTTTAAAGTCTATCTATTGCCTCTTATTTACATAGATTATCTAAGTAAAAGTTGCTTCCTGTAATCATCTCGAATTCACTGATTAAACTATAATTAAAAATTACTTAACTAAGTGAATACACAGGGCTTACTAGCTGACTACTAAAGTAGAGGCTTTGCTTTGTAAAAATAATGATTGTTTCGAAACATATCAGCAAGTAAGCCATATATATTCACCTAGTTAAGTAAATTTTAATTATAGGTAAGTAAGAGCGTTAAAAACTATAATAACTTGTGAATCCAGTTATAAAACACATTTTGCTACAATTTACAACTTTTATTAGTTGTTTATAGGATTGGTGTCTGGTAGGTGACATGCATAACTACTGCAGTATTAAAACTACTACTCATGAGACATAAATTTCTGAACAATAGTCTTCACTTTTGAATTTGGTAGTGCATTACTTTCAGTGAAACTTAATTAATCCTTTTTCAAGGACAAACAAAAAATTGTCTCCATTGCCATAGGCTCTATCAAGTTTAGAAAGGTTATTTGTAAAAAAAACTTTTTATATGACAATTTGAAAACAACAGATTATTAACAGAGGAATTATAGATGTTGTCGAAACATAAATGACAACATTTATTGATTCCATCTTCACGTGAGCTACTAGTAATCACTAAACACTTTTAAATGTTTTTAAACTTGCCTATAGTAGCACTTACTTTGTTTGTTGAGGACGGCCGTTTTGGGAGATGTGTTCCATTGTCAACTCAGACCGTAACTCAATGGGACACATCTCCCAAAACGGCCGTCCTCAACAAATAAAGTAAGGGCTACTATAGGCAAGTTTAAAAACATTTCAAAGTGTTTAGTGATAAATGACAACTTAAATAGTTGGTTAACAATCAGGGAGTTGAAGAAGTCAAGTGACTGAGAGTAAAATTATGTAATATTACAATATCTTATTCTAGATTCATTAGTACCAGATTACCAAATGTATGAAGGGTGCCAAATATTATTATGTGTGGTAAGTTTATGTTGTGTTATTAAAAAAATAATCAGTTTCCATTGCTAATATTGATATTCTTATTCAACTATTCTCACTCGTTTGGGATGCAGTTAAATTCAACTCAACTAAAATCATTGATTTGCTAAAATTGATGCTATTAATTACTATAAATCTGATCATAACTACAAAGTAAAATATTTATTTACAAACTAGGCATACCTGTGATAAATGAAAAAAATACATATTTGGGAATATATATAAAACAAGTTTTCCAAGAATTCAAAATTGCAAGGAAAACGTCATATCAGGTTCAGTTATAAAATTTTATTGAACAATAAATCTAGAATTTCATATACAAGTTTCAGCATGATTCATAATCCTTTATAAAATTAACATAGCCTATACTTCTATATTTCTTACACTTATCAGTTCATTTAAGCAAAGTCTAAACTTTTCTAAATGAACTTTGTGAAAGAAAGATACCAGTAAAAAACTAAACTGACATCATTGTTGATAAATTTTTGTTTTTTTTAGATATTGATAATTATTAGAAAGAAATGTATTTTTCTGGTGTTCAAATTTACCAATCATATTTGTTTGTAATTGTTTAAATATGTCAATTGGACTAACAATTGCTTTAACAAACTTCAAATATAACCATTGTAATTTTTTATCAAATATCTACATTCTATAACACAAACTCAATCCACCCTGAATTTAGACAGTAATTAAAAACCAAAAAGGCAAGGTATTAATCACATCATTTCAAATCTACCTGATCTTTTGCATAAATATACCTGATCTGACTACTGCTCTTTTACAATTCTTCCATTTCGAAACACTAAAGACTTGCTGACTCTGAATACTCACTTTCATCTTTCAGGTAAACACATCCCATATAGGCCAACCCAGTTCCATAATTAATAATGAAATTAATGTTTTTTTTCTCAAATGAATTAAATATTATTATTGTTATTATAATTATTCTTCATAGGTATACTTACAGATTAATTATCTTTATAACTCCATATAATCGTATATTTATATCTGATACAGATTGACCTAAACATTTGTGAGTTTTAATAAATGTAAAAAAACTGGTAAAGTTCAAAACAAAAAAGTGAGGCTCACATAGGATAGTTGTACAATGCCACTGGAGTTTACAAACTCACTTGAAGTTTGTGCCCCAGTTTTTACATAGGTAAAACAAGGAGGTGCTTCTATACATGTTACCAAGAACATATAAAAGCACTAACAAACAATAACTACCAATCAAATATCGCCGATCATCTCAACTCCACAAAACATGACTACGTAGACATAACATCTAACCTACAAATTCTTCATAAACAACACAGAAATAACCAACGCTACACAACCGAACAATACGAAATATACAGACACTTCAAACTACACCCTACACACATACTCAATACTCAATTACATTACAACTCACACACACTTTTTGACATAACTCCTAATACACACAAAATACAACCACAACACCATAATATCCCACCCCACCCTAACACCCTAACCTACATAAACCTTGAGATCAGTTACGGTCTGAGGGACAATGGGACACATCTCCCGAAACCCCCGTCCTCAACAAACATAAGTAAGTGCTACTATAGGCAAGTTTATAAACATTTAAAAGTGTTTAATCAAATATTTAAGTTCCTGATAAGAATTATATGATTTGATGATAGCACAGAGAGGAATATACAACCAACTTGCTCCTAATTGAGAGGCTTTTGTAGTGTAGTTTAATAATTTAAAATGAACTTTATTGTGAGTAAATACCTTAATCTGAATAAAATGTCAGAATCTTTCTTTGGTCTATTGCCTCTAGCCAATGTATAAAAAAATTAACCAACAAAATGTAGTTTAAAAGATTTTACACAGACCTGTTAAAACTGTTTTACAAAATAAATATGGAGATATATGTTGGAACTCATCATAAAGGCCCTTATAAAGCAGATAATTTAGAACTGGCAATAGTTTCAAGGTTTGGCTCAGCCAATAAGTGGTACCAGAAGAAATTTTATATTGATTATTGTTATACATCAACCATTGACAGGATATCTTTTAAATGATCATTCAATTCCATTAGTAGTGGCTTTTAGAAAACACAAAGAAAAATACAGCCAAATTTCTTCCTTATAAAACCTTGTCGTATCAATCCAGCATGTTCACATTCAGAGGGGGAATGACAAATGTATCTTATGCTACTAAGAATAATTAAGTATTTCCAATTTGATCAAGTAATAGAATTTATGCATCATTTTGATGACATTGATCCTAAAAAAAACACAGAAGCCTTATATTCTCATGTTTTATAACTACACAAAATACTCCATGGCAATAACAAAGAATAGCAGACCTGTTATTTTGTTTTTTAATTTAGAGAATATAATAATACTGAATATTTTCATCATTAAATTTATAAACACAATTGAAGACATTTTCAAATGGAAAGAAATCCATTTTTAAAACAACTTGACAGGGGTTTATGCTTTGCTTTTTGGCTCAAAGCTGTATTATGACACATTTACCAGGTCTGTAAAAAAACAATAAGTTAGTGGAGGAGAAAAGAAGACCAACTCCAAGAATCCAGATACTATATTCACTTTGGAAGAAGAATAGGAAATCTAAAAGCGAGTGTAAAGTTTATTGGTATTTTATTTGCAAAGAACATTTGATGGTTACTTGACTCCCTTGGGCCAATCCAAAAAGTTCCACATACTCATTTAACGAATAAGAAATCACTAAAAATACTTTTGAGATAACATTTACAGTTAAAAAACAAATTTTAATATTTTTTTAGTTGTATTGGTATTTTATTTTAGGTATTTTAATTACATATTTTATTCTTGAATTTTGTAGTCCATTACATTCGGTGAATCTTATTAATTACTTAAACAATAGTTTATGACTATCCGAACTTTATATTTAGTAAATTTGTTAAAACTTACTGAGACAGAACGTTTTCGATCGCTATGTGCCGATCTTCGTCAGTCTCTTCTGCTTGGAGATGTTGGGTTAAGCGGTGATGGTTTTAAAGGTAGGTTTTCGATAGTATCAAAAAGTATGTGTGATTTGTATTGTGTTTGTTTAATATGTTTGTACTTTGTGTTTTTGTGTGTCTGTAAATTTCATATTGTTCTAGTGTGTTGAGATGTGGTCCTTTTTTGTTGATGTGTAGGATTTCTACGCTTATGGTAAATGTCTGTGTATTTGTTCACAGACAAATACATATTTTATTCTAGCATCATGTATGTCTAATGCTCTGTTGTAATGGTAATGATATATTATGAAATTACTCATCGTTTAATGTATAATTAAACTTGGTTAGTTTGTCAAAAGAGTATAATTCAAATCCTAGTCAATCAGACTATGCTCCCTCTTCTATTTTTCACAAGACCCCTGTCAAGCTAAAAACTATGCAATGTCTTTCAAACATACTGTCAAATGATTTTTCGTTCTACTCACAATGTTCTGAACAGAAACAAAGTCGTCATGTCGTGTTGCTGGTACAAGACATAGGAAGCCAGGTTTTATTTCTCTTGAAACATCTAGGCAAGAAAACTCTGTTTCATAAAAAAAAAAATTTTCAAATTCTTTACTAATAACTTAGATTTGTGATAACTCTTGGTACCATTGTAACACGTAATATCAATAAATTCATAAATATATATTTGAATAATTACTATAAATATTTCTTATATAATCAATAAAATAATTTTGGCTATATTCTTTTACTATAATCTCAAACACTATGTAGTAGAGTGGGCCGAAAAAAGCCAAAATCGTCAGATCGAAATGCATTAAAGAAAAAGAGTTGTATTTTAGGTCCACTAAGTACTGTGTAAAATATTAGCCTGAAGATATTATATTTCTAGACCGGGCAAAAAGATTAAAGCTTAAATATTTTTTTACATATTTTTAGAATAAAATAAAAAACGCAGTAGGGCTTAAATTTGAGTTCAGAGGTACGAGAAGTTAGACAAAATATATGAGTCTTAAGTTAATATCCTTACACTGCCCAAATGACCTAAATCTTTAACAATTTGAGTAAATTCACAGAATCAAGAATATTACATGAGTGAAGTGACTACTTAATAACTATGCGATGGAGCAAAGAGAGATGGTGTGATCAGATCCAGAATGGCAGATAGAGCCATAAGACCTCAATTTGAGTTAATAAAATTTTAAGGAATAAACGATCAAAATAAATAACGTGCTCTCATGATCGAGTGGATAGGAGGGCACAAGTGGAGCTCAAAGTACAACCAGCTCCTTGTGGTGAAGTCCTGGGTAATTGTATATGAATTAAAAAAGAGTTGTATATGAAAGTTGGTATAATATACATAAACATAAGTCAAATAATTAGTGAAACAACATTCAATCAAGTGTAGAGAACACCTTTTTCATAAGATATGTAACGTTTGAGCCATTTGCCTCAAACTAAGGACATCAACTTTTGATTTTCAGAATTCTACTATAGCTTCTGAAGCCATCTTTAAGCATATCTGTGTTCTTATTTAAATTAAAGTTTTTTTGAATAAATATGTGAAAAACTCGCCTTTTGTGCCCTCTAAATATATATCTTAGGGCTAATATTTTACACAGTACTTAGTGAACGTAAAATACAACTGTTTTTCTCTACTGCATTTCGAGTTGATGATTTTGACTTTTTTTGATCCACTCTACTATATATGATGTTCGAAAAATAACTCATTAGTATTAAGTATAAATTGAATGCTGAAAATAACAAAGAACTACATAAACAAGTACTTATAATAAAAGAGACTTCCTTCCAGTTTTGTTTTTTGTTTTATATTTTTGTTTTAATGTTAGTAAACCTCAACATGAGTTCCATTTATTGCTCTACAAAAATTAAGAATTATTCCAATTCTCGCTAGATGTTTACCAGCATAGCAGGTGTAACTATCTCAACCAGTATGTTGATTTTTTTCCATAAATGTTTGATGTAAATTTTTTCAAACCACACAATATTTTTAATGTAGGCATAAAGAAGAAGTCTCTTTGATATTGAAGGGTAATCAAAAGTATAGAAATTGCTAAACTGGGAATTAGAAGAACGAACGGAGAGAAAGGAAGTTTATGAGCGGTAAACCAATAAGCCCAAAGTAGACTCTTTGTCGGCAAAGAGAGATTTCCCAAAACAACCCACGTGTAAAAGGGACAAATAAATTTGGGGAATGAAGGTAGAAGAAGGGAAAGCAATAGAAGGAATGAGCTATGTAGGAGATGAGGAAGAAGGGGCAGTTAAGTTTTGGCAGTCGTGGAGGGAAGCTCAGTGAGCCGAAAAGAGGAAGAAGTCCAGGGAGCCAGAGAGGGCATAAGTTCCAGGAGCTGGAGAAGATGGATTTCAACCCTAGGAGTCCAAAAGGGACCACGATGTCAACTACTCAAAAGGGACCCAAGCTACTCAATTCAAGATTAAGTACCAGTTAATTAATTTTTTAATTCAATTTTTGTAAAACTACATTAAACCCAAGAAGTAAATTCCAAAATGGCCATAATAACTAAATTTATTAAATTACAAACCATAACACAGTATCCTAATGCCTAGAGATAAATACATTTAACATTAGTTCTAAGTAGGATAATATTAGATTACAACAACTGTTAAATTAGAAAGAGTTTTTCGTGTTTGTTTGATCCATGAAGCTAGCTGGAAAATTACCAAAATTTATTATTTAAATTATAAATTAGTAGTAAATTAAAGTCAATTTAATAAGTAATACAGTGAGTTTTTGTTGTTAAATCCAGAAAATCTTGCATTAATTTTAATCTGTTGAAAATATACATCTGCCGCTAACAATAAATTTGTTTGATAATAATATTTAACAATATTACTAGCCTAATACGAAACAATTTTCAAGATTGAAATTCTCATACAGTGGCATAGCGAGGATTATGGCGCCATGGAGCAACTCAATCCTTGGTGCCCCCCCCAAACCACCATCAATCGGTAACCGATTCCCCACCCCAATAGTGTAGTCAGCAATATAGTAGTCTTTGTCGTCTGACTATATAAAATGTTATGATAATTACTGATAGTCTACTATTCCTTACAAAGTTTTATCCCTTGGATAACTTTATAACTAGTTTAAATTTATAATAACAATTGGTATTTACATTTAAATCTCAATTCAATTTTATTGGGTTTGGAATAAAAATAAAAATTTCAATATTCAATAAACATTTATTATATAATTAGCTCTACTAACGTAACATCTAAATAAGATTTTTTAGTAGTTACAAAACCAACTCACATCTTGTTGGCTTAACTAATCTTTTTTCATGACTTAACACTTGCAAACTCTGTTATTGTGTGGTCTAAGTTGATGCTCCTTGCTCTGCTGCATTTTATAGAAATGGTTGCTAAGAAACTCAGACGCTCTTGAGACATGGTGCTGCGAAACTAGTTCTTTATAAGTTTCAGTTTTGAAAATGATCTCTCTGCACTTGCGGTTGTAACAGGTAATGTCAAAAAAATTAAACAAGCATTCACAAGATCCGGAAAGCTGGATCCAACTTGAGCACGCACTATCAAAGTTTCTGCAAGATTGCTTATACTTTTGAGTTTTTCTATGTGACTTGAAACACAAGTTTTTAGCCTTACAAGCTGTGGACCTAGGTTTCGGAGATATATCATCCTGGTAGTTAAATACCAAAATTTTGCTAATTATGGCATTGGAAATTTGTTTGATTAGCTCATTTTGATTTTGAGGACTAAGGTAATTAACACTACATTTGGGTAGCTTAACTAATCTGCTAGGACCTGGTCATATCTTGCTAGCATATGTACTATCTCAAGGAAATTTCCCCTTGACTTCGTTTCATCACCCCCCCCCCATTAGATAATTTATGCTCACTCAGTGGTAAGACATTTGTAGCTAATGTAATAATGGCGTCCACTACTCACCTAAATACTTGTCTCCAGTAATCAGTGGCTTTTTTAATCTCTTCTAGATTCTCAGTATGAACCGTTAGGCATAACTGCCAGCGATAATATATTTCACATTCAATTGCAGATTCTGGGAATCTTCTTCATGGTCTTTGTTGTCGAATTCGATATCTTCCAAGAATTCGCCGCTGTTGATTCAAACATAGCATATGAAACACGCTCACCGATAGTACGTCAAAACTATCTATACGTCACGCAGCTCTCGCAATACCAGTGAACCAGTGAAAAGGAAATTATTTTATATCTTTTATATCTTGTTAACACTTAAACGTGCAGATACGTTTAAATTTGCAGTGGCAAATTTATGTAAAAAGTTCCAACGAACACTCTGTTCTTTTGTTTTTGGTTACCTTTTGTCTTTTTCAAGAAAACTGCGAAAAACAAAATTTTTTAGGAATTTTCCATTTTTAACCACTTTCCTAGATTTATAAATAAAATATTTTGGCATATTCAGATTCGGGAGGGTCAAAAGCGTATTTGTATTAAGTTTTTTTGCGCCTGCCTGATAGGGTGTATTTCAGGCCTTATTTCAATGTACTATACACTCAAATTTACACCCGCACAGCGCAGCCCTTCGGCATGTCCTCTGCCCTGGAGCGGCCGTTCCACTTGCTCCTCTTTTGCAACGCCACTTCTCATATTTTTCTCAAGTAACCCTTACATTTGTTACTTTAAATTATTTAAACATAAATGGACTAAATGCCTGTTTCACAATTTATAAAAACACCCAACTTGCATCAAATCCTAAACTTCCTTGTTTCTACTTAGCTTTCAGTGGCATCTCCACAATTCCCAAGATTTAATTTCCCTAAATCTTTGAAACTGTTGCCACTGTAGTGTAGAATTGTTTTTAACAGAACTGTTGATAGATGATTATTTGTGTCATATATTTGTTTTTAAAGCCCCCACTTTGTTTTCCATATTTCTATAGTAATATTGAGTTACATGACATTGCCCAAATAATTACAGTAATTAATTTGTTTCTCTTTATTGCTATTTAAAAGAAGTAAGAAAATAGTGCTACTTTTTTTTATTATCTTAAGTATATAAGATGATGTCTTAATAAGATTACAGGATCATCTGGATAAATATTTAACTCATTGTAGTAGACAATTGGGTCTGACTCGATATGCCCATTCTGGACTGAATGTGAAGACACGAGTGTCACTTGTAGTCAATATATATCAGATATTTCATATTGAAATGCCTTATTTCCCCACTAGATTCTGCTGGCATATTTTCCTTACACATTTTAACTGAACAGGGTATTTTAATTTGATTATTTGGCCAACCTATTACTGGTGTAATTTTTTTAATATCGTAGACGAACGTCCTGATCATGTGATCTGATCGTATATTTTTCTTATTCAATTGCTTCTACTAGCCCACACTCTTCTTATATAAATCTTTTACAAATTTTCAATTGAATTTTCAATTCATCCAATCAAGTTTTAAATACATTCTTTTTACCTGTGATGGATGACAATGTTAATACAGTTTTAAAAATATTTATTAATTCATTTAAATTTTAAAAACTTGATATCTCAGTCTGATGGATTCGAATTGAAATACTACATCTTTAGAATCCAGCAGTTTGGCACTAATCCAACTTTCTCATTACTGATATATATTAGTTATAGATTTATATGAAATAAATTATAAGAGAAAGGTTCCATGCTATCATGAAGCAATACAAGAGATGGATAGAATGAAAAATTATAGATCACCATCAGC
Source organism: Prosapia bicincta (assembly GCA_036971475.1). Taxonomy (NCBI): domain Eukaryota; kingdom Metazoa; phylum Arthropoda; class Insecta; order Hemiptera; family Cercopidae; genus Prosapia; species Prosapia bicincta. Next base: position 184,447,218 of record JBAIZL010000004.1, on the reverse strand, counting down.
TTCATAAATTAGAAAAGAAAAAAATAATGCAAATAAACAGTAACAAAAATAAATAATAGTTTAACACCAATAGTGAGTTACGGACTGAGTTGACAATGGGACACATCTCCCGAAGCAGCCGTCCTCAATAAGTATAAGTAAGTGCTACTATAGGCAAGTTTGTAAAATATTTACAAATGTTTTAAGGAAAACTAGTAGCTCACATGAAAATGGAATCAACAAATATTTAATTTGTTTTAATAATACTTTTTTTTGTACACAGAGAGATACAATTTTATTTCTGTACACAGATGGATACAATTTTATTTCTATATAGGGTTTAGTTGTACTTTAAAGAAATATATACTAACATTGGGAAGAAGTAAATGTTTTAACAATTTTTATTTCAATATTTCCTACCTAAATATAATGGTAATAGCTTGAAAAGGAATAAGTTAAGTTGTATTTGCAGTGTAATTAAATAATCTATGAAGAATACAAGAAAAAAAATTTATAAATAGGAGACAGTTCTAACAATATTGTTGCATTTAAATGCTGGATATTAATATCAGTTTTTAAAACATCTGGCATGGTTTAGAAATGAGGAAGAAAAATGAAACCTTTCATAAAAACAGTGGTTAATTTTCTTATGAGAATGGACATGGTACTTACAGTCATAATGTGACAGCAGCAATGAAGGTCATGATCACAATTCACTCTTGGCAATTGTAATAAATTAATAACGTTATTTGCATATAATATAAGGAAGCAATGAGCTTAACTCATTTTACTTCAGGCTTTATAGGTTCCATGGCATTTAAAGTATTTTTATCTAACATATTCAGAAAAATGATTAAACTTTATTATACAAATGACTTATTTTTTTTGTAGAGTAAGTAGCTTTTTTGAATTAGTTTTCCTTACATATGAAATTGAGATTTACCCAAGTCAAATTCAAGATTTTTTTGGATGGGGTTATATAACTTTGTTTAGAATGTATAAATTTTGTAAGTGTAAGTAAATTCATTTATTAAAGTCGATCAAAGTAAACTAGCTTATAATGAAAAATTGTGTAACAGTAAATTATAATTAATTTATTACTATACAATCATATTATAAGAAATTATTACTAAAAATTTTAACACCACATAAAATGGACTTTATTAGTAAAGTAGAATAGGTTAAACGCTATGCAGTAGAATATATATATATATATATATTAATTAATTACTTATTAGTATTGATAAATATTTCTAAATACAATATAATTATGAAGTTATAAGTAATCCAAGTAACATAGTACTATAAAATATGAGGAACATTTTATGCCCTATTTAGTCTACTTTGAGCAACTCTTGATTTTCAAGACTTGGATATCTTCTACTTCAAGACTTTCGATTTTCTTAATTCTTATGTTTACCTTTCATATTTCACCCATTGATGGGATCAATACTTCAAATCCAAATCTAGTGAGAAGTTGTAATTTCTCCCTAAATTTTGAAAGGGAACAAAAATAATAAATTTATTTTTAATCACAAGTAAGAAAGTATGAAATCTTAAGCAATCTGGGTGGTCATGTAGGTAAAATTCATAATCCTGTTTATGGCATGTAACATGTTGTAGCCTGTTTTATTTTGAATTATCAAAACTTCACCCACCCAATAACTAGCTAAGACTTGCTTGCAGTTTTTGTGTTGTAGGCCTACATCTTGAGGTCTTTTTATAATCTACTACTTTTGATATCACTTGGCAAAAAAAAAAATACTTACTAATATTTTTCAGCAGACGCCTATCCCACTAGGTCAGTACATTGAACAAATATCTCTGCTGAAAAATATCAGTAAGTTGAGATTTTTTTGCCAAGTGATACCAAAGTAGTACTAGCTAAGACCGTTGTAACTTCACCTCATAAACTTTCCTGGCTATGACCTTGGATAGGTTTTTAACTTATCATTATTTTAATTATAACTTTTTTTTGAATATTAAGATAGTTATAATTTGCATGAGCTTTGTTAGTTTATTGTCAAATGTTCACTGAATAAAGCTGTTTTAAGTACTTTTCCTTCAGTGACATTTCTAAAGAAACTTTTTGTAGTAAACAATAGTAACAGATAAAATTAATAATCAACACTTTTGGAAATTTTCTAAAATAATCAATTGAGATCTGATGTTCTGATTTTCAATTATGCCTTCGTTTTATGTACTGTTTTCTTGAAATGTTCAGATTTTTACCATACTACTTTTACTTGTACTCTCTTTATCTTTTATCCTTATTTTGGAGAAAAAGATTTTTTGAACTCCTAATGTTCATATTTTGCTAACATTTTCTCTAGTACCATACTAGAGATTGAATTGAAAGAAAACTTATTCACAAAGGAATCACTGGAAGTACTTAAGTAGAGGAAAATGACACCATTCCTACAACATGTAATGTAATTTGTCTGTGTTACAGAGATACTTGTGATTTAGTCCCAATGAAAAGGCGAATGACAATTAGCTTAATATAGTAGACTTGGAACATTAATTATTTTGTAGCCATACTCTTTTATGAACTAAAAATCCATACTCTTTCTGGACATCTTCAAAAATTTATGTTCAGCAAAATATATTGTGGAGGGAATACCTTAAACATCACCTTACCAAGTTAAAAGTTCTCTTTAGGTTTTCATATTTTAAAAACTATTTTATTTAATTTTTGTGAATTATTTTTTTATTTTATACTTTCTTACACATTTGATTTCTTTGTGGCTTCTTTGACATTTTATAGTTCTTATGTCTAGGTAATTGCTATAGGCTTAATACTATAGGGTAGTAGATTTTAAAAAAATAATATTTCAGTAAAATAAGAGTTAATAGCATCCTTTAAAATTATGTTAATTGATACATTTTGGTGAAATTGGTAAACTATTAGGCCAGCATATTAACCCACCTATACGACCCAGAGTCATAGACATAAAGATAATTCACAAATGACGCTTTAAAACACTAATAACAAATATTTTCTTATGCCATTATGTCGAAATGATGTTACAAACCTATGTAATCGAAAAAAATGAATAGGTAATTTACAAAAACTTAATTACTAGATAGAAATATATATTATTTAAATACATATATTATTATATTTATTTATATAAATATAAATTATTAAATAAATAAATAAATATATATATTTATATATATATATATATATATATATATATATATATATATATATATATATATATATATATATATATATATATATATATATATATATACTGTATATAGGTTTCACAAAAATTGTTTACAGCAATCTGTGTAATTTTTTATTGGATTATATATATTATTTCCTGCTGACATTCTTGTTTTTTTGTAGTTACAACAGCTGCTGTATTCTTTTAGTTTTCTTAATCACCCGCAGAAGGTAAAGCAGTGGTCACAACAGTAGTTTTATCAGTAGTATTCCTGAATTTTATAGTCCATTACGTTCGGTGAATCTTATTAATCACTTAAACAATAGTTTATGACTATCCTAACTTTAGTTCAGTTAGTCATAAACTATTGTTTAAGTGATTAGTAGTATTCCGTTGTAAATTTTTATTTGACAAAGAAACACATTTCAATGCAATGTTTCAGATCCTTTGGGATCTTTTCAGATGCCAAATGTTTTTCATCCATTTTACCATCAGCTGTTTGCTCAACTTTACCAAGAAATTAAAACGGTTTAAGGGCTTTTCTCTCTGGCTTGCCCCTATTTTTGTTTTTTTTTGTAACTTTTGTGTGTATATGTCACAAATGAATTGATAGAGGTAGTGTTCAGCATATTATAGAAATCTTTTCATTCCTGGCTTCAATTTCTTGAATAATCTTGCCCACAGTATCATCAGGCAGTTTGTAATCTGGATCTTCACCCGAGTCGTCTGAATAAAAATCTAATTCTTCCTCAGGCTCATCATTTAGGTCACCCTCTCCTTCATTATCTGATTCCAATTCCACTAATATATGTTCACCGTTATATAGAAAACTTCTTCAAATATTTTAATTTCACGAATCTAAAGTTAGACAATTTAGTTGTATAAAACCGATAATTATTTGCATTTGCGAGAAATGATACCTGCCTATTTAAATTGCGAAATTGTAAAATATACTGCTTAGCCCCACTTCTTCATCCCAGAGATGTACAAAAACTAACTTGATAAACCATCTTTACTTTCTAGAGACTTAGTAGCTTTTATGAAAACGGTTGTAGCTTATACATGAATCAACTGTATACTGATCAAACATTGCAATATACCCATTAGAAGAATTCCCAAATGGGGAGTCTGGGATGTATAAGGCAGTGGGGGACTCCAACTCTGGTAGATGTATAGATCGGCCGTCAGGGTTAAAAAACTACACTTTATCAACATTTGTTGATTCCATCTTCGCGTGAGCTACTAGTAATCACTTACAACTTTTTTAAAAAAATGTTTTAACTTGCCTATAGTAGCACTTACTTTTTTTGTGTTGAGGACGGCCGTTTCGGGAGATGTGTCCCTTTGTCAACTCAGACCGTAACTGACCTCAAGGTTTACGTAGGTTAGGGTGGGGGTGGGATATTTTGGTGGTGTGGGTGTATTTTGTGTGTATTAGGAGTTATGATGTCAAAAAGTGCGTGTGAGTTGTAATGTAATTGTGTATTGAGTATGTGTGTAGGGTGTAGTTTGAAGTGCCTATATATTTCGTATTGTTCGGTTGTGTAGCGTTGGTTATTTCTGTGTTGTTTATGAAGAATTTGTAAGTTAGATGTTATGTCTGTGTAGTCGTGTCTTGTGGAGTTGAGATGATCGGCGAAGTTTGAGTGGTAGTTATTGTTTTTTAGTGCTTTTATATGTTCTTGGTAACGTGTGTGAAATGACCTCCCTGTCTGGCCTATGTAAAAACTGGGGCATGAACTGCAAGTTAGTTTGTAAACTCCAGTGGTGTTGTAAATGTCGTTGATTTTGCTGTTGGGTTTAAATTGTTTGTTAAGAGTGTTGTGTGTGGAGTAAGCTATTTTGTAGTTGTATTTTCGTAATGTGTTGGTTAGATTGTGGGTTTTGGATGATCTGTAAGGTATTGATAAGTATTTTATGGGATTGTCATCTTGTGTGTTTGTATTTGGGTTATTATGTTTATTTTTTAGGCGGTTGTATAATTTGTCTATCATTGTTGGGTTGTATCCGTTTGTTTGTGCTATATATTTTATGGTGTTTAACTCCTGGTAGTGTTCATCTTTATCTAGTGGTGTTTTAAGGAGGCGGTATATCATGGTATTGTAAGCAGCTAGTTTGTGTTGGTGTGGGTGGTTTGAGGAACTGTGTATGGTCGTATTAGTGCTGGTGGGTTTTCGGTATATGTTGAATTTATGTGTTTGTTTGTCTGTTCGTTTAATTGTGACGTCTAAGAAGTTAAGGGAGTTTTGTTGTTCTGTTTCGATGGTGTATGTTAGTTTGGGGTGTATGGAATTTAGGTGTTTTAGAAATATGTGTGCTCTGCGTGTGTTGCCTTTATATAATGTTATGATGTCGTTGACGTATCTGTACCAGTAAATTATGTTATCTGAGTATTTGTTGTTGTGTAAAATGTGGTTTTGTTCGATGTGGTGTATGAATATTTCTGCTAAGATGCTTGTTATGGGGGAGCCCATAGGTAGTCCATCTTTCTGGCTGTAGTATGTGTTATTGTAGGTGAAATAATTTTGAGAAGTGATTAATCTTGTGAGGTGGATGATTTCGTCAATGTGTGTATGTGGTGTATTTGTGTCTATTAGCATGTTTTTGAGGATGTCTATGGTTTCTGGAATGGGGATGTTTGTATATAGATTTGATATATCAAAAGAGACTAAGGTGGAATTGTGTGGAATATTTACGTTTTTAATTTTGTCTATTAGGTTTAGGCTAATTTTGTTTTTTTAATTTGTTTTTGAACAAAAAACAAAATTTAACCATCACCAAAGCTGACAAAGGCAACACAACGGTAATTATTAAGAATAGCGACCTCAACATAAAAGTACACAGTTTCATCCAAAATAACAACATCATCACACTAAAAGAAGACCCAACAACAAAATACAACACTCTAATCAAAGAAGCAATTAACAAAACAAAACTTATAATCCCACACCACACCAAAAAGCACCTAAAACAAATAAAGCCAATAGCCCCCAAACTAAACGCCCTGCCCAAACTTCACAAAACAGACATCCCAATACGTCCACTAATAAACCATACAAGCGCCCCTTCTCATCTTCTAGCCAAATTCCTCGACAAATCTATCCGAAACCATATAAAATTTAATAACCATTGTAGCATAAAAAATAGCTTAAACCTAATAGACAAAATTAAAAACGTAAATATTCCACACAATTCCACCTTAGTCTCTTTTGATATATCAAATCTATATACAAACATCCCCATTCCAGAAACCATAGACATCCTCAAAAACATGCTAATAGACACAAATACACCACATACACACATTGACGAAATCATCCACCTCACAAGATTAATCACTTCTCAAAATTATTTCACCTACAATAACACATACTACAGCCAGAAAGATGGACTACCTATGGGCTCCCCCATAGCAAGCATCTTAGCAGAAATATTCATACACCACATCGAACAAAACCACATTTTACACAACAACAAATACTCAGATAACATAATTTACTGGTACAGATACGTCAACGACATCATAACATTATATAAAGGCAACACACGCAGAGCACACATACTTCTAAAACACCTAAATTCCATACACCCCAAACTAACATACACCATCGAAACAGAACAACAAAACTCCCTTAACTTCTTAGACCTCACAATTAAACGAACAGACAAACAAACACATAAATTCAACATATACCGAAAACCCACCAGCACTAATACGACCATACACAGTTCCTCAAACCACCCACACCAACACAAACTAGCTGCTTACAATACCATGATATACCGCCTCCTTAAAACACCACTAGATAAAGATGAACACTACCAGGAGTTAAACACCATAAAATATATAGCACAAACAAACGGATACAACCCAACAATGATAGACAAATTATACAACCGCCTAAAAAATAAACATAATAACCCAAATACAAACACACAAGATGACAATCCCATAAAATACTTATCAATACCTTACAGATCATCCAAAACCCACAATCTAACCAACACATTACGAAAATACAACTACAAAATAGCTTACTCCACACACAACACTCTCAACAAACAATTTAAACCCAACAGCAAAATCAACGACATTTACAACACCACTGGAGTTTACAAACTAACTTGCAGTTCATGCCCCAGTTTTTACATAGGCCAGACAGGGAGGTCATTTCACACACGTTACCAAGAACATATAAAAGCACTAAAAAACAATAACTACCAATCAAACTTCGCCGATCATCTCAACTCCACAAAACACGACTACACAGACATAACATCTAACTTACAAATTCTTCATAAACAACACAGAAATAACCAACGCTACACAACCGAACAATACGAAATATATAGGCACTTCAAACTACACCCTACACACATACTCAATACACAATTACATTACAACTTACACGCACTTTTTGACATCATAACTCCTAATACACACAAAATACACCCACACCACCAAAATATCCCACCCCCACCCTAACCTACGTAAACCTTGAGATCAGTTACGGTCTGAGTTGACAAAGGGACACATCTCCCGAAACGGCCGTCCTCAACACAAAAGAAGTAAGTGCTACTATAGGCAAGTTAAAACATTTTTTAAAAAAGTTGTAAGTGTACACTTTATTAACTACATTTTTATATAGATGAAAATGTACACAAAAATCAAAAATAAATTGGCACAAAATATAATTTTTACAATCATCAAATTTTGGAAAAATAAAAGGTGATATTTTAGAACCAAATTAAGTAGCTAATAATGGTTTGTATGGAGTTTTATACATTCAATAAGAGCAAGTTATTGCTCAGCACATTCTAAATTTCAAAAGTTTTTTACCTTTAAGTGATTTTTATCAATTGTTCTTATTGATATCCTTTGGCAAAAAAACCACTACTTACTATTATTTTTCAGCAAATGCGTTTCTCACTAGATCAGTCCATTGTAATATAAAAAATAACAGGACATAGTGGTTTTTTGCCAAGCATTATCAATGAGAACATTTTAAAAAAAACATGTACAACACAAAAACTGCAAACTTTTACCAACGTTTAAAATGATTTGTTTTAAAACAAAATATTTCTACTTTAAAAACAATTTGAATTTTTTTAAAACACAATACAGGCATAATCCTGTAGGCTATTCAAAGTTTCTAATGTAGGATCTAAGAGGGGTTATAACGTTAGGCCTACTTATAAGGCTAGTCCATATTTTCTAAAATTTACATACAACTCATAAGAATTTTTAAATAAATAAAACCTCTAAACCACAAATAACATTTTATTTAAACCTTATGTACATTTCGATTGCCCAGGAATCATCTTCAGAGGTATTTAAAAAATACAACTAACTTTAAACAACATAATACAACAAATATATAGGCTTAAACCGGCAACTACTTCGCCACACCCCTTATTTAAAAAACTAGTAGACCAATCACGTTGCAGTAAATTCCCCCTCTACAACTTGGTCCGGTCTTCCCCCTCTCATGGTGAAGAGTTACCGTTACAACTAATTTCAATTTTACTAAAAAACAATAATATTCCTTATTAACAAAATTATAACTATCTCCTAATTAATGAATATAACTGAGATTTAGGGATAGGCCCTTTATCACAATTTAATAAATTATTTTCGTCATATTTGTGAATGTACAAACTTTCAAAACTATTCAAAAGACCTTTTGAATTAACATTTTTCAATAATTTTAGATCATTTAATTCTAAAGTGTGTTTAGTGTTTAGAATATGTTCTGCAACACTAGATTTTTCAGGTCTTTGAAATTTTATATAGCTAATATGTTCATTAAATCTGGTTAACATTTTCCTTTTCGTTTGGCCAATATAAATTTTACTACATGAATTACAATTAATTTTATAAATCCCGGATTTATCTATCATCTTAATTTTATCTTTAGGGTTACCTAATACATTTTTTAAGCTATTTAAGCTTTTGTAAGCTACTTTTAAATTTACCTGTTTAAAAACTTTATCTAGACCTTTTGTTAAATCAAAAGTACTTTTTTAAACAGGTAAATTTAAAAGTAGCTTACAAAAGCTTAAATAGCTTAAAAAATGTATTAGGTAACCCTAAAGATAAAATTAAGATGATAGATAAATCCGGGATTTATAAAATTAATTGTAATTCATGTAGTAAAATTTATATTGGCCAAACGAAAAGGAAAATATTAACCAGATTTAATGAACATATTAGCCATATAAAATTTCAAAGACCTGAAAAATCTAGTGTTGCAGAACATATTCTAAACACTAAACACACTTTAGAATTAAATGATCTAAATTATTGAAAAATGTTAATTCAAAAGGTCTTTTGAATAGTTTTGAAAGTTTGTACATTCACAAATATGACGAAAATAATTTATTAAATTGTGATAAAGGGCCTATCCCTAAATCTCAGTTATATTCATTAATTAGGAGATAGTTATAATTTTGTTAATAAGGAATATTATTGTTTTTTAGTAAAATTGAAATTAGTTGTAACGGTAACTCTTCACCATGAGAGGGGGAAGACCGGACCAAGTTGTAGAGGGGGAATTTACTGCAACGTGATTGGTCGTACTAGTTTTTTAAATAAATGGTGTGGCGAAGTAGTTGCCGGTTTAAGCCTATATATTTGTTGTGTTATGTTGTTTAAAGTTAGTTGTATTTTTTAAATACCTCTGAAGATGATTGCTGGGCAATCGAAATGTACATAAGGTTTAAATAAAATGTTATTTGTGGTTTAGAGGTTTTATTTATTTAAAAATAAACATTACGCCACAGTTGCTTCATATAGTTATAACTCATAAGAAGTAAACCTAAAATAATAATAAAACAAAGCAATGTTAACAAGCATTAAAACGCAAATGAATACAAATAGCTACAATTTTTACCAATTTTACAGGTAATTTTATTACAGGATAGGATTGTACTTTTTACAATATTTTATTGGTACTTTAACAGTAAAAATAATTTGCTACTTTGTAACCATCTTGGATTCATTGAATAAATCATAAGTAAATATTAAGTTACAGAATAAAACTTTAAACTTACTTTCTGACAGATTTTGAAACAATCGTTTCATTGACGAAGTCAACCCGCTACTCCCGCACGAGTAGCTACTAAAACTTCGAGGCCACCAAATCCTTTTCTGACTGCTGACGGTTATTAAGAAACAGTTTCTAACAACATTTGTTTATACAGTTTACAACAGGAGCTCTATATTTCCTTATTAGAAATTGCATTAACTGAAAATGGTAATATTTTAATACTTGTTTAACTGGAATATTTTGATATATCATAAAGAGATTCCTGCTTCCGGAACAACCTACGTAATAGGCTATACACTTTTGATGAAAATCTTAGCAGGCGTGTAGGAAGGTTTAAGAGTACTAATAGTGTCTATGATAGTGATAAAGGCTACTTACTAAAGACCTATAGATCCTCGAGCGTAAAAATCATGAAATTTTGTAATAAAGTAAGAATAAAACGTAATAGGCCTACTTGGTGTTACATATTATGGTAATATTGATTGACAAATTTGATATCAGCCTAATTGTATATATATATATATATATATATATATATATAAAGAACATAAGTCAAAATACAAATACAAGAATTATAATTGAATTTACAATTCAAAGCTTTTCGTTGGCTAACAGTACCAACATCATCAGGAATATTAAACAATTCTGTAATTAAACATTACCAATTGTTTAATATTCCTGATGATGTTGGTACTGTTAGCCAACGAATAGCTTTGAATTCTTGTATTTGTATTTTGACTTATGTTCTTTATTAATACACAAGAATACATATTGCGATATATATATATATATATATATATATATATATATATATATATATATATATATATATATATATATATATATATATATATATATATATATATATGCTGATAAGTATTCCTTCATGGATGGAAAATACGTATGATGAATAGTTAGGCCTATTATCTGGAGTAACATTCGTTCATTCTGCAGTGCATAAAATCGCAGTTCCGATGTTTCGCTAGAATCTCATCTAGCATTGACGAGGTGAACCCAACAACAGTTGACTCGCTGGGTTCACCTCGCTAATGCTAGATGAGATTCTATCGAAACGTTGGAACTGCGATTTTATGCACTGCAGAATGAACGGATGTATTCCAGATAATAACTATTCATCATCATCATGTATATATAATAAAAAAATGAACATAAAGTCACAATTAAACAATGTCCCGCATTAGTTGCTTTGAAAGGGTGGGATACTTCTGCTTTCCGATTGTTTGACTTGATATATTCTACAACTACGTGATTATCGCACGAGGAGAAATAAAATTTATTATAATTGAGGTAGTAAGAAATTTAAAAAATAGTAGGCCTACTTACGAGTTAAATAGTTTTAAAAGTTTGGATTTGGCGAGACAAATAAATACCAGATCTCATCGAGCATCGGCTTTCTAAGTAAAGTCAGCTGTATTTACAATTAAATAAATTTGTTTGTATTTTACATTCAAATCATATTTCTTGAATTTCAATTCGAGTTTTGTTAACAATTTTCAGGTTACTTTTCTCAGAACTAAAATTCTCTACTGAAAGCTATAGTTATTTATCACCGATTTTCACTTAATTTACTTTTAAACCTAAAAAAAGAGTTAATCTCCAATATTTTTGTGTGTGATTTTACCACAACTCTATCAGAATTACAGTTCTTGATCCCGTTTTATTTAATTTTCAGGCTAAAGAATTAAACGAACCATTAAAAAAACCTTAAATTTAGATTCACAGAATTTCAGTACAGTCCATTTTAACAGTCGGGGCAAAAGTTTGGATGAAATCTTTCGCTAGCCGTAGTTCAGTAACGAAGCAATTGTAAACCTATGTTTCTTGGATCTTTTCTTACTTTTAGATATTGAATCAGTTCCTGAATGATTGCCAAGCAATTAGATAAATCCACGATTTAATTCTTCAATTAATGTGGATTTTTATATGATTCATGAACTGCTAGTGAAAATAGATCGTTGCCAAATTGAAGTTTTCATTGGACATAAAGAAGAGGGCGGGAAATCGATTACTAGATTTGACTCATACGAGTAGAAATAGTTAAATACAAATTTTATTCAAGTTCCAGAGGCTGCAACAAACAAAATTTTAAAAATAGATACAAGATTGAATAGTTGTTGAGAGAAATAGGTATTATCTTTAGTTAGGGCTGCAAAAGGGCCTAAAACAAATTAGAATTGGAATGGGTATTATTATATTGCCATAGTTTGATTTAAAACAGTATAGGATTATGCGTAGGTATAATCGACCACAGGGAGTGTGGATTACAGCCGTCTGAGCTAATAGGAAATTCACATCTTACTGCGTGGGTGAGTCTTGTTCTCATTTCGACGTTAAACTTCCGTTCGTCGCTCAGTGTCATCGTAAGTGTGGGGGAGTGATTTACTAGTGGTGTAGCTTGCTTCGTTCTGTAACTTCAGTCGCTGGCAGTAGTGGGTTGACTGTCAATGCGTTCGAACTGACAACATCAGTAGAGAATGGGCGGGTTGAGTCAGGCCACCTGTGACGTGGGAAAACCCAGTTTTCAGGCGGTCTTACGTCATTAACCCTTTCAACCCTTTCAACCCTTTAGCCTTCAGGCGGTCTTACGTCATTAACCCTTTTAATCCTATTAACCCTTTTAACCCTTTCAACCCTTTCAACCCTTTAGCCTTCAGGTCTTACGTCATTAACCCTTTTAACCCTTTCCCGTAACCCTTACAAGACTGGTGCCGTCGATTCTGAAAAAAATCGTTTTACCTGAGCCGTATTCGAACCCCGTATGTTTGTGTTTAGAACCATCAACGCTAACCTCTCGGCTAACTTGTCCAAACAATAGAGACGCTTTTATTTGTGCTATATGACCAGTATTGTCGTTAGTCTTCTTGCATGATAGGATGTCATTGATCCTTTCTCAAGGGTTGAAAGGATTAAAAGGGTTGAAAGGGTTGAAAGGGTTAAAAGGGTTGAAAGGGTTAAAAGGGTTGAAAGGGTTAAAAGGGTTAAAAGGGTTAAAAGGGTTAACGGGTTAAAAGGGGGTAGAAAGGGGTAGAAAGGGTTAAAAGGGTTAAAAGGGTTGAAAGGGTTAAAAGGGTTGAAAGGGTTAAAAGGGTTGAGAGGTTAAAAGGGTTAAAAGGGTTGAAAGGGTTAAAAGGGTTAAAAGGGTTGAAAGGGTTAAAAGGGTTAAAAGGGTTAAAAGGGTTAAAAGGGTTAAAAGGGTTGAAAGGGTTAAAAGGGTTGAAAGGGTTAAAAGGGTTAAAAGGGGTAGAAAGGGTTAAAAGGGTTAAAAGGGTTAAAAAGGTTAAAAGGGTTGAAAGGGTTAAATAAAAGGGTTGAGAGGTTAAAAGGGTTAAAAGGGTTGAAAGGGTTAAAAGGATTAAAAGGGTTGAAAGGGTTAAAAGGGTTGAAAGGGGTTAAAAGGGTTGAAAGGGTTAAAAGGGGTAGAAAGGGTTAAAAGGGTTTAAAGGGTTGAAAGGGTTAAAAGGGTTAAATGAAAGGGTTGAAAGGGTTAAATAAAAGGGTTAAAAGGGTTGAAAGGGGTTAAAAGGGTTGAAAGGGTTAAAGGGTTAAAAGGGTTAAAAGGGGTAGAAAGGGTTAAAAGGGTTAAAAGGGTTGAAAGGGTTAAAGGGGTTAAAAGGGTTGAAAGGGTTAAAAGGGTTAAATGAAAGGGTTGAAAGGGTTAAATGAAAGGGTTAAAAGGGTTAAAAGGGTTAAAAGGGTTGAAAGGGTTAATAGGGTTAAAAGGGTTAAATAAAAGGGTTGAGAGGTTAAAAGGGTTAAAAGGGTTAAAAGGGTTGAAAGGGTTAAAAGGGTTGAAATGGGTTAAAAGGGTTGAAAGGGTTAAAAGGGGTAGAAAGGGTTAAAAGGGTTAAAAGGGTTGAAAGGGTTAAAGGGGTTGAAAGGGTTAAAAGGGTTGAAAGGGTTAAAGGGGTTAAAAGGATTAAAAGGGTTAAAAGGGTTGAAAGGGTTAAAAGGGTTGAAAGGGTTAAAAGGGTTAAAAGGGTTAAAATGGGTAGAAAGGGTTAAAAGGGTTAAAAGGGTTAAAAGGGTTGAAAGGGTTTAAAGGGTTAAAAGGGTTGAAAGGGTTAAAAGGGTTGAAAGGGTTGAAAGGGTTAAAAGGGTTGAAAGGGTTGAAAGGGTTGAAAGGGTTAAAAGGGTTGAAAGGGTTAAAAGGGTTAAAAGGGCTGAAAGGGTTGAACGGGTTAAACGAAAGGGTTGAAAGGGTTAAAAGGGTTGAAAGGGTTTGAAGTCCAAGTTGACCTGATGTCAAAAATCGTCGTATTCGTACATAGTAATATCTTATCTCTTATTTATAAAGACTTGTCCTCTGTGTTTTTCTAGGGTTGGAACTGGCATTGCCCACATTACAAGTCTTGTTTTTTTTAAAAATTTTTTTTGATTTTTCATGAAATTGACTATATTATTTTTAATTCACCTACTAATCATTAAGCGTTATCGAAAAAATATTATCATTATTGCTATCAAGTTAACAAATAGTCATTGAACAACCTTCTATTCTATTTGTAATCTTCAAGGACTTTGAATAAAATATACCATCAAAGAATTAATAATCTTTATTGAAAATAAGTTTATTTTATATTTAAATCATAACCATAAAAATAGAGATTTCTTGTGATAATAACATAATCCTTTAATCAGAACTTTTTATTTTTATGAAATACATCTTGTTTATTATATTTTAGCTTATTGTAATATCTTTTATTATAACAAAATTCTTTAATCAGAAAGTAGAGATTTCTTGTCAAAATAGCTTAATTGAGTACATAGATCAAGAAATATAAATTCTAATACTACTTAAGATTCGTTTTCTACACACACTACAATCTTGTAATTCCAATGAACACTCAGTACACGAAAATATATGTCCACAAGGTAAACTAGCGATTTCCATTTCATTCGTACAACATATCTTGCATAAAAATGGATCTTCTTCTTTTTCTTCTATTGGTTTGGTTTTAACTGCATTCAACACAGCTGTTGCATATTTACATGAACTAAAATGCAAAACGTGCTCTTTAATTGGGTCATCGTTATGTGACCATTCTTTAAGTCCACCAGCACATACAAAACATATGGTTTTATCGTCTTTTCCAGTATAAAAAAACCCAGCTTCACTCAAACGTATAGGATTTATATTTTCGTTAGATATTCCCTCCCATGTGGTATAGGTCTTTAACCGCTCATTGTATAGTGAATAAGCATTAAAAACAGTTTTTTCAATAGAAAGAGAATCTGTCCAAAAAAATGTTCCTACCATATTGAAGTACTACAAGTAAATGACATCGTAATATCTTATCTCTTATTTATAAAGACTTTTCCTCTGTGTTTTTCCAGGGTTGGAACTGGCATTGCCCACATTACAAGTTTTGTTTTTTTATTTTTTTTTTTTTGATTTTTCATGAAATTGACTATATTTTAAACTAATTTTAAGATTTTTTAACGTAACACTCTCCTTCAGATATTTTATTTTTTATATTAAAAAATTACTAACTTTAAAGATTTGTATTTTTGATTTGTCGAAATCTGTATTAACAATTTTCAAAACATTTAAAGTGATTTTACAAAGATTTTATAAATTCTTTTAATATTTACAAAGACAGACAAAAGCAATATTTCAGCTTCTCAGTGATTTATTTGTTGTAACTACAAGTAAATGACATAGTAATATCTTATCTCTTATTTATAAAGACTTGTCCTCTGTGTTTTTCCAGGGTTGGAACTGGCATTGCCCACATTACAAGTCTTGTTTTTTTTTAATTTTTTTTTGATTTTTCATGAAATTGACTATATTTTAAACTAATTTTTAAGATTTTTTAACGTAACACTCTCCTTCAGATATTTTATTTTTTATATTAAAAAATTACTAACTTTAAAGATTTGAATTTTTGATTTGTCGAAATCTGTATTAACAATTTTCAAAACATTTAAAGTGATTTTACAAAGATTCAATTAAAGTTTTGATTGACATTTCTCGATGTTTTTAATGATTACATGGGCGTCATTTGTGTTAGTGACATTCAAAATTATTTTTACATTAACACTGAAACTTTCTAATTTTGAATGTTTACAAGAGTTTCCTCCGTGCCAGTGACATTCAAAACTATTTTTACATAAATACTGAAACTTTAAAATTTTGAATGTTTACAAGAGCTTCCTCCGTGCCAGTGACATTCAAAACGATTTTAAATTAATACTGTGACACTTTAAAATATTACAAATAGACACTTTTTAAATTTCAAATGTTAATAAAAGATAACTTCATGTCACAAACATCCTCTCAATGCAATATTCATTGATAAAGAAACGTCCATCAAAATTCTAATGACTTATGTGTTTTTTATTCTTTTATATAATTTTTACTAAATATTTACAATAGAACAAGACTTGTAAGAAAAAAAATAAACTTCGAAGCTAATAAAAATAATTCTACCAATACATATTTATTAAAACATTAATTATAAATTAATTATTTACCAATGCTTTGCTAGTGCATAT
Organism: Prosapia bicincta; assembly: GCA_036971475.1. Lineage (NCBI taxonomy): Eukaryota > Metazoa > Arthropoda > Insecta > Hemiptera > Cercopidae > Prosapia > Prosapia bicincta. Next base: position 184,430,501 of record JBAIZL010000004.1, on the reverse strand, counting down.
TTTTCAATGTAATACATTTTCAGAACTTGATACACAAATAGCAAGAATTAAAGAAGTTTTTTTATCTTTTACCTAATTTTTTTAAACATTTTAACGTCTTGCAAAATAATTAGATACTCTTAAAATAATTTATTGTATTTAACTATATTTTTTAAACAGTGCTACTTCCTCGTACAATTTATCAGCTTCAGGAAGAGTACTTGATATTAATTCATCTGTGTTCATACAGTCAATGATGTAAGATATTAGTTCAGGTTCATTATAAAATAGTTCCATGATTCTTCGTGTTATCAAAGGAATAGTATTTATGAGTAAGGTCCATTCGTTGATATTGAGAGTAGCAGTATTATGCCCGTCATACAAACTGATATAATTTTTTCCAAAACATTTTTTTAGCGTAATGTTACCTTTCATCATTGAAAACTTACGCTGTTTTCCATCAACTACTACTTGAGGAATTTGAGTCAGAAATTCGTTAAATTCCATATAAGACAAAAAAATATGTTTTTTCTTATTCGTTTGTATAAGCACACCAAGAGCATAATCTTTGTGTTTAAAAAGTCCTGTAGCAACGAACTTTGTACATTCAGCATTTAAAAAATTTATTGACTTTAGAAAAATTCCTACTGGTAAAACTGAACAAGTTGCTCGATCCACATCCATAGATTCCATGACTAAAAATGGCATCTTATCTTAACCTAATATGTGTTTTATAAACATTCACTTAATGGTTTTCTATTACGTAACCTACCGAGACTTGTTGGAACTTGTCTATATATGTTTAATTAACACTTGATGATTTTTTTTGTTACGTAATATTCAGAAGCATGTTTGAACATGCCTTCATAATCAATTACCTAACGATTTTGTTTTTACATAATCTTTTTCACTGATCCTGTGAGTAATGTATAAACAATATGCGAATCATGAAGTATTAGACAATACGCTGAAGTATTTTCTGGAATATTTTGAGATGCTTCTATTTCTAATCTTACGTCCACAGGACCCGTTTTCACAGAATCGTTTTGTTTTGAACAATCAATTACAAAAAATTTTGCTTTATTCATAAAAGTATCTAAATCTAAACAAGGAGACGATTCACGAAAGTAATAGGATTTTTGAAAACTAGTGTACATATCATAAATAACAGAAATATCTCCATGAATGTTATCGTATGGAAAATACTGTGAATTGAGATACAATTTAACGTTTGTAACTTTACAATCGTCAAATTCAGAGGCGTTCTTTTTTATCTGATTTTTTCGATTTTTTTGCAAAGCTAAAATCACATATCTGGGTTTTTCCATTTGAGAGGCTGTCTTCACTGTCCAAGATATACGGTTTGTTGTAGGAACAGACGGATATTCTATCAATTCCCATTTTCTCATTGTTATATGAATAGGAGCATCGCGTTCAATCATTTTCAGAATTTTCAATCGGATTGGATCAGCCAAGATGACGTGTGGAACTCTCCATGCTATGCTAGTTATTTTTAAATCTACGAAATCTGCATTGTCACTGTAAACTGCGTTTAAATCAGATGACGAGCGCAACAGAACAAGTTCGTGTTTTGCCCCCACCACAACCTTTCTGTAGTCTTCAAAAAATCCCATCAACATTTTTAAAGGAATCGACATGGTAAACTCTTTTGTTACTTTTGTATTACCCACTCCGATCCATCCTGCATTTATCAGTTTATTTTTTTCCAGTTCACGAATCGAAAGCATACTTTTAATGGTACTAGTTATTCCTACATTTCTTGTACGGTCCAATTCGTTAGCATTAATCTCATACCGAATGTCATCGAAAAAAAATGCCGCGGCATTGTTTACTAAACATACCTCAGTTTCTTCTCCGTTAGCTTTTTTGCCACTGACAGTGCCCTTTATGTGTAATAAACTTTCGAAAGGTACGGTAATGACATCTTGTTGATGAATCGGTATACGTATCTCATCGTTATTATTATAAGTTGATGAAGAATACGGTTTATGAGTATGATACTCCATACCGTATAGAGTATTGTCGTATTCGACACCACTGTCAATTCCCAAAAGTTCTTCCATTCTTTACGATTTTAAAACCTAAAGATCTAAGAAATTTGACGTTTTTTAATGTTAATCCTGGTAAGGATCTTGGTAGACTGATGTTTTTTACGTTTTTTAATGTTAATCCTGGTAAGGATCTTGGTAGACTGATGTTCTTTGTATTTTTACTCTTTTTAAATACTAGTCCCATTTCGTAAATGTAATCTAACTGATATAGTTTCACCACGAAAATCTATTATATCTCCGTTTTGATCTTTTAGACTAACAGTAATGTTATGAATTATTTTTACGTTGACAGGTAAATATATTACATTCGGAGGATGTTCCACGATCTTGTAACCAGGAGGAACCTGAGGAAAAAACTCGTGTAGAATATGACATTCGACACCATTTATAAACGATCCAGTTACAATATTGCACTCAACACGAATCACATTCACCTTAATGATATCAACAGGTTTGTCTGAAACATGTTTTTTATTTGATACTAAATGAGAACCAGAGAATCCTAACAGTTTACCTATAGAATGTTTTTTATCGAAATGTATTTCTTCGGAACATTTTATTTCAGCTTTCAAAGTGTTATTGTTTGGACGTAGCGAAAAGAAAATACTCGGATCCAAATTCATTAATATGTACCTCTCTATATCTTCAATTTCATATGATCCCGTTGGCAATGTGATGTATTTATCCTTACCGTAATGAAAAACGTTATTTATACCATCTACGATATTTGGAATCGAGTTGTAGGAAGCTAAGTCTATGAATCCTATCTCCCATTGTCCAGTAGAAACATCATACGGAGGAAAAAAGTCATTAGATAAAACAGATGTATTTCCTGATAACACTATACTCATGACGTCAGAAACTTTAGACACAAATGTCCACAAATGACTGAATTGATTTTCTGGTATCTCTTGTAATTATAGTGTACATTAGCATTCCTACCGAAATATTTTGCTAGTTCAAGGGGTGGTCTCAAATTTCCGAAACTATCAAAGTACTCTACTGATTTACCATTTTTTTTGTAACAAACCCAATGAGTGCCAATTCCAATAACACTGTCTAAATTTACAATGCCTGATTCATTTTTCAATGCACGTAATGGTAGAGTATCTCTCATATAAACTCCTCTGAACCAAGGTATGTTTAGTACTTTTGCATATCTTTTTAATTCAATATTTGTCAATGGTCTGATAGGAATCGATTCAATTATTTCTTTTTTTTTTGTTTTTTTTCCTCCACGACCCTTATATGGTTTAAGGTATAATCCTTTACCCTTAAGTTTTTTTAATAGCTGTTTCAAGTCATGAGGAGTACGGTGGTTTCGACGACGCGTACGTCTTTTACCCCCACCCAACTTTGATTTCGCTTTCATTGCTGACGAAACAGCTAGGGCCGCTGCGCGTTCGCCAAGAGATGCGTCACTGGATTTAACTCTTTTCCAAGCCTTTTCCGCTAGAACTTCGTCGGCTTTACGACGATTTTGAGAATCGGTAAATCTATTATAGGTAATATCGTGTTCCCGGCAGGCTTCGTCTAGTGCATTTATACCTTTATCGCCGCGTGCTAAACGTTTACTTAATTTTGTTCCGGGACCGCAGTAATTATAAGTGGGTAAATGTAATTCGATTGGTAATAGATCTATTGCTTTGTTCAAAACACTTGAAATCAAACCACCTCCTACAGCCTTTCGTTTACGACTGACATTAGTTTTCCATTTGAATGCCATTTTATTACTAATCAGAAACGTATACGTGTTTGCTTTTAATACTTTTTTCTAAACTAATTTTATAATTTGAATTAATTTCTTATTTTTTTAATTTCTTCTCTCAACATCGCTATTTCAGAGTTAATTCGAATTTGAATGTCATTGTACAAGGTAGCTAACTGTGAAAAAACTACTACGTCATTTGGTTCTTTACCAGATCCCACGTGACTTATACGTTTAAATCGTCCGTCATATTCTTTTCCACTTATAAGAAGAGCATTATCTACCAAGTATTTTAAGTTAACGGCGTCTCCCTGCAATTCTGGAGCATCTATATCGCGCAAACGATGATTAGCAAAGAAAAACGTATTTCCAATTTTAACTGGAATTAACTTTTCCAGATACCCCTTCGTTACCGCATCGTCAGTATTTATAGGTTCCCCCAATCCACCCAATTGAATACCATTAGCATAGTATTGATTCTTTTCATCATTGAATATCAAACAAGCTTTCGGAATAAATGATTCGAGGTATTTTTTAGACACAGCATCGTTTCGGCCAGTAGGTTTTCCTAAACCTCCTATAGAAAAACCGTTAGTATAGTATTTGTTCTTTACATTATCGAAAGTTAAACACGTTTTCTCGAGATAACCTTTGGTCACTGCATCATCTCTGATATTAGGCTCACCCAATCCACCCAGCAAAACACCATTGGCAAAATATGAATTCTTATCGGTATTGAAAGTTAAACAACTTTTGGGGACAAAAGATTCGATATATTTTTTAGTTACTGCATCGTTCATATCTTTAGGTTCACCTAGACCGCCTAAAGAAATTTCATTAGCGTAGTATTTGTTCTTCGAACTATCGAATGTCAAACAATCCCGTTTAAGCGTTCGCATATTAACAATGTCATTTTCAGAAACAGGGTCTCCGACTTTAGGCTTAGAATAACGTCCAAACTTATCGACGCTCATTTTATTAGTGTTCTAATTTTCTTATTACCCCATCCTTTTATAATCCCCGCTTCCCTCAGCTCTTCTATAACAGACGCTATTTCGTTTCTATGACCTGTATGACCAGCTTCGTAAGAAGACAGTAAAAGTCTCAGCCTATCGCATAATTCGTTAGGATTATCCCAATAAGCGTATCCTTTACCAATCCTTTTCGGGGGAAACAGATGCTGAATAATATTTTTGTATTTATCGTTTCTAAAATCTCGATTTATAATATTTCTAAGACTGTAATTCACTTTATGAGCATGAGTTTTTTTACAAATTTTTCTATAGGCTTCTACATCTTCGTCCGTATATATTTTTCTTGGTATACGCATAAACAATAATTCATAAAGTCCTTCGGTACCGTTGTAATTTTCTCCTGCTATAATAATGTCACCATCTTCGGCAAACTGAATCTCTTTATCTCCGACCATAAGAACATTACCTTCTATTCTCGGTCCATATACATTATCTATCAGATCGGAGTCGTTAATCATTTTTGTCATGTACAAAAGTGTGAGTTGATTAGAAAAGGTTGTATTTAAAGTCTCTTTGTATTCTTCTTGTCCTTTAGGAGTAGTCATTAACTCTTTTACACTAGATGATTCTTTTAGAGGCGTTGAGTGTGATGTAATTGGCTCAAGTTTTATTTCTTCATTCTCAGGTTTAGTTTCCACTTTATCTTTCCGTAATTTCGAAATTTCCCTAATAAGGGGACTGTATTTTTTAGTCATTACTCGTTCCCTTTCCACATCACCGAATCTCATTTCACGGTATTTTCTCTTTATAGCCTCTTTCAATCTAGATATCTCAAGGATAACTTGTTCTTCGTTGGGCGTCATGTTGTATACTGATAGTGAACAAGTGAATACATTTAAAATAAATCTTTTACAAAACAATCGAATCCGATTCTGTAACGACCTTGATCTTTTTCACTGTCTTTATCTATTACCACAAAGCCGTAAATATTTTTCCATGCCTCAGCACAGATGTCTTTAAAAACAGATATTTTAATGTCAGGAGTCACGTGGTTATTATAAATATGTTTTATATTGAGGTCGTCTTGTTTAAATATAACTAAAAAGTTCGTATTATCACGAATCAATTGTTTTGGAATTTGACTGTACGATTGACCTAAATAGAAAGTATCGACATTATTGTGACGACCCATTGAAAAATATTTTCTAATATTGTCTTGTTTCTCACAAGCAATATCATCGAATATTACTACGGAATTTTGTCTTACGTCATTGGGTTCAAGTACACTTTGGTTGTCAGAGTATGAAAAGTAGCCGATTTCAGAATCTGAGAAAACCTTTTCTAAAAGTTTATACTTTGACTGATGTAATGATTTTGAAAACACATACACATTAGCAAACTTCAACCCATTGGGTTCAAACAATAAATTGAATACTACATTTGTTTTCCCGCAATTAGAAGGTCCACAAATAATACATCGAATAGTATTTGGTAAAAGTGTACTATGTCTGACGCATTTTTTTTTGTACACTCTACATATTTATCAAAATTTGACATTGTAAAAGATTGTAGGGCCTTTTCTGTACGCATTGTGATGTAACACTAATGATATCAGTATTTGTTTCTATAATTTATACTAAATAAGTTGTTTCGTATCGATCCAACTGTTGTGTGTTTTATCAAAACCTGTCCATTTGACATAAACTTTATTACCTTTTCTCTTTAATACTTTATCGATAAGATAAACATCACCCATTTTCGCTTTACTGATTTCTTCGGTATAGAAACCTCCTTTCAAAATATTACCTCTAGAATCTTGTAACACATACGTTACAGGTATTGTAGGTTTTACACCAAAAACAGAAAATACTTCGTTTGTCCAACTCGGATAGTACCCTTTCGCAAAAGTTGTTTTGTACTTGGAGATTCTTACTTTATCATCTACTTTAAATTTGGGTAATAGTTTCGTACCATTAACAGATATTCTTTTTAATAAATTCGTTTCATGTTTTTTCCTTACACTAACAGGTTTCATTCCTGTGGTTCTATGAACTGATGTATTGTACGATTTTACTAAACTATTCAGTATATCTATCCATACATACGATCCCCTAGCAGTAAACTCTTTCCACATTTTACTTTTCAACGTACGATTAAATCTTTCGACTATGGAAGCTTTTTTATCTGAATAAGTAGTATAGTGATTAATTTTGTATTTTTTCATTAAATTTCGAACATGAACGTTGAACCATTCTTTACCTTGGTCTGTTTGAAAATAATTCATTGGATGATTTTTCAAAACACTATCTAGAGCAGAAGCCACTTCGACACCTGTTTTCGATTTTAAAGGAAGCGCAAACGCAAATTTTGTAAGACAATTAATCATAGTTAGTAAGTATTTGTATCCTCTGTTTCGTTTAGCATAAGGAATCATCTCTACCAAGTCTGCCTGATATAAATCGTGAATGCCTTTCAAGGTTACACGTCTAGTTTTGAAATGTCTTCTAGCCGGTTTATGTAATTCATTTGCAATAGCATATCTCAGATCCATTTTAGAAATGTGATTGATTTTAAAAAATACGAACTTATATAGGTTAATTTCCACATCACCCAAGAGGTATAACCTTTGATGCGTTGTCCATTATTTTATCTGGCGGACTCCCCTATAGGCATACAAACCAGATTTGTAGATTTTTGTAAACTGCAGTATTTTTAAAATGATAAGAATTTTAATTATATATTTTTTTGTTGCTATCCATTTTTAACTCATATTTGTAACGTTTATGTAAACAGCAACAATTTTTGTTTTATTTTGCTTCTATTATTAAACATTAATGTGCTGTTATTCTGATTGTAATTTATTTTATCACAAGTTCCAATTTTATATGACATTTTATATTCATTGAGAAAGTTTTATTCCCAAGTTTGTGTCTGATATCTGTACTTTTAGCGTCAGTCATTAACTGCTGTGCTTTGTTTCGACGGTTTAGTCTTATTGCTGAATATTCGATATCTTTATCAACTATTGCTTTTGGAACTACAATTGAACATGGGAAACAAAGAGAATCGAAATTTTTTTTATAACCACGATTCCCCTTCTCGTCGAAATTGTTGAAAAATCCTGTTCTTATGTGCCCTCATTCGAGTGGAACCCTTACTCTAGTACAGGTAATCTCGAAAGTATCGGTTGAACTAAAACCAGGTGAATTACTTTGAATAATGCCTCCAAATATCTGAAATAACATATCAGAATTAATTTGAGAAGCCGGACGAAATGAAACATACCCCAGTTCTTGGTTTTTAAAATTCAAACTTGACAAAGTGAAACCGAGTTGATCTTGATCAGTCGCATTACTTTTCATTGAATCAATTATATCATTAAGTCCTTGTCTAATCCAGTCAATTTCATTGACATTAGTTGGCGGTAAATTGAATTTAAAAAGAAACCTAGTTCCATTAATACGATACCTTTTAACATACTTTTCCGTATTCGAAACAAGATATACAGCCATTTCAATAAAATAGTACACACCCAAATACAGCAAAGAAGAAATTAAAACTGAGTTTTGGTTTCACTATCTTTTATAACTTTTTCAGATTAGAATATTGTAAACAAGCCGTTAATGTTTTTTCAAATTAGGATAACAAATCGTTAATGTTATATTTGAAAAACAACTTTGGAAATTTTGAAAGATTATTAATAAACAAGTCAATTAAAATAATAATTAGGGAATTTTAAGAAGTAGTTAAAAACACATTAGGAAAGTTTGAAAGAATTTTTATTCTTGGAAAATTTAAAATGATCAAAACAAATTAATTACAACTAGAAGGATTAAATTCAACAACCAGAGAAATATTTATTCAGTTTGTGTCGTGAACTGCAGAACAGAGCATAAGCATGTCAAATCTTATTGAAAAATTCAATTTGTCAACAAGTGTAGACACAGTGTCTATTCAATCATTTACGTTAGGGGAACCATACGTGATTAAAGAAGCAAGAATAGTAGAAGCGAAATACGGTCATGCAATATTAGTAAAATTTATCAATAAGGGAGAAACTGTTCATGCCTATCTACCAAAACGTTATACTACTTTATTTTCAAATGATCAAGATTTAGAAGCTATTATAGGAAAGAAGCTTTTTGTTAAATCTAAAAAAGAACGAACAGTTGATTTGAAAATAACAGAATGAGTTTTTTCGAAGAGCGAAGAGGAGCTTTTTCTGAACACTAATACAGTGAGTATTTTTATTGATTAACTTTAGTAGAATACAATTATTATTACTTACTTGGTATTTTAATTGAAAAGAAGTTTTCTATCAATAATAAATTTATGAAAGTTCAGAATCACGTATTTTGTAAATAATAGACGTTTCTAATATTCTATTTATAAAGTTTAATTTCTTTAATTAAAAAATAAATATAATATATATTCTAATTGAATGATTAAGACTTTGGAGATGTCTTAAAGTGAATAAAGTGGAAACTGAAGTTTATTATATTGATTTGTTATATTATTTTAAATTGTTATTTTTCTCCTTGTTCCATTGAAATAAATAAAATGTAAACAAAATGAAAGTTCTTTCTTTCATTTTAAAAATAATATCGTAAATTTGATTCACATAATGTGTTGAGTTATTTGTATCAATTTACCATAAATAAATATATAATACATAATTGAATTAATAAACGTCAAGTTGAAATACTTTATGTTATCAAAATACGAATTTGCTCCATAAAGATGTTTACCTCTATCAGTTGGATATGATTTAAGAACTGCATATACAAGTGAACTTTATGAAATAAAACGTTTAGATGTAACAGAGAGAAATTTAAAAGGTTTTGGATCAAGTGAAATAAACTGATTTACTAAATTGAACATTCTGTATTATGTGTTTAGAAAAATAAATAAAATTAAAAACAATTTAATAAAAGGTATTACAATAAGCTAAAATATAATAAACAAGATGTATTTCATAAAAAAAAAGAAAGTTCTGATTAAAGAATTATGTTATAATCACAAGAAATCTCTATTTTTATGGTTATGATTTAAATATAAAATAAACTTATTTTCAATAAAGATTATTAATTCTTTGATGGTATATATTATTCAAAGTCCTTGAAGATTACAAATAGAATAGAAAGTTGTTTTCCATCCTATCCTACAGATATTGTTGAAAACTTTCACTAAACATTTATCTGAAAATAGATTTATCCTAGAAATCATTTTACTCTATATACAAGTAGAAAGTAGATTTCTATTATAGATACTTTGGTTGAACATTTTTAGTATGACAATAGATTCTTATAATTTTTGAAATACAAAAATACTTAATCATAAAGATTGTTAGTTTCTATACGATATTTAAGTTAGAATTAAGATATTCTATTAAGAATAAAAAAGAGTAAATAATAGATTTGAATTTTGTTATAATAAAAGATATTAAAATAAACTAAAATAGAATAAACAAGATGTATAATGTATTTCGTAGCTTAGTACTGTAGACAGTTTAATACGCCTAAAGCCTAAGAGAAAGTAATCCTAGAGATGTATAAATACGAGTGAAGATTTATAACCGTATCACTATGTTGGCAGCTCACGAAGACATCGAAATACTTTTAGCTAACCCTAAGCTATGTACGTGTGGGAAAACCTTGGCTCATTATTACATCAGGGAAGCAATGGCTTTAATGGAGAGGCATGGTTTGGCAGAGTACGACACAACAAGACAGCACTACACGGCTTGTCCATGGTCAGTTTACACATCTTGCAATGTACCAGATACGTGTGTTTGTGTTATTTTTAAAAATCTAATCCGAAAAGTGTACATGTGTTTTGAAGGAAATGATAATTTTGAGTTGAATAATGTATGTATTTAATTTTGTTTCAATAACAGAGAAATTCAAAAGATTAATAAACTGATTTACTAAATTGAACATTCTGTATTATGTGTTTGGAAAAATAAAGAAAATTAAAATTAAAAAGGTATTAATTCTTATACTCCCATCCATTACCGAAATTAACAGTATTGAAACTAATTGACTTAGTACAAACATTTATTCAGGACGAAACAGGTAGAGACCTAGCACACAAGAAAGGAAGCATAGGGTACACAAGGTACGACTTTTTTTTGACATCAGGTCAATTTGGTTAAGAAATGGTAGCCTCCGTGTAGATCACCAACCCTTTCATTGACTTAGTATGAAACAACAAATAGCAACTAATTATTGCAGCTTATAAATATATTTTATATAAATTTGTTACAGATTTATTTTATAATGTCAATATGCAACATTAGAAATTGCTAATATTGTGTTTAACCTATGTAGACTATATATTTTTCAATGAAAACCTGTTAACTTTAGAATTTAAACTGACAAAATTAATGTAAATGAAATGAAAATATGGTTACTGTCGCGGAATTAAAATACTTTAAAATAACAGGATTCAAGAGGAAAAGAGAGGGTGAGTATGGCTCACTGCCTTATGGCTACATTAAAAAAAGCACGTAAAGCTACTTAATATTTTTTGTCATTTACACATGTTCTAGTATAGATTACTCTGCACGATTCTACTATCATTAAAATATCATAAAAAACTGTCACTGGTGTGAAATTAATTTTTCCCTAAACAAAAGCAAAAAAAATTCTTGTGCTCATGTATTATCTTCATAGTAAAATCGATAGCACTACAATATGTGAATGTTTATACATTATGTAAGGTAATCTGATAATAAAACATGTTAACATAGAACAACATGAAAAAAAACTGTCACTGACGTGAAATTTTTCCGTAAACAAAGGCAAAACATTAAGATAATTTTTTGCTCATGTATTATCTTGATAGTAAAATGTATGGCACTATAATATTTTTATATTTACATTATGTAAGGTAATCTGATAATAAAACATGTTAACACACCAATAAGTTAAACATCTCACGTTTAATACTATTGAAAGTAAAATTTATACTAACTTTCACAAAATTAATAAACACATGTTCTAGTATAGATTGCTCTGAACGATTCTACTATCATGAGAATAACATGAAAAAACTGTCACTGGTGTGAAATTTTTCCGTAAACAAAGGCAAAAAAATTCTTGTACTCACGTATTATCTTGATAGTAAAATCGATAGCACCACAAAATGTGAATGTTTATATTTAAAATATGTAAGGTAATCTGATAATAAAACATGTTAACAAACCAATAAGTTAAACATCTCACGTTTAATACTATTGAAAGTAAAATTTATACTAACTTTCACAAAATTAATAAACACAATAAAGCCTGATATGTAGACCTACTGGGGACGTCCGCTGTCTTCTTTATGCATTATATTTTTAAATGGGCAACATATGTGATATTCTGAATGTCTCTTATGAAAGTATTCAATTGAGTTAACTTAATGGTTATGTCATCAATTCTGTATGTCCTGTTATTATAACCTGTAAGCACCACAGTTGGATGATGGCTCACAAACGTATGTAGGATGCTGCCTGAACGATCCAGAGCATATTCTTTTTGCAGTAATTCCATTGTAATCCAGCTAGGACAGAAGGAAGGTAAGTTGTGAATTTTTATAAGATATCGCAGCTTGTTATATACCCTCTCCCACTGCTTCGAATTTACACCAGAATGAATACTCGTCGATGCTTCAAGTGTATTTTGAGGAAAGTAATAGTAAAATGTGTATTTTTAAGTAATTCTGACATTGATGACTCACAAGTATGAATTTAATGTAACTGTTTTCTACATATAGGATACCTCTGTACTCTTTCCACATATTGCATGGCTATAGTAGTCTCTCGAGCTTGATATACAGTGCTCATTAGTACCTATGGACAGGACTACGTAAATAAACATACTTTATCAACAAAGAATCACGTATATTGTAATTGACTTTTCTTATATTCTATTTATAAAGTTTAATTTCTTTAATTTAAAAAAAATAATACTATATATGCTAATTGAATGATTAAAACTTAATGACCATTTAATTTATACTTAGATGTAACATACTCCTGTACTATGTGTTTTACTTGCAAATAATGTCATTTATATTTTCGTGTTGAAATATCAGTGTTTATACACAGTGTATAACTTACTGTCTTTTAAACAAGAATATATTTCATATAACGAGCCAAACGTCTTGTTTTAGAAAAATAAAATAATAAAACTCCAATATTCTATTTATATTCATTTGATTTATAAGAATTATAAATAATAAAGAAAACAATTAAGCTTGGAAGTAAACAAGTTCATACAGTACTAGCATGTTGATTACGCCTAAAGACATTATTTCCTCAAGACGGGGCGCAGAAGGTACGAATACGACGATTTTTGACATCAGGTCAACTTGGACTTCAAACCCTTTCAACCCTTTTAACCCTTTCAACCCTTTCGTTTAACCCGTTCAACCCTTTCAGCCCTTTTAACCCTTTTAACCCTTTCAACCCTTTTAACCCTTTCAACCCTTTTAACCCTTTCAACCCTTTCAACCCTTTCAACCCTTTCAACCCTTTCAACCCTTTTAACCCTTTCAACCCTTTTAACCCCTTTCAACCCTTTTAACCCTTTCAACCCTTTTAACCCTTTTAACCCTTTTAACCCTTTCAACCCTTTTAACCCTTTTAACCCTTTTAACCCTTTCAACCCTTTTAACCCTTTTAACCCTTTTAATCCTTTTAACCCCTTTAACCCTTTCAACCCTTTTAACCCTTTCAACCCCTTTAACCCTTTCAACCCTTTTAACCCTTTCTACCCCTTTTAACCCTTTTAACCCTTTCAACCCTTTTAACCCATTTCAACCCTTTTAACCCTTTCAACCCTTTTAACCCTTTTAACCCTTTTAACCCTTTTAACCTCTCAACCCTTTTATTTAACCCTTTTAACCCTATTAACCCTTATAACCCTTTTAACCCTTTTAACCCTTTTAACCCTTTTAACCCTTTTAACCCTTTTAACCCTTTTAACCCTTTTAACCCTTTTAACCCTTTCAACCCTTTTAACCCTTTCAACCCTTTTAACCTCTCAACCCTTTTATTTAACCCTTTCAACTCTTTTAACCCTTTCAACCCTTTTAACCCTTTTAACCCTTTCTACCCCTTTTAACCCTTTCAACCCTTTTAAACCTTTTAACCATTCAACCCTTTTAACCCTTTTAACCCTTTTAACCCTTTTAACCCTTTTAACCCTTTCAACCCTTTTAACCCTTTTAACCATTTCAACCCTTTTAACCCTTTTTAACCCTTTTTAACCCTTTTAACCCTTTTAACCGTTTTAACCGTTTTAACCCTTTCAACCCTTTTAACCCTTTTAACCCTTTTAACCCTTTTAACCCTTTTAACCCTTTCAACCCTTTTAACCCTTTCAACCCTTTTAACCCTTTTCAACCCTTTTAACCCTTTCAACCCTTTTAACCCTTTCAACCCTTTCAACCCTTTCAACCCTTTTAATCCTTTCAACCCTTGAGAAAGGATCAATGACATCCTATCATGCAAGAAGACTAACGACAATACTGGTCATATAGCACAAATAAAAGCGTCTCTATTGTTTGGACAAGTTAGCCGAGAGGTTAGCGTTGATGGTTCTAAACACAAACATACGGGGTTCGAATACGGCTCAGGTAAAACGATTTTTTTCAGAATCGACGGCACCAGTCTTGTAAGGGTTACGGGAAAGGGTTAAAAGGGTTAATGACGTAAGACCTGAAGGCTAAAGGGTTGAAAGGGTTGAAAGGGTTAAAAGGGTTAATAGGATTAAAAGGGTTAATGACGTAAGACCGCCTGAAGGCTAAAGGGTTGAAAGGGTTAATGACGTAAGACCGCCTGAAGGCTGGGTTTTCCCACGTCACAGGTGGCCTGACTCAACCCGCCCATTCTCTACTAACATCGCATCAATACCATGCCACAGACTGATTCCTATTCTACTTTAAATCAAAGTACATATAATCTATTTATGAAATTCGTAGTCCTTGAGGGTCTGACAGCGCATTATAGACTAAGTGTAAAGCCTCTTCCGTAACTAATCGACTTTAACATAGAATAGACCTACTCAAATATATACAAATATTCCTAAAAGAAATGAAGATGAGTATATTAGGAATCTCACTCACAAATCTATCTCTTTCTAGTTTGAATTATTATGCAAAAGAGCAAAAGCTTTCAAAACATATTTGTTCAACTTCTATACAAATATGGTTGTCCATCCTGTTATGCTGGCGCAGTGGAAACAACTTGTTGACAGTTGTGGATTTAAAGGGAATGTTTCAACTCACGAGGGCCTTGATTCTCGTCTAAATACACAATGTAACAGATTTTAAACCTATTAACGTTAGAGAAAGCTTAGATTTTAGCAACATAATTATAAAAGAATTTTTCAATTAACTTTCAACACTCCTTGTAGCTTAGAACATGAGGTTTTGAAATTTCTGTAACAGAAAGTGAATTTAATAGTTGCCTTTTATTCATGTAATTGGAAAGTAATTACATATAATAGTGTGCTATACGTAGAGTAAGTAATTTTAATTAAACTGTATAATTTGTTATCGAAGTCTTACGACATCTGGTGTGATGAAGCGACGTCTATTCGTTTTCCCATGAGAAACGACAGATTGCAGCACCGCCTTTGCTAACATAATTTCATTGCACCACTAAAACTGCCACTGTTAATTTTCATGAGCTAACTGCATATAATTGGTCTTGAGAGACAGTTCTAGAAAGAGCAATCAATAAAATAACAGTATGCAGCTTCTAAGCGTGATATGCCTGCGAAAAGGCCATTTTGATCGCAGTGAAACATTAAGGGGAAGGGTTTTATTAATACAATTATATTCAAAACGAGATTTCAAAGTTAATACATAACCAATGTTTTCAAAGAAGCTAATACATCTTATCACTTGTTTCCACTTCTTTGTTTTTCATAGATACTTTTTTAATAAACTTTTTCATTGTATAGGCTATACTTTATGTACTATTTTTATTATTGTTAAATTCTTTCTATTAGCTCACACTCTCCTGATATATATATCTTGTACAATATTTTTATCGTTAATAAAAAGCATTTTTTATCGTTTTTATTCTTCCAATCAAGTCCAAATACATGTTTTTAACCTATAGTGGATGGCAATTGCTGTTAATACAGTTTTTTAAAATATTTATTTAATAATTAAATTATAACAATTGGGAAAAGTGCTCTAGGATTAAATATTGACGAAAAGAATAAAATAAACAAACAAACTGGATTAACGTTATCGAACCTTGCTTCATAAACGGACAATGCGAAAGGAAAGCGAAAACAAACTACAACACACTTCAAACAGCGAAAAAAGCGCATAAATCTTAACAAATAAAAATAATATTGCAACAACATACATAGAAAGGAAAATAGAAAATTGCAAAGAAATTCGCTTTTTATTACGCCATTTAATAATTTTTATTCTGACATATGTATATAGTCTACATATTTATTCTAATTGTAGTTAATAAATAAAAAATAATAATAATAAAGTAAAATTTCTCTTTGTTAATTTATGTGAGAATTAATTTTTTAATATATATATATATATATATATATATATATATATATATATATATATATATATATATATATATATATTACGTTATCCATTGTTTTTCCGTTGCACTGACTTTATGAAGTTAATATATTACTATTGTAAGTAATTTTATCCACCATTAAGTGCAATGATTTTACCTTGAGTGATGAGGCGCCTTTCGGTCACTTGACCATTGTCGAATCACCGAACATCAGCACCAGAAAAATTAAGAAAAAATAATCAGTGATTCAACAATATTCAAGTGACCGAAAGGCCCCTCATCACTCAAGGTAAAATCATTGCACTTAATGGTGGATAAAATTACTTACAATAGTAATATATTAACTTCATATATATATATATATATATATATATATATATATATATATATATATATATATATATATATATATATATATATATATATATATGTAACAACATAGGTTATTCAAATACAAGAATATTTATGAATTTATATTCAAAGCTTTTCGTTGGTGAACAGTGCCATAATCATCAGGAATAAAATATACAATAATGCAAGATATAGGCCTAAAACATATGTTAAATTATAAATAGAATTGTTGCTAAATTTATACAAATTGCCAAGTTTATTTTATTGCTGTAACATTATAGATATTGAATATAGTATCAAATTTAGAATATATTTGTTCATTTATTAATTTGTTATTATTACTGTATTTATATATTTCCAATGCTTCATATATATTCATTCTTAATATTTTATTAATTTCTTTTAAAAGTTTCATATTTTCAATATTTGGAAATTTTTGGTTATTATTAATACAATGATTTGCAAAATTTGATTTGTATATTTCTAAGCATTTAAACGTTCTTTATATCTTTCTTTTAATTTTTTCTTGGTTCGACCTATATAAGTTTTATTACAGTTTTCGCATTTTAATTTATATACACCACCTTTTTCATGCATATTATTTGTTTTATTATTGTTATTTATTATGTTTATTATTTTGTTATTAGTTTTGTATGCAATATTGAAATTTGTATACTTAAATAATTTGGTGATATTTTTTATTTAATGGTCTATAAATAAAAATGAAGTCCATACTGTATTAATATTATTTTTGTAAATTAAATTATTTGTGTTGTTTATTAAAAACAGTTTTCTTTTTATAACCGTTTTCTAATGCAATTTGATAAATTATGTTTGTTTCTCTTATTTTATTTTCTTCATTCATTGGTATTTTATGCATTCTATATAATAAGTTATATAAAGCAGTCATTTTTTGATTATATGAATGATTAGAATTATTTGGTTTAATTTGGTTTGTTAAAGTTGGTTTACGGTATATCATATATTCAAATTTTTCTTTTTTTTTCTTATTATTGTTAAATCTAGAAAATGTATTTTATTTGTTTCAATTTCATAAGTAAATTTGATTTTATTATTAATTTTATTAATTTTATCCAAAATATTTGTTAAATTTATATTATTATTGTTTGATATACAAATTCCATCATCTACATAGCAAACCCAATAACCATTTGTATCATATATTTTTATAATTTCATTTATTTTTAATCTAATTGTTGTAAAAATATTTTAGATAATATATTTGATAATGGCGAGCCCATAGCAAGCCCATATATATATATATATATATATATATATATATATTACTGATTAAAAACTGGGCATATGTTAAAAGATTTACGTATGTTTTAGACTGTATATAGATTTGTATATACTTTATTTACAAACTGAGTAAAAAGATCTTCTTCACGTGCCTTGTTCGTAACGTTGGTTGATACAAATCAGTTCCGATAATATTTCCGGCTGATCTGACTAGTTAAAATACATTTTAAACCACGGACGCAAGTTATGGAGCCGAGGGTACCTTCTTCTACTGGATCACCTGTTACTTTTTGCCTTTGAATAATCAGCTAAAAGACTTACCTATATTTAGAGTGCTTCGTAAAGTAATTTAGGTATTCTAGCTTTCTTAATCGTCACCCAATTATTCTCCAATCATCCAACCTTCTTATAGTTGGTGACATGGTCGGCCAGGATATTCGTAAGTCAAGTCTATAGACCATATTTCAAAATCCTCGACCTTTTTCGTCAGATTTTCTGTCATTGTCCAAGCGTCTACTATGTATATTAGTACCGGCAATTTAACATTAGAGAGTCTAATTTTGAGAGGTGGAGTTGAGGTGTTTGAAGTAAATTTGCACTGCAAGTTACTAAATGATGCTCTCGTTTTTTAAAAACTTAATTCGTATTTTGTTTGCTAGGTCACACAGACTGTGTTTACTGTTATCCTGTACGATTCTACTTGTTCCATTCCTTCGATAACACATCGTCAACTAATACTTTATAAAGTTTCGGAAGTGCGCTGTGGCCTCAGGCTGACCTTATAATCCCTTGTTATCTATCGCTTACAGCTTGGCCTGCCAATTAGTCACCTAACGTGTACTTTAAAAAAACATATTTGATTTATTCCCAAAAACTTTAATACAAATTTAGTTTCATTGAGGAAGAATAAAAAAATGGAGAAAAATCAAACATAAAACATTTTTTTCTAAGAAATCACTTGGAGTCGGTTAGTTATAATGTTGGTTAGTTTATCCAGCGAAAGTTCTTGGCATTTCACCTATTCGACGTCGCGCCTTCCATTAGCGGCCATAGATGTCCTTAGGGTAACCGGAGAGACCTGAACAAGAATTGAAGTGTTTGCCGTCCTTTCTGGATTTTTTGGTAGAAGGAGCAGGTAGGGTGTTCTATTACGGTAATCCGGTGGAGATGGCTCTGGAGTTAGTTGTGGTAAGTCAGTAGTCGAAATCTGGCGACCGCTTCCATACGTGATATGGTTCTGGGTTCAATATAATTATTTTCTAAGATTTAAATATTTTTTACTCTCTTTTTAATGAAACTACAATTTTATTGATATTTTTGCAAATAAGTAAATAAGTTTTCATTTTGAAGTACACGAGGTGACTAATTGCCACGCCAAGTGGTAAGATGACGATTGGCAAGGGGTTATAAGGACAAGTCGGCCAGCAGCCTAAGAGTATAGCGTTCTTTTAGAACTTTACAGACTTTAGTAAAAAAAGTTTTTATTCAGAATCGGCTGAATTTATTTCAATCATGAAATAAGTGTAATCAAATTTGTTTGATAATTTTTGTTTTTTAATACGAAAAGTACATTTATTATTAAATACAATATAGAGATCCAAAAACAGGATCATAACAACAGATGGATAAGGAAAACCAAAGAGAAAATACACAAAACTGACTTAACTCCTTCAGACTAGATCAAGACCGTTTCATATCTAGTTACGGATCATTGGTATTATACAAACATCATTTGGATTGTAAGAACGGGCGAGTGGTTCTTTTTTACGGCTGAGTCTGTTATAATAAATACGCTGAGACGTGGTCATAAACGATTGCAGGGGGTACATAGGCCTAACTGAATTCAATTTTATAAAATAGGTTTATCTCATGTAGTGAAATAAATTCTTAAAACGAATCAGTCGAACTAAAACTGCTTGAGATTTTTCAACCAGGGTGTAAGATTCTAATTGTTTTAACAATAATTTTATCAGCTATACGAGAATTTTAAAGGTTTGGAAATTGTGTTCGAAATTCTACCCAATTACTCTTAAAATATGGTAACTCAATATTTTTTATACCATGGAGATATTCCCTCTTGTTTCATTTTGTACAGAGTTTTGTTAATTGATCATAAAATAAATTATTATATATAGTAACACTAACAAATTATTCGTCAAATGTTCTGTGAAATGACACTTCTCAACCGAGCTCTAGTATCGGCCTGAGTTATAATCGGAACAAATTATTAATCGCACAGTGAAACAAAGAGCGTAATTCTGTTAACAAGTCATCTACCACAGATCCTGTTGTTTCGTGTCCTTCATCTCCCCTCTCTCAACCGGCAATTAAGCAAATCGGTGAACCAGAACAAATTGCATTAGTACTGACTGCCATTAATTAATTGCATTAATGCTTTATAAAATAACCGTGTTTGTTCCAGCTGTTGTGAACGTGTTCGCTGCTGTGAAGTTCTGTCTTTTGAACTATCCGAGCTGTGTAAGGAGAAAGGCCACGTCAAAAATCCGAGGATTAAATTTTTTTGGATCTTGTTAGAGACGAAAAGCTAATTTAGAATAACATAGCTCATCTTCTAGAGTTTTCTAAAATATTAGAGATTATTTTGAAAAAAAAACAGTACCTATGTAAAGTCTTCAACCATTTGTATAAAACTTAAGGTATAAATGTAAAAAAAAAATTAGAAAATAAATTTATTCGAATGAATGTAAGAAAATGAAAATATAAACTTATCCCCAACACTCCAACACAATTTAAATTTAATAGAAGTAATGAATGTAAACATAATCCCTTGTATTATATTTGTGTAAGGAGAAATGCCAAGTCAAAAATCTCGGGATTAAATGTTTTTGGATCTTGTTAGGGGGAGGGCAAATTTATAATAGCATCGCTCATCTCATAGAGTTTGCTTAAAATATTAGTGGTTATTTTGAAAAAAAAACGTTTCCTATGTAAATTCTTCAACCATTATTTTTATAAAAATTAAGGTGTAAATCTCATCAAAAAAGATTTTTTACATAAATTTATTGGAATGAATGAAAGAAAATGAAAATATACCCTTATCCCCAACACTCCAAAACAATTTAAATGTAATAGAAGTAATGAGTGTAAACATAATCCCTTGTATTACATTTAAATTCATACATTCCTGATTTAGCCAAATGCAAAAAGTTTCCTATACAATTTATGATAGGTTTTACATATCTAGTGTAAATTTGAAGTCCCTGAATCAACACTTTTTTGGAAATCAAATTTAATTACATCAATATTACTTAATAGAATATTATAACGTCTTCAGAGGGTGCGGCCTTATAAAACCTCTCTCGCGCTTGATTAACCTAATTAATTTACTAACTAGAGTTTCCAGTATTTCCGAGGGGTAAGCCAATAAACGTAGTCGTTGATTGTTTATTTACAGAATATTATTTATCACTTCAGACGTAATTAATCTTTGATATACAAGTGGTTACACTTCCATATACAATTAGCAAAAACTGTATACAGGAATCTATACACTTAGACCTATAGAGCTGGAGCTCCATCTGTTCCAAGAGATGCGCCATTCTAACTTCGCATTTGAATTCCGTCAAATAGCTTAAATCATTCTTGTACGAATCTCTATAGATACATAATTACTCGGTGTTGCTAGACGTGTGCTATCAAAACGGCCGACTTTATAGATATAATAGTTTCGCTGAAATGGTTTAAATGTTTTTTCTAACATAAATATATCATTTTAATATTTAAATATTGTCCTTTATACGTCTTGAAATTTATATAGCGTAGACATGTTTATTTTGTATTAGGTTACATATGTTTTAATGCTTTAGATGCTATTGAGGCGTCGTAATTTATAGAGTATTAAAGTAGGCTATATTAATTTCATCTTCAAATTACTCGTTCAATTCTTCCTTACATTACCTCTTTATGGAAACATTCACAATACACTTAACTTTAGCACAAAGTGTAACTAATATATTGGTTGTAAAGAAATTATATTATACTGAATTAAATGTAGGGGAAAATTAATATAATGTAAAAATGTTTGCAGTATGGAGACAGCTGTTATTAGACTTTGCAACAAACACATTTAATTTATTTCGAGCTTTCGGCAAGTTTTAAACATATTTTAGAAACTAAAGGCTGTGTTTCAAATTTTGAAACAATTTTTACTTAATTTAGATATTTATAGTAAGGAAACTAAGAAAATAAAAACATTTTAATTAATTTTTCTACATTTCCCTGTTTTTTTTTCAAATAACTTATTCATTTATTAAAATTCCCTCTGCATCTCTCTACCAGGCCGAAAGTAATAAATTTATCTGTAATGAAAATCATGTCATGCAATTATTAGCTTTATAAGAAATGCTTTCTGAATGTAAAATTAACCTAAACCAGTTCCTTGAGAGAAAAATTGTAACTTATTGACAGATGTCTTATGCGTGAGCTGCCAGCGCCTGTTTGCGTGCATAAGGTTCCGGGATCGATTCCAGTCTACATTTTCTTATTTGTTAGCAGCGACTAGAGACATATACTGACGGCGACACTTACTTAATAAACCTCCTATATCATAGTTTATATTCGGTACCAAGAAACCCTCCTTTTTAGTTATGTTTTCTGCAACAATTAGCAATGCTATAGGAATTTCGCTAAAGTCTTCTGATCCGTAACTGAACTACGACTTAAGTCACTGTCATTTTTTCTTCATGATTTCAGGAGGTTTACTCTGTTGAGTTAAGGAGCCACATAGCACGGGTTGAGATTCAGAATTGGGAAATTTTTAGGTGGCATATCGTTAACAATAAAATTTTAAATCTAATATTGAGGAAAAATATGCATTGCTAGTGCAATTTTTGCAAACTAAACGGTTAATACATTTAATACGTTCGGGTACTGGTTGGCTCAAACGATGCACTCGATATTATAGTCTACTTCAGTAATGAACTGTGACCGTATTTTTAACTTACTGTTGAACAATAAATTATGTATACTCGAGCTTCAAGGTTAATTAAAACACTAATAAGCAAAGTTCCAAGGGAAAATTTAAATACACATTGTTCTTGTTTCAATCTCCTTTCACAGCTACCAAGCTGAAAGTGTAACTTATTATGCCCCAGCATAATATAAAAATACTCATATGGTGTTCACTTTATAAAGTAGCGATACAGAAGAAGTGATGACTCTAATAGAGGTTTTGGCTTTCGCTTAGTAGCTATTTAAATATTATGTTTAAATCACTTTCAAATGTAATTACCTATATATTTAGATACATAGTATTATTTGATTAAGCTGTTTTTTTTAGTCGTAGAGGCCACATTATGTATTGCACATTAGCAGTAAGGTAAAGCATATTATTCCCTGAGACATTAGTTGTACTTATACAAGTTTACCTAACGTTAATGACTTTAGCTATATTTGTTAATTATCTCATGGCTATTTAATAAATGTTTTTGAGGTTACACCTCTGTCGGCTGCCACGTTTTTCATTATGATTTCTTGTTTTTATTGGACAGAGAACGTACAAACTGTACTTTTTTGTGTATTTTCACCAAGAGTAACATTTGAACTTTTATTTCTCAAAAATGCCGCTGTTAGATCATAACCAACGTTTAGTATGAAGTTTTTTTCAAAAATTTAATGAAAATTACTTCCAATTATAGGCTAATAATTTAGACTCACTAATAAACATAAATATGATAAAAAACAAAATTTCAATTTGTAAAAGAAAAAAAAATACAAAAACTTGAAAAAACAAGATACAGAACAAAAAGAAGTAACAGAAGTCATCTCGATATGTCCGTGATGGGTTAGACCTTCTTTAGGTAACTGACTCTACACACATTGCTACGGCCTTATGCCGTCTCGGAGATAAAAATTTTGAAGAAGCATCGCCGACCGGAGTCAGCCCTGTGCTGACGCTTGCCAAAATCTCCCAGAGAACCAGTTACTGGACTTTATTTTAAAAAACCTAACTCGCGGAGGTTTAAAGCCTTTGGGTACTGTTTCTCGGGGAATGGATTCTTTTTAGTCATCTAAAATTTACGGCTTATAAACTTTGAAACCTTCCTTTTTTGATCTGTTTGAAACCGTTATTGAAATGCACCACATTTTTGTTTGAATTTTGCCAATTTTAAGGAGCGAAATCCCTAAAAAAAAAAGGCTTGGGAATCGCAGCGTTACATTTTTGCAGCCATTTTTTCCTTGCACTTAGCACATAATGTTGGAATTTTACACTTTTAAATCTAAAAAGCTAAGCGGTTTGAAATTCCGTCCTCTGTTTACGACAGTTCCTGGCCCACTGAAGCCTTCTTACCTTCCCCTTTTCAACCGACGTAATATGGTTCGATTCCTCCCCTTAGAATCGCGTGTTAACTACGTCAGAGGTTCTTGCTTTTTGATAGTTTATAATTTTTAGTATACAATTTTATATTTCGTCATAACTTTTTAAATTTTTTATTTAGGCGATTTCCTGATATTCATGATGTTCTTTATAATTTTTCTTTCTGCACATTTTCAAATGTTGATGAACTTTCTACATGAATTTTGACTTGTCTTATATCTTTCTTTGTTGGTTTCTATCTCCTTTAAATCAATGAAGAAACTCCCCCTTTTAAAATGACTTTTACTTTATAAAATTTCTATGAAGCTGTTTATGGCACTGTATTCATATTTATGTTTATTAATTCTTATAGAAGATTGAAGTTTTAAATTTTTTAATTTAAAATTCCACTGTAACGCTTAAATTCTCAATTTAAGTCCGTTAGAACATGACCCATAATTTTTCCGTATTTCCAGGATTAGGGGCTCCTTTAATACCTAACTTACTCTAACTATCCCTTCTTAACCCTTTTCCCACCCTTTGGCTTAAGGAATAGTCATTCATCTGGGGTACTTCATGTGCCTGACTCTGCTCACATGACCCACAATATACAGGATTTTTATATCTCCAGGATTAGGGAATAATTTCACACCGTGTTTACTATGTCTATCTCTCTTCAACCTTTTTCAAACACTTTGGTGCAAAGGGTAGTGTTTCCCTACGACCACATTAGTTTGTAGGTTTACTTCAGGTAAGCGACGCTTTAGTTTATCCATGACCTTTACCTGTACTCAAGATCAAGGGTTTTTATATCTTTATCTTTTTATAACACTCATTGTAATTTTTCTTGTCCTTCACAAGCAATAATAGACAACTTGACCGATCGCAATAAAAACAAAAATAATAATCCATATCCTCCCTTCAGGGGCGTAGCCAGAGGGGCACAGGGAGCACGTGCCCCCTTCAAACTAATTAATTTTTCGGAAAAATATATTACCTTATAAAACAGGGCTAGGATTTTAGCGAAACATTTCCTCGATGACCCAACAATTGTGTAATTTTAAGTGCCAAAATAGACCAAAATATGATTTCTAGAGGTAAAAATGTCCAAAATTTCACCGGGAGTTCTCCACCCCCTGACCCATCGGGTAGCGCCCCCTCAACGTCGTCCTGGCTACGCCACTGCCTCCCTTAGCTATCGATCTGTCCTTAATCCAAACTACTATCTAAAATTATTTTAATGACCGATTCAATGTGATATGTAAATTTTTATAGTTTCAGATGAAAAGTCAACGATTTATAAAACGTGTAATCTTCCATTGTGTGTGACTTCGTTACATTCATAAAGTGCTTGCTCTGCCAGACATCTGTAGAATAATGAATGGTAGGAAGTTATATTTTGTGAATAATAATCAATTTCTTCGTGTTATGTTCCAGCACACTCATTGATTATTCATTCATAACTGTTCTCCTCAGAACATCACAGAGTTAGATAAGTATCTCTAACTCGAAGGAAAACACTACACACGTACCTTATTATAATAGAAACAGTTCGTCAGATCGTATCTTCGTAGATTATTAAAACACTGTTATTACTATAAGCGTACTTCAATGCTATGAAAACAAATTGTCCATAGTTAAGTTGATGAAACAGCTTTTCTTTCAGAAATAGTAGCCTACTTTTAGAAATTGTTTGAATAAAAATCATTTGAATGGTAAAATTAAAACAATACGCAGATTTTCAAGGTGTTCATTCTTGAGGAGAGAAG
The DNA here is from genome assembly GCA_036971475.1 of Prosapia bicincta. Classification (NCBI taxonomy): domain Eukaryota; kingdom Metazoa; phylum Arthropoda; class Insecta; order Hemiptera; family Cercopidae; genus Prosapia; species Prosapia bicincta. The sequence continues at coordinate 184,404,512 of JBAIZL010000004.1, read as the reverse complement.
AAAATTAAGAAATTTAAATTTTAAAACTATCAATATTTTTAGTTTATAACTTGGCTCAACATTTTTGTCGTAATTTGAAAGCTGTATTTTACGACTTCATTGCAATAAATACTAAATGGAAATTAAGCTACAAAAAACTAAATTGAACAATTTTAATCAAATAAATAAAAACAATGTTTTGGGAAAAGAGAAACGTAAGACAAATTCAGAAGATTTAAAAAGTGGTTTTATTTGGCTTACTCTAGAACGCGGCCTGGAAGCTTTGTGATACCCAATCCAGGCCCCAACAACAAAAACATTAGGTGGAAGCACTTTATCTGCTCTCGCCATTAACTAGGCGTTAGTTCTTGCTATAACATTTCTAATCTTCATAACTTCTTAAATACATTTCGAGCTCAGAGTTTTAACAAATTTAATCATCTTCGTACAGATTTCATCGTCAATATGTACCTCTTCAGATGCATTACATTTTTTTCAAGCCAATATTCTTTCGTTTCTTTAATATTGTCATTATCTCCTAAAGTGTTTTCTCCAAGTAAACATTATCACTTTGTATTACATTCATATATTCCTGATCTCGCCAATTGCTAAGAGTTTCCTAATGAATTTATGATAGGTTTGAACTTTTATACTAGTGTAAATTTAAATTTCTTGAAAGTGAAGGATACGTTTGCAAAAACTGAACCAGACAGTTTGCCTTGCATTTTTCAGTTTTTATTTTCAAACATATCTATTTTACGAAGAGATTCATAAAACCTGCTCTCTCTCTCTCTCTCTCTCTCTCTCTCTCTCTCTGTTTAATTTAATCAATGCTCTTGCAGAATTTTCTGATGTAAGAGAATTGTTCACCTTAATGTCTATACATACAACATATATCATATACATTGATTTTAAACCCTACATAATTCAAAAATGCAAAAGTATCCTAATTTCGATAATATTTGTAAATATTATCGAAATACCTTGCTGCATTTTAGAAAATATTTTGAAACTGTAAAATTCGCCTATACAAATTTCAATTTTGTACATAGAAAGTTGGGCAATTTTCCTTAGATCTAACACCAATTTTTTTGGTGAAATTCGTGTGTAGGATGAGGACAATTCGCGTGTAGGAAGTTGACATTTGCTGTAGGCCTACCCCTATTCCATTGATAAAATGCGAGAATAGAATGTTGTGTAATATCCCTTAGATGTCACCAATATATTGATGAAATTCGTGTATGAAAGTGTGGAAATGTGCAATAGATGTATTTTCAGATTGTAGATAAAACTGGATAGAAAGTGTGGAACTGCTTTATGAGTAAAATGTTATGTTTCACCTGTATAATTGTATGGAATAAACGTTTGGTGTAATAAATCGACAAACTGGAGGGTTTGATCCTTGAAGCAAGCAGGAATATTGATTTATTAATAATAAAAAAAAGATTAATGAGTTTCAAATTGTTTCCATAAAATAATATTTATTATTTACATTAAATTATTCTTTAACGTTTAATAAAAAGACCTGTTTCAACCAATAAAAGAGTGAATGTTGAAAGATTGAAAATAAAAAGATTTAAACCAGATGTTTAAATACCGCACCTGTGTTGAGAAAAATTCATTTTTTTCTGAAAAAAGTAGTTAATACAGAAAAAGTTTTTTTTTATTCGTTACTAAGTCAAAATGTAATGGTTAGTACTTCTATTTTTATTACAAAATACATAAATTGTGTTAACAACTCTATAAACCTCTATATGTATTTATCTGCTAATCATTTTAACATAACCTTACTTATTGCTCAAGACATTTACGACTGTAACTGTAAAAAACTTTTTTCTTAACTTCAACAATTCGAATTTTTAATAGTTAGCTTTATATATTTAACTTATTTATGAATGACTATTTTCTCATCGTCACTATATTTTTAAATCTATTTTTGTATTATCTTACAAATTTACAAAAGACGTACTGCCATGACCAACAAAACCCTAAAAAAAAATGTTGAACATAAAAAGTCATTCGCATAGCCTATATAGTGAATATGAAAGAAAAAAATTGAGAAATATAAAATATGACCGTTTCAGACAATAATAAAAAATATTACACATAAAAATGATTTTGAAAATAGATTTTCTGTTTATGAAATCTGAGAGATAGATGGTGCAATTGACAGAATCTGGACTACTACTAGGTTTATGATGTAACCTAAGTTGCAGTAGGCAGTAGGAGTGGTTCTAGAAGTAGGAGAAGATACGCATAAATAAGTAAAGTTTTCAATTTCAATTTAATAAATACTATCAAAACTATAAAAAATATGTTGTTTTCTTCTAAATGTACTGACCAGTTCCTTAATAACGAAACTCTATTCCTATTTACTCCTGCATTTAGTGCGTTGCCATAGGCCGCGGACATACAGAAGGCAACTGGTGACTGCAACGCAACGTAAACTTGAGTTGCTATTAGAAAAGTTGCTAGTCGCTTTACAAGATGGTTCATATAAAGTTACTAGTTTAGTTGTCAGTTATCTCCTCGTCAGAGGAGGATGGCGTCCTTGTGTATATTTTAAGAAAAAAACGTTTCAAAAAAGAAATCAGTGTAGCCTACACCCCTATAACGTATTCATGCGAGACAAAGTCAATATATTGCTGTCAAATTATCCAGACTAATTTTTTAATTATTATCGTACGAACATTAGCAGTTACGACTATCTTCAAAGTCATGTATTTTAGAACATCAAGAAAAAAACAAATAATTGACGAGAACCTATTTCAGCTGCAGAAAGATTAACAATAGCACTCAGATAAGGTTAATTGGTCATTTATGTATTTCGTTTAATGTATAACTACAAAACTTGAAAAAACATTACATGAAGTTCACTAAATAAAAATTAGACTTTAAACAAATGAAATTTTATAGTTCAAGTGCCGATTTTAAATATTTTGAAAAAAATGTTGGTAATCATTCGTATCGTCTTGGGTAACTCGAAGTTATTGGGTACACAAATCATGACCAGAACCAGCAATATTTTGTTTTTCTGACATACTATACCAGTATAATAAAATACTATTCAAAGAAACAGAAACACAATAAATAAAAATAATAATTATTTAAATACGGGAGCACTTTTGAGAAACGCATACACAACACAACAAATACAGCTGGTAACTGCGAAACTGAGCAACGAGTTTACAGCATCACGTGACCGGAGCAACTATAGTTTCTGTATCACTCACTAGTCGCGTTGCTATCACTTCACTATGAATATGTACATTCAACTCTATATAATACTGTGAAAAAGCAACTGAAGTTTGTGTTGCATTGCCGTCACCAGTTGCCTTCTGTATGTCCGCAGTCTTACTCTTTGAGATATCTGCTGCTTATGACAATTTATCTTAAACCTTTTCGATAGATATACCATGCTGTCTATCAACTGTCGAGTATTTTTCCAAAACGTTACGTATTACTTTGATGCTCTTCATTATGTTCTTAAAAAACAATGGTAATTTTATCCCTTCTTACCAAAAGCGAATTGATTCAATTTCTTCTATTATTTCACATTCTCCGTGTATATATATCTTGTCCAAATTTTCAATCGTTAATAAAATACTTTTTATTCATTCACTCAAGTTCTAATACATTTTTTTAAACTTGTATTAGATGACAATTGATGTTTATACAGTTAAAATTCATTCATTAAATTTAAACTCAATTAATTTTAGTTACGTATGGGAGATAAACATTTCACGAAAGGGGCAAGGTGTGAGATATAGTTATTTCGTCCCGTTTGGCTTAAAATAAGTGACAACATATAATTTCATAAAACAGCTGATTTTATGTTATAGGTTATGTGGTAGAACAGCTGTTTTAACGCAAAGGTCATGCTACTTTCCTTGTATTATTGTAATTATTTAATGAAAAGTAACTAAAATAAATTTTGTCATTGTTGACCTAAGTAGGATTTGGCATTATAATTTGTTTTGTTTATATTATTTGTTTTTCTTAGCACTTAACAAAGACTTTAATATTTTAATGTTTAACAACCTGAGTAAAATCAATTATTTACATTTCTCAGTTGACCGATCAGAGGAGCTCAAAATAACTTACAATTGGACCACTGATAATTTCTCTGCAATCGCTTTTCACTTTAGCTCAATCCTGAGGCAAAATTATCTGATTGCTCTGTGTATCTGTGTTTGTCACTGTGAAACGTGTTATGATTGTTGCTACAAACGCACAGAGGTACACATTAATACAAAAGCTACCTGTATCTATTAGCACTGAACAATGCTCTGAGTTCCTATACACAGTTTAGTTGGCATTGTGGCTTAGAGAGGTTTGATGTGCTACTACGCTTACAGAAAATATCCCCTGAAAGAGATAAGAGTTGTTTCCTGAATCTGAAGTAAACTATTAAAATGAAGTTGTATTTTACAATAATGTTTACCAAAATAATAGTAGTAGTTAAAAGAAATGCTCTATGATCTGAATTAAATAATTAACTGTAAAATTATTTTAAAATAATAATGATATAGTATATCATAAAAAAATATAATATTCATTAAGCTGATATAGTTGATTTTTTAGAAAAGATCCTGCTTAGGAAAATATTTTCAAACTTTCTGATATTTCGCGTATATTTAACCTTGGATTTTAATAATAAACTTGTTTCTGTAAAAATTAAACGTTACATTAGCATTAATTTACGTTAGCTTAACATTAAACGTCAGGGCTTTGAAAACGCGGCTCAGTAAAACAACTTTGGAATACAAATTTTATTTTGGTATATTATTAAAATTATACTTTTAGGTGTTATGGAAACGTAATAACAGTTTTATGCCTCTGTTTTATAGCGTTGTACGGTCGTTTATTGTTTCTCTTGCATCAGCCACACAACTTTTCTGTTCATACATATTTTATGAAATTCCCATTAGTGATGCCCCCTCTTTGATTGTTTAAGGGGCGTTTAGTCAGCGTCTTAGTCTGACGAAAATGTCTAGTAGATCTTTTTGGTAGATCTGTTAGTAGAATTTATATTTTGACAGTATAGATTCATTAAAAACGTTTGTACTGAAGAAAGGCCTTACAAATTGTGTTCAGTTCTGGAAACTGGTACAGTCTTCAACGGACTATATTAAGTGCAGAGAAATGTACATTAATTATATAATAGAAGGAATATCTAGATGTAGGGCAAACATATGTATATTTGTAACAAAATTACAAAAGTATCTTGGATGCTATAATATTGTCCAAAAGCAGAGCCTACGCTAAAAAAATTAATCATCTCATGTCTCATTGCCTGTATTTTATAATAATAAAGTATTCAAGTACGGCATAAAACAAGAAAGCCTGAACCGCACTAACTCTTTCAAAATGGTCTTTTAACAATCTAAAGAGGCCAACATGATTGGGATTAAGCCTAGGTTGAGAATTATTTACCGTTGTGTAATTTTTGTTTGTTAAGAAACCAGTTTTATTGTTATCAATCAGGTTAGTTTACTTTAATATTTTCAGTAAATTTTATACAATTTTACCTAGCAAACATGTTAACATGAACTCCCGCCATATAACACTTTAAACAGTTATATGTAACTCCACAGTTTCAAGTCTCGACAGCTACAGCTGATACTACTTAAGTATACTGTTAAAGATGTGCAGGACAGGCGCTCACCTTGGTGTTTGAGTTATCACCTAATGGTAATTTCTTTTTTATTGCCACGTTCCATGCAGTGTATTTATAATTTTAATAATAATTTATTTCTAAAGCTATCGGGTGGCCTTTGATAGATGTGAAAACAAACCACTTTAGAAACCATTTATCTTGCAATATAAATTAATCTATAGTTTCCATTTGATAATATTATGTCAAGCATTTCAAAGTTGTTTGATGATATTTTAACACTAGAATTAAAGAGGTGTGCAAGCACCTGGGTGTTACAAAAGCCTACAAGCTATGGACACCGTCATTAGGCGTTATTAAAACGCGCCCCCCCTCCCACACACACATACACACACACACACACACACACACACACACACACACACACACACACACACACACACACACACACACACACAGGCCCGCCCAGAGAAGGGGCAAGGGGGCAACTGCCCAGGGGCCCTGCGGGCCTGACCGGGTTAGTGTTTTTTTACTACCGAAAATAATTACTCGTAGGGCGAGATCCATTAAAGGATAAAAGCATTATACCAATAAAGTACACAAGGTACAATGCACAATTGTTTAAACTTTTAATGGAAAAGTAATACACATTAATTTATATATTCTATTCACACAAAATGCAATGTCTTAGTTGCTATAAACAAACACCAGTTTTGTTTCAACAAAACTAAACATACACAGACTAGATTAAGTAGCCCTAATCGGTTTTAACACGGAAACAATTATAATTTCATACAATATACAAAGTTGTATAGGCCTGTGTTGGAAGTAATGAAGAAGCCCGAACTCATGTTTGCCCAGGGTCCAGAAATTTCTCTCTCTCTCTCTCTCTCTCTCTCTCTCTCTCTCTTCACACACACACACACACAACACACACACACACAGTGAATGCTAGGCACTCGAAAATGTGTCTCGGTGTTAGACTGACATCCGGACAGTTCCTGCAGTTAGCATATGTCCTAGTCTTGTCTGGGAGAAACTTCATCCCTCTGAGATGATTAGTTCTTAGTCTGACAGTTACCGATGTCAAATTTCTTTCGCAGTTGAAGGCGGTGATAAGTGGTTTAACTTTCTCAGGGCTTTGTTAGCAGTGTTTCGACGTGCTTTGTGAAGCAAAGTTCAGTATCCAGAGTAACGTAAATGTAAGTAGGACAATCTATATGTTTGATGTGAGAATCCTTGATTTTAATATCAACATTAATGGCGCTAATATATTTTCTGTCTGTAGAAAAGACACAGAAGTTAGTCTTGTCGGTGTTGATAGATAGTTTTAGATGCTCCACCCATGTCGCAATGTTCCCCTGTGTATCGTTTAGGACTACTTCAGATACCGTTAAATCTCTGGGAGTGCCAGATTGTAATGCCATTGGCGTAGCCGACAATTTTGGAATCTGAATAAATATGAGAGTGGATTGTGTTCAAGTAAACGAGAAACAAAAGAGGACTAAGGACTGAGCCCAGCCCATAATCTACGCGACTTCGAGCATACGCCATTGAACTTTACAGAGAATATCCTACCTCTGAAAAAATCGTTAATCCATATCAGTGCATTTCCCTTTCTCCCAGTGCTGCGAATAGTGTTCAAAAGTGTTTGCCACCAGACTATTGGTTGACTCGGGTAAAACAACTGATCCACAGTGCTGTGTTTGCTCAAAAGGCTGTTTGGTAGAAGTGGAGTAGGCTGTGCTCCACAAGATAGTTCATAAGTCGGCAGTGGATATTGGATAATGCGTTCCATAAGTTTACAGAGGATGCATGTTAGAGAGATAAGTCTATAACTTATACAACTAGTGGGATCCTTTTTGAAGGATGACTTCAGGTTCACACACACACACACACACACACACACACACACACACACACACACACACACACACACACACACACACACACACACTCACACTCACACACACACACACACACACACACACTTTATATTTTATGTAATGCGTAATAATTTTGTTATGCGGCAAAAATGTGTTTTGCTATTTTGAGTGAAATAGTTATTTTATAAATTATTGACTTATTTATTTCAAAAACTCATATTTTTATGTACATTTTTTATCCCATAAACTGTATGACTTACATTACTGTAAAATTTACATAATAGAAAATACTTTCACTCTGCATTTTACTTTAGTTCTCAAATTTGAAATTTTTTAAAATGTATTACCAAAAACATTATTGCTTATTGACAAAAAATATTAAAAACAGCGAAGGAAATATATTTATAAAATATCGTCGTATTCTGTATACGTTCCTGAAGCAGATTATATATATATATATATGTATGTGTATAGTGTATATATATATATATATATATATAAAGAACAAAAGTCAAAATACAAATACAAGAATTATATTTGAATTTACAATTCAAAGCTTTTCGTTGGCTAACAGTACCAACATCATCAGGAATATTAAACAATTAAAATTAACATATGTGCAATTTAGATCAAATAAATAGTTATGCCAAATCAATTACAATGTTGTTAAAATTTTTTTTTTAATTTTATTATTTTGCTGCCCTAACATTACAAACACTGAATATATTATCGAATTTAGATTTTACTTGTATTTGTTCATTTATCAACTCATTATTAGTATTATATTTATGTATTTCTAAAGCTTCATAAATATTCATTCTCAGGCCTTTGTTAATTTCTTTTATAAGTATTATATTATCTATATTAGGAAATAAGTGATTATTATTAATACAATGACTAGCAAAATTTGATTTATAAATTTCTGGCTTTTTATATGCATTAAAATGTTCTTTATATCTATCTAAGTTTTTTCTTAGTTTGTCCTATATAAACGTTATTACAATAATTACATTCTAATTTATATACACCGTTTTTTTCATGCATATTAATAATATTATTATTATTAATTATATTTGTTAATTTATTATTAGTATTATAAGCGAATTTTATGTTGCTACCTTTAAACAATTTTGTGATATTTTTTACTTCATTACCAAAAATGAAGTCCATATGACATTTTCATCATTATTTTTGTAAATTAGATTATTATTTTGTTTCTTTAAAATATTATAATTAAGTTTATCAACAGTTTTCTTTTTATAACCATTCTCAATTGCAATTTGATAGATAATGTTTTTTTCTCTTATCTTGTTTTCATTATTCATAGGTATTTTATGTAATCTATATAATAAATTGTATAATGCAGCCATTTTTTGATTATACGGATGGTTAGAATTATTAGGTATAATTTGGTTAGTTTGTGTCGGTTTACGATATATGTTAAATTCAAATTCATTAATATGTCTTATAATTGTTATATCTAGAAAGTTGATCTTATTATTTTCCTCCATTTCATAAGTAAAATTAATATTTTTATTTATCATATTTATTTTATCTAAAATGGTTATTAAGTTTATACCATTATTATTAGATACATACAATCCATCATCTACATATCTAAACCAATAACCGTTTTTATCAAATGTCTGTATAATTTTATTTATTTTATCATCTATATATTGTAAAAATATTTCAGATATTATATTCGATAAGGGAGAACCCATGGCAAGACCATCTTCCTGTTTGTAAAATTTATTATTATATGCAAAATAATTTTGATTTAATATTATTTTTAATGTATTTATAATTTCTAATATTAATTTTCTATCTTTTTCATTTGGCTCTAATCTAGATTTTATAATATTGAGAGTCTCTTTTATAGGAATATTTGTGTACATATTTTTTATATCTAATGATATTAATTTGGTTTTATTATCAATATTAATTATTTTTAATTTATCAATAAGGTTAATAGAATTACTTATGGTATGATTATTATTTAGTTTCATTTTATCTTTAAGAATAGATGTTATGATTTATAGGACAAACTAAGAAAAAACTTAAAGATAGATATAAAGAACATTTTAATGCATATAAAAAGCCAGAAATTTATAAATCAAATTTTGCTAATCATTGTATTAATAATAATCACTTATTTCCTAATATAGATAATATGATACTTATAAAAGAAATTAACAAAGGCCTGAGAATGAATATTTATGAAGCTTTAGAAATACATAAATATAATACTAATAATGAGTTGATAAATGAACAAATACAAGTAAAATCTAAATTCGATAATATATTCAGTGTTTGTAATGTTAGGGCAGCAAAATAAAAAAATTAAAAAAAAAATGTTAACAACATTGTAATTGATTTGGCATAACTATTTATTTGATCTAAATTGCACATATGTTAATTTTAATTGTTTAATATTCCTGATGATGTTGGTACTGTTAGCCAACGAAAAGCTTTGAATTGTAAATTCAAATATAATTCTTGTATTTGTATTTTGACTTTTGTTCTTTATTAATACACAAGAAAACATATTGCGATATTTATATATATATATATATGTGTGTGTGTGTGTGTGTGTTATATTTCATGTGTATAGTGTACTTGGCTGAATGCGTTTTCGGTCATTTAATGCAACTACTACAAAATATAAAAAAACTAGTTTCTCACTATACAGACCCATGCAAGATGTATAGTTAAATGTTTATCTTTTAATGATTTTGTGATGTTTAAAAATTTTAGTTTATGTTTTTCGTTAAAAAAGGTTTCATATTTTTAAAAGTGTAATTTTTGTGCTGTTTGTATTATCAAGCCTTATATTTCTAAGAGTTTTTGTTATAGGGAGCGATTAAAACAATCTCGGCCATTCACCTTTTACTTTTTTAACTCCAAATCGCAAGATATAATGTAAAAAATGAACCTCAGTTCTGAAATAGATAGAACGCTTTCACTGTGTTATTTCGTCTAAGAAATCCGAGATTAGATAATTGCTAAAGTTTCCATCACCTGAAGAAAACTAGAAATTTCGTGGTGTGGAAATATCTGGAATGTGTGGAATATTTTCTCGTATTGAGATGATAGTCAAAATTTTCCAACAAATTATACTTTCCTGCAGGCTGCGGAGATACATAGTTTCGTCAACAGTGTTTTAACATTAGTCATATGATGTAGTCGAGATCAGCTGATTCTTTGCATCATTAGTAATAGTTAAAGATAAATGTAATCTATTACCTTAAACATGTTTTTTATTCGTCAAGGCCTCGGCAGTAATATGTCTATGAAGTACAACATTACAGAAAAACTATTTCGTATCAATCAACAATGTCAATTTCAAGTGGACTTTTTAATTTTAGTTTAGAATATTAATATATTGTCTAACTAACCGATAGCTTTCTTGACGCGTCTGATAATGGAGGGCATAACACAGTATTATATGGTTCTACATTTTCTATTTTTCCTTAAATGATATCACCTCATGTAAAAAAATCGAGAATACATAATTGTCACGTTTATACACGAGAATGCATAAATCGAGAAGTCATGTTTGTGAGTCATACAAAATTAACTTGAAAACATTTTCCCTCGCCTCCCTCATCAAAAACATTTCTATTTTAGATTTTTGTGTTGCCAACATTTACAGACAAAAACCAAGCCAAAGTAAATATTTACAAATAGGCCTGTGTAAATAAGTAATTAGAATAAGATTGGCAATTAAAAAAATAAGAAAAAGTTTAATTAAATTTTTGTTTAATCTTATGTTAATTATCACCATTGCCTAATAAATTCAATATTGTTCACTGGTCATTCATTAATATATTTTTCCACCCATTCTTGCAGAATCTTTAGTTTTCAAAATAAATGTGTTTGAAAAAAAATAACTTTGTTGAAAATTAAATATTTTTAATATATACAGTAACTGGAAATTTTATAAAGTAAAATTATATATATATATATATATATATATATATATATATATATACTGTATATGTATATGTATATATATGTATATATATACATATATATATATATATATATATATATATATATATATATATATATATATAGTATATATATATATATATATATATATATATATATATATATATATATATATATATATATATATATAACATTGTTATTAGAGATTATGTTCTCGTCCAATATCCTGCCAAATGTTGAGGTAATGTCTGCTTTGAGTCGCATTTTAGTTTGTATTGACACCTACGTAACTTCATTGTTACTTTACCGAGTTTAAAACAATACTTAAATCTGTTAAAAAGTTATTCCAAAACATTTTTGTAAATACCTTATAACAGTTTTAATTATTAAAATTTTAAAAAGTCACAACTTAATGTGTCTAAGTGTTATGGATTGGATATACCCTACTCTAAAGTTTTCAAGTTTCTAGCTTTAATAGTTTCGGATCTACGTTGATTCTCAGTTAGCCAGTCAAAACAAAAGCGTTCTAAATGATTAGATTTAATAGTCCTGAAGGCGCCAATGTTCACACTTATAACTGATGTAAAAATATCTATTGTAGATTAATTACTTAGGACAGATATTTGTTCCATAAATAACTGTTTTAATAATTTTAATTGTTTTATTGGTGAAAGTTTAGCATTTTCTACTTTTTTCTTTCCACATACATTATTGAACAATACAACCAGTTTGTCAAACAAATACATTGAGTAATTTATGTTGAAAATTTTCTTGACGAATTTTCCTAAAACCCTACATATTATTTCTTATCTTACAATTATTATTTTTCATTTCCGTTCAAAAACGTGTTAATAATCATATAATGCAAAATCTCAAGTAAATATACAATAATGCTATCTTTAATAATTATTACGAAAAACATTTTTTACACATAACGATATATATAATAAAATAATAAGATGAAAATTGAATTTATCTGTTGGTATTAGTGAAGAAATGAAGTTTTCACCTAACGATTAATGAATATATCGTTTATGGTAAATGAACTATGTCGCATATTCAGTGTATTTCAAGTACTTAATTTTGCTTCTGGTCTTCCAAACCAACAATTCGTAGGCCCTTAAGGTAGACATTAATAGCAAGACAGGCTGAACGCGATAAAACTACACAAACATTCAACTTCATTAATTTCAGTGACTTTACAACCGTGGAATAGACAACCATGTACAAGTATACATTACTTTTAATGGAGCCTTGGCTCACCATATTCATTTTATTGAAACCTAAATTTTTTCTGAGTAATAATATTTCTGTCCATCCAATCATATTTTCTGGCGTTATCCGACCGCTCACCGGATGTTCTGGCTAAATAAATACGTTCCCAATCATAATTGATTACAGTCGATGCCAGGCTAAGACATGGGATAATCTGATTTTTCGAAAGTTCACGGAATCTTCTTGGATGATAAATGTAACGTCTAACTACGATCTAAATTGGCCTTCGTTCAGTGGCTGTTTATAGCTGCTTCTGGGAAGCCTCTGTCATTTAATAAAACTCAATAAGTAAACCCGCATCAGTTGTATGAGTCACCTACTATTACTGCCATAGGCACATTAGCCGTCCAAGTAGTAGCCACATAGTACACATAGATTATATGAGTATATGAATGAATATTCATGGCATGACATTGATGGTGTTTTATTTTTCATATTTTTGGGATTTTAAAAATACATTCAATACGCTTTTAAACTGTGAGTTAGTTAAATAGATAAAATACCAAAGGGGTGATGCATGTAGGTAACATTGAAACTGTGATTTAGTTAAATAGATTAAATACCAAAGGGGTGATGCATGTAGGTAACATTGAAACTGTGATTTAGTTAAATAGATTAAATACCAAAGGGGTGATGGATGTAGGTAACATTGAAACTTTGATTTAGTTAAATAGATTAAATACCAAAGGGGTGATGCATGTAGGTAACATTGAAACTGTGATTTAGTTAAATAGATTAAATACCAAAGGAGTGATGGATGTAGGTAACATTGAAACTGTGATTTAGTTAAATAGATTAAATACCAAAGGGGTGATGCATGTAGGTAACATTGAAACTGTGATTTAGTTAAATAGATTAAATACCAAAGGGGTGATGCATGTAGGTAACATTGAAACTGTGATTTAGTTAAATAGATTAAATACCAAAGGGGTGATGCATGTAGGTAACATTGAAACTGTGATTTAGTTAAATAGTTTAAATACCAAAGGGGTGATGCATGTAGGTAACATTGAAACTGTGATTTAGTTAAATAGATTAAATACCAAAGCGGTAATGCATGTAGGTAACATTGAAACTGTGAGTTAGTTAAATAGATTAAATGCCAAAGGGGTGATGCATGTAGGTAACATTGAAACTGTGATTTAGTTAAATAGATTAAATACCAAAGGGGTGATGCATGTAGATAACATTGAAACTGTGATTTAGTTAAATAGATTAAATACCAAAGGGGTGATGCATGTAGGTAACATAGAAACTGTGAGTTAGTTAAATAGATTAAATACCAAAGGAGTGATGCATATAGGTAACATTGAAGCTGTGATTTAGTTAAATAGATTAAATACCAAAGGGGTGATGCATGTAGATAACATTGAAACTGTGATTTAGTTAAATAGATTAAATACCAAAGGGGTGATGCATGTAGGTAACATTGAAACTGTGATTTAGTTAAATAGATTAAATACCAAAGGGGTGAAGCATGTAAGTAACACTGAAACTGTGATTTAGTTAAATAGATTAAATACCAAAGGGGTGATGCATGTAGGTAACATTGAAACTGTGATTTAGTTAAATAGATTAAATACCAAAGGGGTGATGTATGTAAGTAACACTGAAACTGTGATTTAGTTAAATAGATTAAATACCAAAGGGGTGATGCATGTAGATAACATTGAAACTGTGATTTAGTTAAATAGATTAAATACCAAAGGGGTGATGCATGTGGATAACATTGAAACTGTGATTTAGTTAACTAGATTAAATACCAAAGGGGTGATGGATGTAGGTAACATTGAAACTATGAGTTAGTTAAATAGATTAAATACCAAAGGGGTGATGCATGTAGATATCATTGAAACTGTGATTTAGTTAAATAGATTAAATACCAAAGGGGTGATGCATGTAAGTAACACTGAAACTGTGATTTAGTTAAATAGATGAAATACCAAATGGGTGATGCATGTAGATAACATTGAAACTGTGATTTAGTTAAATAGATTAAATACCAAGGGGGTGATGCATGTAAGTAACACTGAAACTGTGATTTAGTTAAATAGATTAAATACCAAATGGGTGATGCATGTAGATAACATTGAAACTGTGATTTAGTTAAATAGATTAAATGCCAAAGGGGTGATGCATGTAAGTAACACTGAAACTGTGATTTAGTTAAATAGATTAAATACCCCAGAGGTGACGCAGGTAGGTAACATTGAAACTGTGATTTAGTTAAATAGATTAAATACCAATGGGTGATGCATGTAGATAACATTGAAACTGTGAGTTAGTTAAACAGATTAAATACCCCAGAGGTGACGCAGGTAGGTAACATTGAAACTGTGAGTTAGTTAAATAGATTAAATACCAAATGGGTGATGCATGTAGGTAACATTGAAACTATGAGTTAGTTAAATATATTAAATACCCCAGAGGTGACGCAGGTAGGTAACATTGAAACTGTGAGTTAGTTAAACAGATTAAATATCCCAGAGGTGATGCAGGTAGGTAACATTGAAACTGCTACCAACAGATTGTTGATAAGGTAACCCCTAGGTAATCGCCAGTACAAACATACTGTAGTGATATTACCCGTTAATTAACAATTTTTTCTACCACTTATTTTGGAGTCGTCCATACACCATACGAAGACTCCTTAAACTTGTCCCATCAATACGCTTCACAGGTATTTTTATAATTTCTATAATTTCCAAATTAATTACATCTTAGCTGAAGAATCAATCGCCAATTACCGTCATACTATAGAAAGGCTACGTGTAGGAAGACAAACAGAAATAGAAAATAAGGAGAAACATACAGATAGGTATAATTATAAAGAAAGAGGTGAAGAGAGGACTGACAGACATCGCGTACAATTACATAGTCGGTCACACAGACAGGATGGTTGTCAGACCGACAGACAGAGAGGGATAAGAAAAAGAAAAGACAGATTGACAGGCAGGGAAACAAGATAAAAACAGACAAATTGATAGACGTACGGAGAACGTAGGCAAACATGAATAAAAAAAAAGCCGGTAGAATATAGATAGTGACGCAAACGGAATATTTCTTTCTTTTCTGATTTAAAAAAGAACACAGCATCGTGGTTCTCATTGCTAGAACCATTAAACAAAAACTAGCACATAAAATAGCGTAGTATTTTATTACCCTAATGGGGTTGAAGTCTTGAAAAAAGAAAGTTGGAAAGGGTGACAAATAGGACAGAAATGAGGACATTAACTTACAACTACTCTCTCCGCCCTTACTAACAAGATGTAAACCTCTGTAGGGTTCCTAAATGTAGACAGTGTCTCAACCCCATGTTAACAGACGCGGCTTCAAGAGGATAGACAGAAGCCATGTTGTGCCAAGTTAAACCCGCTTCAATTCTTCCATTATATCAATATTGTCCTTGGAAGATTGTTACACGTGCCAGGACCTTTCTCTTGGGACCCTTTCACTAATACTTTAGCGCACTCTAGTGGCAATGATAACAATCTGCTCTAGTTATGTAGTTACTAACCAACCTGTGTAATTACATAAGAATCGATCAGGCTTTCTGCTTCCTTGTGCCATTTTTCATTGTGTTTTTTTAATTTATTACTACAAGGTGGTAGTGGTCTATAGGAGTGTACTTTGGACTTGGCTTTGGTCTTTGTGTCGTAAATAAATCAACATTACGTGAACTAAACATTCGCACATGCCAACATAATTTACACACTGTTTCCTAATAAGCATTTGTTTCCTATAAATCCTGTTTATATAACATGTAAGTTACTTAAAGCATTTAGAAAAGTTTTTTTTATATGGCAAAAAAATTCGATATCTTTGCAAAATGTACTCTCTGCTTGTATGGTTGGCAAGAACAAAATACAAATCATTTAGAAACATTTACGATGTCAACTTTTAGCAGGTAAAACAAATAAAAACATACACAAAACTCACAAATTAATCATTCATTGACTCATAGTCGTTTCAATGACAAAGTCATCATCAATTAGTGTTACTACTAAAAATTCTAACTCACTACTGAGTTGCAAATGAGTTTTAAGTTTGAGTTTGTAGTAGTAGCACTCACTGTTGATGATGACTTTGTCATTGAAACCCGTATGAGTCAATAAATGATTAATTTGTGAGTTTTGTGTTTGTTTTAACACAACCTCACAAGCTAAGCTCAAAGAGTAGTTGTATTTTAGCAGGTAATATGAACATTTTTAGATTTGTAAATTAGCCTGATTGTCAACTTTTATACGACTCTTGTGGTGTTTCAAGGCAAAAAAGCACATCATCGCCTGAACAAAATACAAAAGCCTATCAAAAATATTAAAATCAGGATGAAAAACATAATAAATAGAAAAAAGTCAATATACTATGACTGAAATAATTCACCAAAATAGTTTTTAAAAGCTGAACTAATAAAATTTCAATGTACTTATAGTAAATGTATGTACTTTAATAATAAATACACAAAAACCTCTTAACCACAAACTTTCTTTAATTTACCCTAATGTACATTTCAGTTACAAAGTAACCATCCTCAGAGGGATAACATACAAAGACTCTTTGTATGGAGTCTTTGTATGTTATTCCTCTGAGGATGGTTACTTTGTAACTGAAATGTACATTAGGGTAAATTAAAGAAAGTTTGTGGTTAAGAGGTTTTTGTGTATTTATTATTAGATTCAACCACAGTATATTCCTAATAAATAGTATGTACTTTATTTTAAACATCTTAAAACATTATTTCCTTAACGTTTAGACTAATATTTCTTTAATATTTTAGTATGAAATATTTTTTTAGAGACAATTCTTTTTCTACTAAAAATTTTAATTATAACATTACTATTAAAATAGTCCTTAACACATGTTGTTAAAATAAGCTTATTTAATCCTACGTGTATTAAAGTATTTAATGGTTGTATTTGGTGTTTTGTTTAAAAGTTAGTGAACTATCTAATTTATTTTGAACAGATATTAGTGTAGCTTAGGGTAACTGTTGTTTTAAAGTTTTTCAATATTAAAATGTGATTTCCACATTTTCTGTTTAAATATGGTTTTACTTGAACTTTTTCATTTGGTTTTATTTTGGAAATTGGTGTAAAATATTACAAATCGAATATTCTTTATTTGTGACGAGTCAGATTACTCGAGGTTAAATGTCGTTTTCAATTTTTTTATTATAAACAAGTTGTTTCTACTGACAAATTATTCCCCCCCGTTTTATTGTAACATAAATGTAAGTTCTCTAGCCTAATTCGTCCTAAGGAAAGAATATAATATAAGTTGGGTCTTTTGTATGATGGCACTTTACCAATTACTAGAAGGTTTCAAGATATGTCTGTTGCCGTAAAGCTTACCTTCTCGCTTAAGATGTTGGGCAAGGTAATGTGATGTTTATAAATTGTGATCAACATATAAAGCCCTCTATTCAACCTTGGCACGTGCCAATCTCCACAGTAAATACAATCCACGACAAAACATTCGCCATTAACAACAGTTACACGCCAAGTGGAGCCAGTTGCATAAGCGTTATATATACATTTATATTTTACGGATGCAATTTACAACTTTCTCGAGCTCACACGCCAAATGTACAAAATGTTATAGCATGATATATATATATATATATATATATATATATATATATATATATATATATATATATATATATATATATATATATATGTGTGTGTGTGTGTGTGTGTGTGTGTGTGAAACTATTCAAATCCACCATTATTATTTTCAAGCCTTTAATGTGAAAACACGTTTCAACAACGATGATACCATCATTAGTGACTGTATACAAGAAATATAAATTATTTAGTGTGTTTCTATTTATATGCTTCAGGTAAAGTACAGCCACGAAAACAGCGGAAATTATTTTTCAAGGTTAGTAATAGTTTGGTCATATGCCTGACAAGTTTGATAAACAAAAGCAATTATTATGCATTAGCAGGTAATTTTAATAGCATGTACAGTAATTGCTAGAAAACGACTCAACCTTCAAAATAATTTTGTGAGTTAACTTTGTGGGAAGCTATACTATAAGGGAAGTAAATTTGATAATTATTAAACCATAATTTATATTTATTGTATATAGTCACTGATTAAAACAATTTTGTGATAGTTGAGTTGTTTATGTGTATACTAGTATAACTTAAGCTCATAAACTAAGTTAAAAATTGTATTAAGAACCAAAAGTTGTAATAAATTGTTTATTTAAATATAGCCTTATAAAACTATTTCTAAAGTTAATGGTAATTGATATCTTTAACTTTGTATACAGGGTACAACTTTATGTGTAAGTGCGCACGCTGTCGCTTCCGCTCGTGTTTATATATTATATTTATACATTTTTATAAATGTTTAACATTATAGAAATAACGTTGTAGTTTTAAAATAAAATTATAAACTGGTGTGCGCATAGATTATAGAGAGAACATGAAAACACGACAAAACAATAAAATAAAACGTAATTATGCATATACAACAGTACCGACAGATTACATGAACAGTAAAACAATTAAAGCAATTAGAATAACGGTGGCGAGCTTTCATTGAACAAAAAACTCATTTTGCATAAGTAATCTTGACATGGTGTGCCCGTCTCTTAGTACCACATTCTGCCAACATTGGGTGTTGCTCTTTAATTAAAAAAAAAATACATTTCGGTATCTCTTTTTATGTCGCCAATCATGTTCCTGCTCTCTATTTCTTTCTTGCTTTCTCTCTCCAACATTCTTTTCTTTTAATTCTTTTCGTAAATGAAATTAAGCAATGGCTCCTCTCTTACGTCTTCTGATTCTTTCCATTGTCAAGTTTTCATTCATGCTATTAATTCATTCCTCTTCAAGTATGCACTTGAAATATCCAATTCCATTCGTTTCCTCTTTTGCGTTGTGAACTATTTCGATCCATAGAATACAAAATTTCTGAACAGTATTTCAATAATATTTCTTTAGCTCCGAATCCATCTTACTGCACAATATCCTCTTCTCCTGGTTAGAGTTCCAGGAGTACGAATAGATACAGTAGAAAGAAAGCGTTATGTTGAGGCTATGCATTAATTGCTATGCGCATCTTGGATCTTGGGGAATAATGGATGTGATGGGGGAGTGGATTAATATAAAAGTTCAATGGGTGAATCATAAATTAGGAATTTCGGTGTTTCAAAATGCAATACGTTTTTACTTATATGTAATTAAAAACCTAACTAACTAAACTTGTAAAATGTAAGTTTTTCTGGATTACAAACGATATCTACACATACAAATGACTTTTTATTTGTATATTCTTTCATTGTTTTATCAAGTTGTTTTTACTACTTCTCCTGAATGTTCCATCCTATTTCACCCTTAATTTTCTTACATTCTATTCCACTTTCACATTACGTTTATCTTTTATATTAATTACATTTATAATTGCATTTAATACTATTATAACACTACATTGTTTATCTAGTTAATGATTAAATCCTACCAGTCTCAGTTATATTTTTTTGTTTTATTTATACAATGGTATATACAATATAAAATCAGATCAACATTCAAATTTCAGCGTAATATTAAATATTAGCGCCATCTGGATATATTTTTCCATTTATTATCCCATATAGCAACCATTGTTGTCTTTATAGGTTTATTACCTTAATGCCATTTATTGATAATTATATTTTCTCCTATCTCGTCACCTATTTTATTTTACTTTGAAAACATGTTAGTCACATCCATTATTTTTGAAGTGATTACTTTTTTACTCGCGGTGAACAAAACATGAAATTAAATAATTGCTTTTGCGTCACACTATTTCTGAAACGCATACCTTACAGCATAATACTATACTGTATTTCCGTCAAGTTACGCTATGAGTCACCTCAAAGTGAATTAAATGACAACCGATTATTTCATGTAACAGCTGATTTTGTGTAACATGTTATGTTGTAGAACAGCCGTTTTAAACGTAGAATATTATTAAATAGTTTTGATCAGTTATTAAATATATTAATTTATTTAAATTTTAATAAATCTCAATACAAATAACTCAATATAACGATAATAATAATTATGAATCACTTAAACAATAGTTTATGACTATCCGAACTTTAAATTTTGTAAATTTGTTAAAACTTACTGAGAGAACGTTTTCGATCGCTATGTGCCGATCTTCATCAGTGTCTTCTGCTTGGAGATGTCGGGTCAAGCGGTGACGATTTTAAAGGCAGGTTTTCGATAGTATCAAAGAGTCTTGATACCGTCGTGGTTTAAAACCGTCACCGCTTGACCCGACATCACCAAGCAGAAGACACTGAAGAAGATCGCCACATAGCGATCGAAAACGTTCTCTCAGTAAGTTTTAACAAATTTACAAAATTTAAAGTTCGGATAGTCATAAACTATTGTTTAAGTGATTAATAAGATTCACCGAACGTAATGGACTACAAAATTCAAGATAAAAATAAGTTATGTATTTTTAGTAAAATGTTTGAAAGAACATTTTGAGAACCGTATTATACTTTCTAAATTGATTTGAATTTAATTTGTTTAAAAATTGTCGTTTAGTAAACATATAATAAGTATTCTGTTATCCACATTATTTTATTATTAACTACATCATATTTATTAAAAACATTCCTCAAATAAAGATGTAAAAATTTAATGAAAAAGGTATAAATTCATATTTTCGGCAATTTTCGTAGGACATTTAGCGAAAATATCAGCTATATTTGGTTATCACTTTCCTCGAGACTCCCCCAAATACCAGAAATTTGTTTCCCGTTTAAAACGCTTACTAATGACACACGTTTCTCCCGCTTTCTATTTGCTTGAATACCCCTCTATTTGTAGAAATTTATATCTTTGTAGATTTTGTTTCGTTTTTCACAAGCATAAAATCTGTGTTTATTCCCTACCTCCTTTTTAAAAAAGTTAATGACATTTTTTAAGAGCATTCATTGAGTTCATTGAGCTGTCATTGTGTTGGGTATTCCACTGTTATCGTTGAAAACTCCTCAGTATTTTCATTTAGAATTGTGATTTAATTAGATGTTGTCCACTCTTTATTTTATCACGTTGAAGGTTAGCTTCGAAAAAGGAACGATCGTTTTGAAACGCGTCAGCAAGTAAGCAATTACGTATTCACTTAGTTAAGTAGTGTAAAATTAGTTTATCACTTTTGTTTTTTCTAATTTCATACCTTTTTTAAGCTGTTTCGCATTTCCATAGGTTCTTTAATTTATCTTTCTCTCTGTTTCTTCCCCTTGCTACCCATTTCATGGCAACCTACATTACTATTCTGTTTTGCTTCCTCTTTATTTTTCTTCTAGTACCCTTTCTCCTATTTAGGTCCCCACGTCTCTCTATGTTTTCATTTCTTGTATTTACTTTTGTGTTAAAACCTCCCAAAATTTTATCGGTCACTCTCCCTTCTTCTCCTGGTCTCTTCATAAATTCCACGTAATATTTCTGCCCAATTCAAGAGTGCGCCATACTTCTGTCTAACTATATGGATGATTCTATAACATTTTATGATATTCCAGACTTATCCATATTTAAAGGAAGAACATAGCAGGTGCTTTAAAATATAAAGCTATTGCAAATATTGTATTCTCTACTAACTAAAAATGCTTTTTTTACTGATATTTTGTTGGATTGCTGTAGCAAGACGGGGACCCAACAAAAAATCGGTTTCGTGGAGTAACATTTACAATAAAGCGTGCTCGCGATGTGTTGGAACAAGTTTGTAAGGTTGACCTTCATAGATCTTTTCAAATGATGCTGAACGCTAATTTAAAGATTATTGACCGAATGTTTAGTCTTCTTGCGTTACTTCATTTATTTTTAAATTTTATAGTTCCATCTTATTACAAACCTGTAAATCATCATTATAACAATTCACACAAATACTAATCATTAATTAGTTTTACAAGTTAACAACTAAATTTATTATTTTTTTACATTATTCTCAAAACGTTTTAACTCATATATCGTAATTCTATTTAAAAACCATGTACTTTATAATTACTTTCCTTATAATAAGTTATGATTTAAGAAGTAAGTGTTAGAATATTTGGACTGTCTTTCATTATTTAGAATCTAACGGAAAATATTTTCTGGAACTATATTTGTGAAGTATAAACTGGAAGAATCGGACTTTTCTTGACCGCACACCTTTGGTTTATTGAGTGGCTCTCTGACATCTTTCGTCATGTAGGAATAACTACATAGATCTGTTAAGGCAGACATTCCTTGAAATGGAGTACACGCATCTGTAATAAAGGAGGATTATCAATTACAAACAATTAAAAAATTAAACGCAAAACGTACTTTAGACTTAATGCTACTTATTTCATGGTAAATGCATTCTAGATTTCTTAGTACATTATCAACTATCTTGCAAAAAACCGAGGTTGGAAACGACAGGATGATGGGTAGAAACTCTATATCGTGGTAGAGAACAGATCTACATCAAGTTAGCAAATAATTTTCCTTATTTCTAACTATGGGAGTCATTTTAGATCCATTTTAGATAATTAGATCCTTCATTACTTCTATCGTTAATCCGACTATCCTTCATCACCAAGGAGATATTCCTAAAAATATTATCCAGAGCAATTTTAGCATCCTGTATAAATAATTTGCCTCTAAATAATGAAGAAAAAACCAAAGAAAAACAAATAATATATCAAATAGCCCAAAAAATGGATACAATAAAAAAACTATAGATAAATTAGAATTTAAAATATTAAATAAATTAAAACAACCTAAAATCGAACCACAAACAGCAAAATGGGCTACATTCACATACACAGGATACAACATAAAAGGAATAACTAAAACACTAAAAAATAATAATATTAACATAGCCTACAAAAACACAAGAAACATAATCAACAAAATAAATCAACCAGAAAAAATATGTCCCACACTTAATAACGGAATATACAAAATCGAATGCCCAGACTAATAAAATATACATAGGCCAAACAAAAAAAGAAATTAAAAGACAGATATCAAGAACACCTCAATGCATACATCAAACCTGAAATTTATAACTCAAACTTAGCCACACACGCCATCAAAAACAAACACACATTCCCCACATTAAAAAAACGTACACCTAGTAAAAAAGTTTCAAAAAGGCCTCAAAATAACAATCTGGGAACAACTGGAAATTTATAAAAATAAAAATAAAATCATTAACGAACAGATACAAATAAAATCAAAAAACAATAAATTATTCAATCTAATAGACAATATTAACCCCAAAATAAACGTTAAAAACTCCACAGTGCAGTGAATCTAAAAATAGAACTTAACGGTACACCAAGGTCAACGGTAAATCCACGCAGCTCGCAGTCCACAAAAACCCTGTTCAGTATGCCCGAGGATGGAGTCAAAACCAGTTTTTGAAAGTACTCGCATAAATACCAAGTAAGACTCTTGTTTAAGTACATAAGTGAAAGTGATATATATATATATATATATATATATATATATATATATATGTATATATATATATATATATATATATATATTCGGGGATATATATATATATATATTCGGGGAGATATATATTCATAATCATCTCCTATTCTTTATAAGAAATAATAGTCATACTAATTGATCGCTATAAAACTACAAAAAAATCCCTGTAAGAAAGAAACTCCTTTCGTCATAAGGCTCGACCGACAAATGCAAGACTATCCCAGTCACAAGGTAATCCATAACTACTCTTGTCATTTTATTATGCAATAAATTCTCCGAGCGGTAACATATCTCAAATCTGTGACTTCAGATCTCTTTACCTTTCATATCCCATTCCCTACACAAATTGCAAAATAAATTGCTTTCATATTAAACCGTTATAGCTACTGGCGGTTAAACCTAACCTGTTCTCTTAAGATTACTAATTAAAATGCTCTTTATTTAGAAGCGGCATAAATAAAGGAAAGCCATTTATACACAGACGAGGACTCAATAAGGAACTGAAGTAGTCAGTATGAAGCATTGAAATGTTCCGTCAATGTCGGTTAAACTAATTGTAGGTATCACTTTACAATCATATCCCAGAATATTGAGATATAGAAGAAGAAATATTGAAAATGTATTAGTTAAACTAAATTTCACAATAAACTGGTTTGTTATGAAATTACACTCCACATAAGTATAAGAGTATAGCAGTGCGACACTTTGAAAATATTGATTTACAAATCTGTAGTTGATTTTGTTCGTTTTAACCGTGTTGAATAATTAGTGCGAATTTTCAGTCCCCAATGAGGCTATTTAAATACATTCACTTTTAGGTTACAATGGTACGTAGCTTTTTCACAATAACGTGATACTCAAAAATAATTGTTGATAACGTAAAGCTACAATGATTGTTTGAATAAAGATAATTCATTCACCTCACAGCGTTCATATTGTCGATTTGTTTAATTATCAGGTAATGATGTATGAGAAAAATTTTATAGGAAATTTACTTATTTAAAAGTCGTACCCCGTGTATTTTATGACCGTTTAATGCAATGTTGAATGAAAATATTTCGGTTTGAGCAACAACCTGCTCGAACAATGTGTAGGTCTGAAATCAGTCACCCTGACTGTTTGAAATATGTATATTAATATCAGAGTTACCTCCAAATAGTTCGGCTCTTCATAAATGTAGAGTTGCCCCGGACAGAACGGCAAAATTTAGTTGGCACTCTTGTGTTAACTGTTATTGGTGATTTAAACCACGGTAATGCTCTGACAAACAACTAAAGAAAATTGCTTTTAAAGTTGTCGAAAAAGATTTAATTCAAGAAACTTTCCACAGAGAACAAAGTTCTAGCTTCTATGATTTCAGGTGCAGAAAGCTATTTGTGTGCATATAGAAGTTATGATGCTAGACATTTATATTTTTTTTCTCAGACAAAGAGAAAGTTTGATCATCAAAGGCGCCTATGAATGAGAAAGTAGTGGGAGAAGTTGCCAGCTTAAATGTGCTGTTAGGGTACGCTTTTTAGGTAGACCTATATTACAAAAAAAAAAAAGAAATCGTGAATGCCGGGTTTTAATAGAACTAACATTTTATGACCTAAACACAAATAATTCACTTAGATAAACAAAACGCTTTGTGACACAAATCTAAATTATTTATGAATTTCCTACTGTAAATCAGTAGTTAATTAACCGTTGATCTCTGATTAAAAACCTGATTCACTATAGTATTGTGAGCAAAATGAATAGGTTCAATTTGGATTTATGTAACCTTTTTTTGATAACATCATAAATTTTAAGACCTGCAGAAAGTTAGTGCTAATAATTCAATCGCAGGACATTATACGAATGAAGCTCTAGCCACAACAGAAAATAATGTTAGTTGCTATTGTTCTAGTGTCGGACTTTATGCAATACGTACTTGCATTTGGAAACTCTTCATATAATAACAACTCGAATACCAAGTACTAAATTCTTCTTGGTAAAAGATAATAAAATTAAAACAAGTAATATAAACGAAAAAATTTAAAGTCAATTCCTACCTAGGTCAACAAAATTTTTTTTAATTTTACTTGTTTTTTATTAAATAATTATAATTAATATAAATAAAGTAACATAACCTATGCGTTAAAACAGTTTGTTCTACCACATCACTTATAACATAAAATCAGCGGTTTTATGGAATCATTTGTTATCACGTATTTTATGCCAAATGGGACGAAATAACTATATTCCATACTTTGGCCCTTTTGCTAAAAGTATTTCTTCTATATAAAACTAAAATTAACTCATTATGATATTTAATTAATATTTGAAAAGAAACTTTATTTCCATAAAAATTGTCATACACTACAAGTTTAAAAAAATGTATTTGAACTTGAGTAGATGAATAAAAAGTATTTTATTAACGATTGAAAATTTAAACAAAACATATATCAGGAGAGTGTGATCTAATAGAAGGAATTGAAAAAAAATAGACTCACTGACACGTGTGGTAAATTTAAGGTTGAGTACTGGGTACTAAAAAGATATTTAAGTAAATATAATTAGTAGATTAAGAAAAACAAAATTTACGATGCAATGTAAATTCGCAGCTGAATTTCAAACAAAATTCTACAGAGTATAAAAACTGTACTCCTTGAAGTTTCCAACTCCACGGTCAAATAACAATAAATCTATAGATCCGTCACTCAGATGAGAAGCCTGCACTCAATTTCGTTTTAGGAATGCTAATTTTATTATTTTTTTTTACCCCGTAATTAATTTACCATTTTTAAAACCGCGGTAGACAAATGCAATCAAGATGACTTGTTTTGACTTTTAACATATTATTTGATTTACCTAGAACTAGAAAACATAGAGCTATATCATAGCCTGAAGAATCTCGGCTAGTGGGAAGATCCAAAACTCTATTATATTTCAAACGCTCAATCAATGGTAAACTATATGGAAACTTTCCTATAATTTGTCCTATAAATGTTGTTTTTGTAGCTACGTTCTAGATATTTCTCCTAGAAACATCACCATATATGGTGGTTTTACCTCCACAAGAGAATAATGTTCCAAGTGGTGCGACAAGTTGATGCGCAAGGAGAACAAAGTAGGCTTGCTAGATCACGATTACGTAAGCTATGTATGTCCAGTGCTGGACTCGCGGTGATGGTTATCCTCAAGTGACCTACTCTGACCCTAGTAGTACGTAGTTAGTACACATATCAGCAGTCACAGCCAGTCAGTCACGTTGCTGGTTGTCACAATCTGGTTAGTTTGAAAGATGTTAAAGATTTTGAAAAAACACCGACCGGCATTTTAAATTTGTTGGCAACTCATATGGAAATCTACGATTCCAAAATGATATCAGCTGCAAAATACGAAATGTCTTAAATACGAACTTGACAGTATCTTTATCGTAACTAATGCGTTTGTAGTATAGAGAAACCTGGAACTTTTCAGTCAAGGACTTTGAAAGTTCTAGAGTACTGACCAGATGTTGGTATGAAGTACACCAATCGATACTTGAAGTAGCATAACTTTTGACAACTTTTCAATAGTTCAGCTGTATACCAACCCTTAACTTTTCGGGGAGCAGGTGACGTCGATTTATACTTGTATGAAGTATACTTTAGCTAGTCAAAATATGCTCTACACAATTCCCCAGAAAATATCTTCAATCAAGTTTTTACTTCGTGGTGTGTTGTCCGTAGCGAGGTTGTGGTAGAGCCGCCAAAATCTTGATGATACATTTTTCTCTTCATCGCTTCCTTCAATGCTTCCTTTAGCGCTTTACAGAAAGATGCTGAAACACATGGGTATGATTCCTTTTGACTATAGATCAGCGTAAAGAGACAACCGATAATTCCAGCCAAATTCGTCTGTTAGTGTTTCCCGCCAACACACACTTCACCCACTTCAAACACATAATTCTACTTTTACAAAAACAGAAGTAGCGCGAGTATTGTCATACCAGTATTGTATTGTATTGTAAGTATTGTATTTTTTAAACTAAAAAAAAAAACAAAAATCAAGAAATTTGTGATATCTCTTAAATGCTCGCAATTTGTAGCCTATGTATGAAATAATCGCAAACCAACCTAGTTGGATCTAGCTCCATCTAACTTTTAATTAAAGGCCTTCATTTTGTGTCCTTTTTTATTTCTCTGAACCTCTTTGTTAGCGCTTTACTTTTTCCCGTGTGTCTTGTTTATCTTTCAGGTTTAGATCATTTTCGTTTAACTCCTTTCTTATATTCCATAAAACATCTTTATAGTTTCTTTTCAAGAAGAAAACAAAAGATAGTACAAGTTATTTCTAGGTATCTGACGTTGACAATTTCTAAACTTCAAATTCCGTTTGACCCTTCTTGCCAACTCTAACAACTTAATTCAAGACTGTTTAAAATAATTTTTTTGAAGTCTGTGTGGTAAATAATTGCAAAAACTACCAGTGCAAGTACATTTTGACTAATTGTTTTGGTCTATTTCAGCGTCATTATGAAATGAGGAGTTCCCAGTCATAGGCTGGAGTACATTATTTATTATTTTAATAATAATTATTATTATTAGACTGCTACTATTAATTTTTTTCAATCTTATTCTTGTTATTATTATTTATTTGTGTTATTTTTCTCGGATAAAAATCAAGAAGGTTATCATTACCATTATCACTTACCCTAACCACTACGAATAGCTCGGATCTGAGTTTCATAAACAACAATAATTATTGCCATTGTTAAATTTTGTAACTCAAAAACAAGAATAATGAGTGACTACTACTATCTGTGTACTGCCTGTGTGAACAATATTACTAGATATTCAAGTAAAAATTTACTAAAAAGGTGTGATATTATGTTTTCAGTCTTTTTTTGTTTTAAAAACAAACCGAGAGAGCCACTCAAAAGTCTCCGTCAGGCCGTAGTTTGGCCGGCATTGAACTATTTTATCCCCTTTTATCAATTTATCTACTTTTTGCATCTGGAATGTATTTTTAGATGAAATATAGTCTCATGAGTAGACAGCTTTTTTACTAAAAATATTTTACATGAAGGTTATTTAAAAATAAAAGTTCATTTGTGGGAATCATGTAAGTGCTATGATCAAGTTATCATATCTTCAGGTATTTCCCATTAACCTTGTAAGCTTACTTGTTTTCGTTCTAATTTTGGACCTTTTTCGTTATCCTGTTATGTCTATTTTCGCTTGGGCCAATCGATAGAAGTGTAAAGTTTTATGTAATTAATTAGTTTCCTTCGCTTGTTAGAACATTCACCAAAGATAATTATTAAAACAGTGCACTCGAATCTCACTCAGTTTTATTTTTAGTATTATGTAATACGTTTGGTATTATTTTTAATATATATTATTTATTATATACCTACAGTAAAACTTAAAATTAGTTGCTTTAAAAATAAACTCGTTTTTTAGTATAACTAGGTGTTTAAATTGTACAATTTTTCATATTTATAAATTGTATTACTCTACTTTAACCAAAGTTTAAAGCTGCTAGTGTTTTAAAGCTAAAAAATAATTCTAAGTTGAAAATAATAATACATCTGTAATAATTATATATTTTAACTTTATTTTATTATACAATACAGAAAGTTACATAAACTTCGAATAATAAAACAGATTTTGTATTAAATCATACGTTATCACAAACCCAATATTTACCCAAACACATTGTAAATGTGTTTTAATGCGTTGTTGTAATTTACCCAAACACAATAGTGGTTGACATTAAAAAATTCTCTCATTACCATCTTCAAAATGAAGATAAAAACAGCTGTTGGCGTTAACCTCCACCGTTTTGGGGTTTCAAAAATATTCGGAAAATTGTATTAATCTCACTTTACTCCCGTTATACATAAAAAAATACTACCAGAAAACCGACAATTTTCAATAATTTCGTTAAATAAGGTATCCCAAAAACTGTTAGAGAAATAGGAACGTGTTTTAGAGCCAAAGCTTAAAACATCAGAATAGAGACTTTATATGTAACCCTAGGATTATACAGTTTTACACAGTTCACTGTTAAGAATTTGACACATTCAGGATGGAATAATTCGCAGACGCTTCTCGCATACAGTATTTCTAAACCTATAATTAAAATAACTTTATGCAATAAAAATCTACGTAACCTATTTAATAATTTACTTAAGCAATACCTTAAAAGTAAATACTAGTTCCAACTTTGTTTGAGTGAAAGTAACATTATCTCAGTCAAAAGTGGACCTAACTCGTATTTATTTCTAAAAACAACACCTCCAAGGTAACATGTGCAGCTAACTGTTTCTTGATTAATGTAGGGACATTATCTGAGCCTCCGAGCTACAAATACTGGTGCCAATCTTATACGGACCTAATCTTTAAGTGGTGTGCTTTAAAAGTAGTTAAAGTATGAAAAGAAGTAGTGGTTAAATACAATAATAGTAGTAACAATACAAACTGAAGGAAAATTATAAGAAAAGTATTAGAAAATAGTCGTAAAAAAGGAGGCATAGGTTCTGATTTTTTAATGCTAGATGTCAAACAATAAAATAAATGAAAATATTATGGGTTTGATTCACTAGAACTTGTAGATTCAACATTTATAGCCTATAAATTAAAACACATTGCCTTTTATATTTTAAAAGTCTTTGTTAATTTTATTTAACTCGACTTATCTAAAGTTCGCTGATTTTAGAATGAATAACTTCCGGCTGTCGTCGATTGGATGTAAATGTAAAGATCATTATTTGTATGTTCTTCCACTATTATGTTGATAAATTTCGTTGCAGGAGCAAAGGTCTTCTATAAAAAACTGCTTACTATTTTTCACAATTTGTTTAAACTGAATTTCGTGCCTTGCATATAGTTAAATAATTTCTCACATACTTGCGTGCCAAGCAGTTAATTAGATGTAATAGGCATGTGCCTGGTCTCGATTAGTGCGTAGAATCTTCACGTGATAGCTCTGCTAGCGATATTATTTATTTTATATTTTGGTTAGTAATTTATAAATATATTTAAAATATGTGTAATTTCTTGTGTTACTTTTTACTCTATTTTATATTTCTCTATATTAGCTTCTTTATTGTTATTATTTCATTTGTATCATTAGTAGGTATAATAGCGCATATATTTTCTATATCATGAAACATAATTTAGCTTAGCATTAATATGTTTTTACATTTAATCTTAAAATTACAAATGTTATAATAATTTTGTAAATTAATTTTACTTTTGATAATATATGCGATGCTTTGTGATATTTTAAAAGACGAAGCTTTGTAAAATTTATTAACGATATAATAAGCTTATTTTCTTGTATGAAGCTTATTATACCATTCAGTTTATGTGGAAAAGAGTTATTATTTCTACTCACGTTCTTATCAAATAATATATGTGGATTTTTAACTATCTTTAATTTTGGTATATTTTTGGAACTTTATTTACCTATTCACAATTATTAATAACCACACTAATTATTACAATAATTAATTTGTTTTGGTTTTATATGTTATTGTTTATTTAATAGAACTGTAAGATTTCTTTTATGTGCCTTTAATTAGTACCATTACCTATTAATTACTGTTTTATATTTTAACTTCTAATATCGATTTTTATGTAAACTACTACAGTTATTATATCTTCCATTTATATATTGTTTAATTCACAATTTGAGCTTTTTCATATTTCCTTGTTATTTCTCATTTATTAATGCAATCCTTATTTCTTATCACTATTTATAATTCAGTCTCATCTATACTACTATTATCAACAATTTTTATATTTTTCCTTCATCAGATAATTTTATATAATTTAAATTAATAATTTGTTGGGGAAAGAAATATAACTTTTTTTATTTTAGTTATTTATTCTTCTTTAAATTTTTAATTAGATTGGTACGTGTTTCACTTTCTGTTTTATTTTTAATGCACTTGTTTTATCTTCATTTTATTTTATACATTGAACTAACAAATTCAATATGCAAATTGTATATTTCATATATAATGTTTGTATACAGTTTTAATTTTATTTTCAATTCATATTATTCAATTGAATATACTTGTACAAATAGAATGTTTGATTAAGTCTATTGTATTTGTATTTCTTAAGATTTTGTATTGTTTAATACAAACGTTGTATTTAATAATGATAGCAAGCAATCTTATATGCAATGCCATTATTCTAATTCAACAATTTGTTTCAAAATCTAATCTTACATAATGTGTAAAGTTGGTTTTTGTACTTTAAAGTAACAAGCGAAATAAATACACCTTTTAAGCATTTTATACTTTATTCACCTGATAATAACAATATTATCCACGCTGTAAATAGTTCATCTGGTTGTACGTTTCTCGTTTAGCAATTTGCAGTAATTTGTTTAGACAATTGTCGACAAGTGCAAAGCATGTATTTCGCTCTTTACCATATTTGAATATATCAGGTTAGGCGTGGCTTTTAGTCATGGAATGCTACCAGTAAAATTTTCATCAGTTCTTCGTAGTCTTTTAAGTCCTAATGATCTTTTCTTACTAAGATTTGCTGCCTTTATGACTACATCGTGTTACAACTTCCAGATGGCATATGTAGAACTATTACGTAACCATCTGGAATGGAGATAATATTCAGTTTCTCAAGTCAGCTGATTGGGCGAACGCCTGTGAAGAATATATTCACCATTAAAAGAAGGAATGTAGTCTTTATGCACTTTATTTTATTGTATTTATTAGCTCTAAAAAAATTTAATTCAATTTATTTCGCTATATTTATTAAGAAGGTGGTTTCAGTAAAAATTGTTTTCAAAAATTCCTTGTCATGGCATAATATCTTGTACTAAAGATTGCTGTCATAATTATGGTTTGCGTTAGTTTTGGGAAAACGTCTTCTTTTGATGCTAAAATGACTTACATTTAATTTTTACTGCTTTTATCGTGGTGTTATATCGTTCAGGAATATTCTTTTTATTACGACTCTTATATTATCAAACTGAAACAACAAATTTACTAAAATAAATCAATTAATATTACTTTGTAATATATTATGCTTATTTAATACTATTATTATATTTATTGCTTAATACTAATGATAATATAATGTTAAATAATAATAAATCTCCAGTTACGGCTTCAACTAGTGGTTGCATAAAGACTCGTCTGTGTTTGTGCTGTTACTGATCGAGGTTTGTTATGGTGACAAATTATTTCACTGGTTCTTTTAAATTATTTCTCTAGGTATTGTTTCTAGTTGTTTTAAATTATTCCACTACGTTTCTGGTTGTTTTAAATACTGTTCAATATCGAAAGCCTGAGTTCAAAAGTCGATGTCATCTTCAAATCCTGAGCATGTTTTGTTTTTAGCAAAAACTGATATAGTTTAGTCAGTGTATTTTAAATTTCATTACAACAGTATTACAGAAAAAAATATTTGTGAAAAACTTATTGACTATTCAAATGTCAATGATTATAATTATATGATGATTATTGTAATTACATGTTAATAACTACAATTAAATGTAAATTACTATAATTAAATGTTAATTATTATAATTAACTATCTGTGTCCTGCCACGCCTTGCTGTGGGACATTGAGGTACTAAACAAAGGATACGTTTCATAGAAGTTTAATTTTGCAATACTTCAGAGGCTAATGCAATACAGAGCTAAAGCAATGTCATCTTTGATCTCATCGTTGTCAGAATGAATATGATAAGAAATGGTTCTCAGTTCCTCCCGGCGCATGCAAGAAATAGTCCCCACTCCAATTCCGTAATTTATCATTTGCATTATGCAAACATAAATGCCCTTATGTTCACGCGTTAATTTTGGAATGCTTGATTGGACATATGATTGGGGATCTGCGGTATTGTAACTCTGATCACGACTCAAATCCACATCAATTAAAGCAGTTGCAGCTCGGGTGGGTGCTGGCATTTCCAAATTACTCCTACTTACGATTTGGCGAACGGCGCAGCTCATTTACATAATCAAACAAAAGTACCTCGATCAAGGTGAGTATTTCATTCAGATAGTATAATTTTTGAATGGGTTGCAAGTTTGTTTTTGTTAATAAACAATGTAATTTGGAACAGGTAATGTCTAGCACAGATGGTCGCTGTTACACAACTGACTTGAAAAAGCTGTTTTCTTGTGGGTATGTTACTGATGCGAAATACAAATAAAATCAATCTTTCAAGGAGGTTGCATGTCGTGTCAAAAGTTGAGCTCAATCGCTGCAGAACTTGCTGCTTTTTTAAAGTGTAGGCCTACACAAACCAGATAAACATTTATATATATAAAGATTGTTATTATAATTAAATGTCAATCACGATAGTTGAAAGTTATTCATTATAAATGAACTTTAATTATTAAATATTAATTATTAAATAACTATTATAATTTATATGCTCTGGAAATAAATAAAGTTGTCACTGCAATAAACTTTTGCAAATTACAGGAACTAGTAGTAATTTATATTATCTAATGTTACCGTCAGTTTATTAGCTTGGGTTTCTGGATATTAGGAAGAAAACATCAATATATCAAATTATAAGAAATAATAAGTTCAAATACTTTAATATCTTACTAATTACTTGCTTCAACTAGATTTTTCTGTATAGAGCACAACACGCCTTCTTCTCTCTAAATTTTTGTTATTGTAGTTAAATATTGTAAGAGATTAAAATTTTTAAAACAACTGCAATGACCTGTTTAAAACACTTAAGTTCCAAAATCAGAAGGAATTAATTTTAATAAGCAAAATATAAAAAAATGTTTGGTTTTAAAATCTATTTCACTTCTTGACAAAAATTCAATTAATTGGAATTGCAGGTTTTTTTAAAGTAAAATACAAATAATAGAAAATAATTTGCGGTCAGGAATAGTTGATTAATAACTTTTAATAAGAAAACATGCTTTATTCCGTTTTAAAACTTACTTTAAAAACAACCTTTAAAACTAGTTTAATTATTTTGTGGCATATAACATGTGGAAACATTTCATAATTTTAAAAAATTAGAGGTGAATGTAACCCGTATGAACGCAATACCTTCTGAAGTAACATTTAAAACATGAAAGTTACTCGTTGCTAATTGTAACCATTAATGGTAATATTTAACAACGACTTCATCAGCTACGATTTTTCATAGACTATGATTCTTAAAAATTAGGGATGGGTCGATTCAGATTCTCGAAGCCATGCATAGTCGATACTCGATTCTCCATTGATTAAAGTGACGATTCTTTAACTGTTAAAATACGTATGTGGTGTAATTTTTGAGAAATATAGTTACTAATTTTAAACTACTTAACTAAGTGAATACGTAATTGCTTACTTGCTGGGGCGTTTCAAAACGATCGTTTCTTTTACGAAGCTAACCCTCTACTGGCGGCATTTTGGCAGTTTACAAACGGTATGACGGGGATGGATTTATGACAGTGGAGTGGGGTGAAGTGTCGGCGTCATGTGTCATGTACTACGAAAGGCTATTATTGGCTTCAAAGTGTGTGTGATCGTTTAATACATTTTCCGTATGTTTCGTATGTTTAGAGGGTTAGCTTCGTAAAAGGAACGATCGTTTTGAAACGCGTCAGAAAGTAAGCAATTACGTATTCACTTAGTTAAGTAGTTTAAAATTAGTTTAATCAGTGAATTCAAGATGATTACATCAAGCAACTTAAATATAATTAATTATGAACTATGCCTTATTCAAGTATTAGTTGTTTGGAATGATGAAACTATTGAAGCAAATGTCTATTTGAAATCACAAAAATATTATTATTATTTATGACAACAAGGACCATCGGAAGCTTTTCTGCTCCGTTTGTCTCCGTTCTTCTCGCTCTGCTGTCTCACTCTCACTCGGGAGGGCTCGACACTCTCTCTTTCTCCTTGTATCTGGCCGCCATTACGTCTACAAGTCGAAACAAAACACAAAGAAAATGTAGTTCCAATTTTTACAGTCTTACAAACTGAAACTGCTATTACTGAATTTATATTGTAATAGTAAACTGAAGTTCATATTTGAAACATTAAGTAAATCTTACTTTTATCTAATATGTTTATCACCCTTTCGGAAATTCCTATTCATGAATCAATGTCGAACGTTTTGTGTAGCCTATTATATAAAAACGGTACATCTAAATGATTTCACCGTATGACCAAGTTGTTAACTGAATTCTTAAATATAGAATATCATGTAGGCTTATATGACTTAGAAGAATCGAGAATCAACCTAAGAATCGAGAATGGAAAAATTTTAGAATCGCAATCGAAATTAGAATCGAAAAATTTAGGTATCGGCCCATCCTTGGCTTAACCCCTCTTTTATCAAGTAGTTCAGGAATTTGTCGCACTGCCGTATTACATTTTATAGACCTACATTAAACATACTTACAAAGCATTCAAGTAGATTAGATTTCGTTATGAAAAAGAAATATTAAGTTAAACTAACTTATTGCACAATTTAACTAGTGTCCTTGATTTTCTTTGTCATTAAAATCACAAACAAATATTGTTGAGTCTCGTTGAGACGATATGACTGGCTCACGTTAAATAAATTGAATTTCTTTATTACGAAACCGACCCTAAATACGTAATTTATAGCTATATATTGTAATATATCTATGCAATAATACAGTATAACATACTGTTCTGTAAAAGTAAAACGTTTGATTTTTAGTTATTTTGGTAAATAGAGGTTATGTTTAAACTTTTTAAATACTTATTATGCGACACTAAAACCAATTTTTTTCTTCTATAACGTAAATTTTATTTTTGAGTAGTGAGTACAAACTAATTTATTTACATTTTGTAACTAGTAGTTCTTCTAACCGTTAAAACATAACGGTTGTGCTCAACTCTAATGGGAACATATTAATAAATAATAAGCGATTATTATAGAGCGTGATTTTTTTAAGCAACGTCTAGCACTAATTATATAACTTAAGGAGTATCCTTCCCTTCATAACATGTTTTTGTTACTTTTTAGAACCAGTTGAGAGCTTAAAAACAATCAAATTGTTGTAGAATATTGTAATTTTGCAGTTATAATTAATGCTACTCGTTACTTACTTAAGAGACAAATTCACACTGAACTTTACTATCTCCCTTCACCACCATCCAATTCAATTACATCATCCCTAATTTGTTTACAAAGTATCATTAGTTTATCACTTACTTGAATCCCAATTCAATTGAAAGCATTGTTATCTCCTATTCACTTAGATTCTAATCAATTTAAGCCTAAATGTAATAGAATACGTTTATACTTAATCGCAATAACCTTTAAGAGCATTGGAAGAAACATTGGTGGAAATGTTTTTAACAGAAAGTAAAATTACGAAACCATATAACGTTATTTGTAATTTTATAACACAAATTTTATAACAAAATTTTATTTGTAACGCAATTATTAAAAAGTTAAACGTAACTATTTCTAAAAATAAATTCAGAAACCTATTGGAATAATACATAGCAATTTTATCGTCACCCATTAGTGATGTTTTTAGCATGGACTTACAACTTTACCTCCATTGTCAAGGTCAAATGCCAACATTACTGCCGGCTATTAAGCGACTAATTATGGTAGTGGAAAGTGGTATAAACTTTATGACACTATATAACCTGTTTTATTACATGTACAAATTAAAACACCCCGATTTGCGCCGAGGGTTTTCTTACAAATATTCAACTAAAGCCCAAAACGTTTGCAGTCGTTGTGTAGACGATAATTCATTTGTATTAAATCATCTATGGCCTGTATTTCAAACAAAGTAATTTGGCCTAAATTCTGATCAAATGAAATTAGAACTATATAAATTACATTTAATGTCAGCAAATGGATTTAAAGAGAATTCGGATTTAAGTTTCTAATAAAGTTAATGAACATATAATATAATATAACATATAATATATGTACGAAATTTAAATATTTTAAAGATAACTAAGAGGGTTGATGAAAAGTAGATTTGATAGTACTAATAATCAACCAAATAAACAAAAAATGAAACTACAATAAAATTCACTTTGTTGGAAATAATAAATGAAGAGTATAATATCCATTCTCCATTGATAGTGGGAATAGTATTGAAGTTTTATTTGTGTTCAAGAGCAATGACGGAGTTAGGAGTTTTGATCACTAGATTTCCATGTGACTATCAAATGGGTTCTGGGGTTACTCCAAAATATAGAGAAAATTTAAAAGCTTGTCGACATAGATCCAGCATCAAAAACCTTACAATATAAGATACCTTTTAAACTACTTTTTTATTAATAATTTAGGATGTAGTATCTCCCGATATGTTTCTCATAGAACTCAAATCGAGGGAATTTAGACTTATAGCTTTGCAAAATATAAAATTTAATTTTGTTCGAATTTTTCAGTCATGAGTCCAAAAATATCCCTGATTTTGTTTCAATCAGAAACCTTACGTTGAATACTAAACTTCGTCAGAATTAATTCCTAAAATTTTATTTTGAGCATCATAACTTGGAAGATTAAAATAAAGTTCATTTTTTTCTTTAATTTACAGTCATATTTAGGAAATAACTCGCATACGATCAAAATAACAACAAATACTGCCGAGTATATTTCTTGTCAGCGCTCTAATTATTTTGTTAGTATTTCAAAGAGTTCATTGTATGCTTTTGATTATAAATAGATAATACACCTGTCCAGAACGTTGGGGGAAATTGATCCTCCTCCCTCAACTCCGCATATGTTCCAGAGGTTTTATTTATTTAAATTCAAAACATACGCCACAGTTATTTTAAGTTGTTAAAGTAGTTGTAAAATATGTACTTAATACTGGCCTCTCCACCAACGGATCACTAACCCGGCTGTAGTATTCATGTAACGAAAGCCTTCTGAATTGTCGCGAGTTCGTTTCGAAGACTATTATGTTACAGTTTTTGTCGCTATCAACATCCTACACCCACATTTTAGTTCTGCCATCTTGTTGATCACTTTCATAGTTCCTCGCCAGTCATGAATAATGTATTGAAAAATTTCTAATTTAATACAATTCCCGAACTCCTTCTTACTAAGGAAAGAAGTAGGGTGACAATGGTGTGGAAGATGGTAAAACCCTATTTTATATTGCAGTTATTTTGATTTAACATCAATTCTACTTGGGCCTTGTCATAAGAAACATTCAGGAGATTTTCAATTCATGTTTATTTAAGCGCTGAAATTAAATATGAAATAAATGAAACAACGTTTGTTCATCGAATCAAAGGTTTTTGTTTTATACTTCAACTTTTCGGGAACTAGTTTGTTGCCCTTATCAAGCCTGTTTTTCTATAAAAACTCAAGGCCTTACATTTAACATTCAAATGTGTAATGTGAGGTGGAACCTCCTAGAAGGAAGTCCTTAATGAAGTTATTAGCTCAAAGGAAGTTCTTAGTGAAATGTAAGGTTTTGCTTCCTCACATTATACATTTGAATATAAATGTAAGGTTTTGCTTCCTCACATTATACATTTGAATATAAATGTAAGGTTTTGCTTCCTCACATTATACATTTGAATATAAATGTAAGGTTTTGCTTCCTCACATTATACATTTGAATATAAATGTAAGGTTTTGCTTCCTCACATTATACATTTGAATATAAATGTAAGGTTTTGCTTCCTCACATTATACATTTGAATATAAATGTAAGGTTTTGCTTCCTCACATTATACATTTGAATATAAATGTAAGGTTTTGCTTCCTCACATTATACATTTGAATATAAATGTAAGGTTTTGCTTCCTCACATTATACATTTGAATATAAATGTAAGGTTTTGCTTCCTCACATTATACATTTGAATATAAATGTAAGGTTTTGCTTCCTCACATTATACATTTGAATATAAATGTAAGGTTTTGCTTCCTCACATTATACATTTGAATATAAATGTAAGGTTTTGCTTCCTCACATTATACATTTGAATATAAATGTAAGGTTTTGCTTCCTCACATTATACATTTGAATATAAATGTAAGGTTTTGCTTCCTCACATTATACATTTGAATATAAATGTAAGGTTTTGCTTCCTCACATTATACATTTGAATATAAATGTAAGGTTTTGCTTCCTCACATTATACATTTGAATATAAATGTAAGGTTTTGCTTCCTCACATTATACATTTGAATATAAATGTAAGGTTTTGCTTCCTCACATTATACATTTGAATATAAATGTAAGGTGTTTGTTTTTTTACGCAGCAGGCTCGGTAAAAACAACGAACTAGTTGCCGAAACGTTGCGTTATTAAAATAAATATCTACCACTCGATGATCAATCGTTTTCTAATTTATTTAATTTATTTCAAAATCTACCCCACTAAAGTGACAGCAATTTACTGATCAAAACTTTATGAAGAACAAAAGTTTTAAATTGGACTAAAACACTTATACTGTACATTGGTCTTGAATGTTCAAAAAAATATTTCATACAAATACTACAGTCACTAATTAATTTCAAAATTAAGTATTTTGACATATGTTTAATGAAAACGTTTAAAAGTTCATATGACTAATATATATGCTTTATAACGAACAGGTAATTGAGTAATAAATTATATTTAAAAACAAGCCTGGAAGCTTTATCACAACAGAGACTATAACTGTAAAATGTTGTGTAAAGCTTGGTTATGTGCAATTAATTTTCCGAGTACACCTTACAACCTTTCAGGGAATAGCTTGCGACATAACATCTGTTATATACGAATGTGCTTCGCTGATTACATTTGTAAGATAAACTGCTGACACATATGCCTACTATATTCGCTGGCAACACAAAAGCACACAACGCAGATAAACGTGTTATCTAATATTGCCATGTACAATGCTTGTTGTTTTCCCTCATATGCCTTTGCATGTAACGGAGAACTTCGCCATGATATAGATTTAAAACATGCAGTAAATTCCATTATAATCATATTGATCTTTGTTAGTAACAAAAGTTAAAGAGAAAGTTTAAACATTTGAACGAATGCATTGTTTGAATAACGACAACAATTAAAACACTTTATAATTGTTAATAAATAATATTCGAGCTGGTTTGTGAGTGAAAGTTATAATTAAAGAATAAAAATATGGTACAACTCAAAAATATAAAAATTTTTATTTCATACGCATTTCAACGACTATTTTGTCGTCATCCTCAGTGAAGATGCACAAAACAAATTAACTAAAACAAATATATTAAACATAACCTATAAAGTTTTAACAAAAGTAAAAACAAAAGTAATATTTTTTTGTTTTTACTTTTGTTAAAACTTTGTAGGTTATGTTTAATATTTTTTTTTTAGTCAATTTGATTTGTGTATCTTTACTGAGGATGACGACAAATTAGTCGTTGAAACGCGTATGAAATAAAAAAAGTTTATATTTGTGAGTTGTACCATATTTTTATTCTTTAATTATTTATAATTGTTGTTTAAAAATACTTTATACTTTTCAAAAATTAAAAAGACAGCATATAAAAAATACATTGGTGCATTAACACACTATTATGGAATGTTTCGAAATTATATCTTAATTATTTTTCAAATGCATTTCATACATTTATTAATATCGTATATTTGATTGAACTATAATAAGGCATGATTGAATGTAACTGCTGTTTTAATTATCTGTAGGTTATATTACTTCCTGTTTTACATATTGGTAGGCATTCTTTGAATTACGACAACAATTAAAACACTTTAATTTACTAAATTCAAAGTTCGGATAGTCATAAACTATTGTTTAAGTGATTAATAAGATTCAACCGAACGTAATGGACTATAAAATTCAAGACTTTATAATTGCTGTTTAAAAATACTTTATACTTTACAACAATTAAAACGACAGCATATAAAAAATACATTGCTGTATTAACACACTATTAGAGAATGTTTCGAAATTATATCCTAATTTTTTTCGAATGCATTTCATACATTCATTAAGGTCGTATAAATGATTGAACTATAATAAGGCATGATTGGATGTAACAGCTGTTTTAATTATCTGTAGGTTATATTATTTCCTGTTTTACATATTGGTAATAAATTAAAATACATGTTTAGAGAAAATTATATAATTTCCTAATATTGTATTGTATGCTATATTAATGGTAGGCTTACTTATAGTTAACTAATATATTGACATGTTAATGACTTGAGACATTATTTAAATTAAGTCAGTATAGTATATTTAATATAACTTAAAAGTATAATACTATAAGTTCTAAAATTAAAATTAAAATTTGCAAAATAATTTAAATTATTAAACAATGTTATGATACGTTCTGTGTCCTTAGTACCTGTTTTATACTGAACATTAAAATAGAATATTGAATATAAAATAGATATATAAAGATAATATAACTACTAAATACGTATATATATATATATATATTAATATATATATATATATATATATATATATATATATATATATATATCGTTATCGTTTTCTTAACAAACAATATTGTAGTTCAAGATACACTTCTGACGGACTGTCATTTTTTATTGCTCGTTCAAATTTCGAAACATGACAAAGCACATAATATAGAGCTCATTAGAACCCACAAGAAACATAACTATTCATCTGGATTTAAATGTATTTAAAAAGGCTGCTGAAACAATAAAATAAATCCATAGAATATTCGATCTTCAATAGAAGATAAAGAAAAAAAATTGTAAAGAAGACTAGATGATGAAAAGCATAATGTATATAGTCTAGTTCGCCTGAGGTTCCGTGTTTGTGAGGTGCGACCTCTTGAAGGTTACAGCCAGATAAAAATCTGTAATTATTTATTAAGAGCTGGAAAACCCATTCCTAACGCCACCTTAATGATGAGAAGTGTGAAATGGAAATTCTTTGTTAAAATATTTATTTAGATTTATTTATTTAGATTTTACTGCTCTACTGTGGTCTCTTGAAATAGAGCAACACGCTTTGTACCTCATTCCTCAAAAGGTCTTCAATTCATTAAAAAGATTCTTTGTTTTTTATATAGTTGTGTAAAATTTATTTCCCCACTTTTTACCTTTCTGAAAAAACAGTTTTGGTAAGTTAATACCAGTGGCGTAGCCAGGTCAATGTTCAGAGGGGGTACGACCCGGAGGGCCAGGGGTTGGAGCCCTCTCTGGGAAGTTTTGGACATTTTTATCTCTGGAAATCATATTTTATTTTATTTTGGCATTTGAAATTATACAACTCCTGGGTCGTCAAGAAGCTGTTTCGCTAAAGACTAGCGCTGTTTTATGGGGTAATATTTTTGTTCCAAAATTAATTGGTTTGGAAGGGGCACGTGGACTCCTCTGGCTACGCCCCTAGATAATATAATAATCGTATTTAAAAAAGAAATATCCTTAATGTTTATTATTTCTTATAAAGTTGTAAAAAACTTGATTCTAACCGTCACACATTACTTTGACCAGGCCACATCTAGCGCTTTTCGACCAACCCTAGTCTAGTTTCTAGCTTTGATTATTGAAGAAAGTTTCAACATTTCTTTGCAGGATTATCATAACATCGTGACAGGATTGCGTCACGACCCAACATTACAACGTTACATATATGCTAATAGCGCACTGAACATCATGCTACTCTTAATGTCAGAGAGATTTGCACGTTGTATGTCCTTGGACTCTTCAATTGCGTTCATTGACTTTTGACTGTACAATTACATAAACCTAACACGTCCAATTCTTATGTAATGTATGAACTAAAGGATCTTTAGTACGACTTTTAAATGTACTCACATCAAGCTGCACATTAGACAGCCTGAGTCGGCTTAGTTTACGGGAACCTTTATATCTGCAGTGGGTAGATACAACTCGCCATTCTTGGCAAAGGCTGTCAATTCACCTGTTAGCTGTGGTTGTGACACAGTTTCGCCTATTGATTAAGCTGGAGCGTCTACATTTTAATTTCTGCTACGCCTTCCTATTCCCAGTTTCCACTCCTCTCGGTCTATTCATACAGTTTTATCCCATTCTCTGTCTTTCATTTCACTTCCTCTCCAAATAACACGAGGTCTTAATTTATTTTCTTCTACCTTGAGGTGTCCACGTTAGGATTTGTTTAGTAAGTTGATCCTCAGGTATTCTTTGAACATGTCCGTACCATATAAGTCGTTGGTACCATTATCTTCTACTACTGAACGCTTAACATTCATGATATCTCTTACT
The DNA here is from genome assembly GCA_036971475.1 of Prosapia bicincta. Taxonomy (NCBI): domain Eukaryota; kingdom Metazoa; phylum Arthropoda; class Insecta; order Hemiptera; family Cercopidae; genus Prosapia; species Prosapia bicincta. The sequence continues at coordinate 184,360,179 of JBAIZL010000004.1, read as the reverse complement.
CTCCTGTTAGTTACTGTCTTTTATCTTGATATAACTATTGAACATCTTTAGAAATCCTTATTTCTGTTGCCTCTAGTTTTCTGTACCTTTCCTTCATCCTTTACTTCACTATAGGTGATTATACCTTTGACAATAGTGTTATACATGTATATCCTGTATTTGCTCTTATCAACACATGACCCTCTGTTTGTTCCCCGATGATTATCTCATCTACATAAATATATTTTGTTTTTCTTATGTTTATTTCAAGTTCCCATTTTTCTATTCCTTGATTACCTCCCTTGACAAATATTCAATATCTTCGTGTTCTTGGTATGCTTATAACTTAGTGATATATGCTGCATCATACATCATATATTTCATATAGAAATGAACCAAGAAAGAGTCAGTTGAATTAAATTGAACGGCTCTAGATTCGAGTAAGAAGCATAAACTATGGAGAAATCTTTAAACAGTTTCACTAGCAAGGCCAGTAAGGATATCGTCTACGCTTTGGGCGGTTTACCAAAAGTTTTGAACCTCAGTTACTGACGATTTTTTCAAAGATTCATTTATCTACAGTATTTTTCATCCTGACCATTTTACTTAATTATTTCAATTTCACCATCTTCCATTTATAAAAATAATAATACAATAAACATAATAATTATACAAAGGAAAGCATAAACTTGAAATTTGGAAACATAAACTTCTCACTATTGTATTAGCTTGAGGGTTTATTTCAATTCACATGTCTTGGCGGTTATAAAAGATCTTGTTTTGTGGCAAACACACACACACACACACACACACACACACACACACAAACACACACACACACACAAACACACACACACACACACACACACACGCCATGTCTTTTTATTATTTTAATAGAGACCGAAATATTTATACGGGAAAGTCCGCAACTTTACCCGTCGGCCCCACACGTTCGGGCGCCATCTTATTTACTGCAACGGACCGGGCCACCACTTACGCCGCGCCGTCAACCCTACCGTTGACCAGCACGCGCGCGCAAGGCCGACCACCAAACGCCCATTGCAGAGCAAGAATTTTGAAACGAGCCGCTCGCAGCCAAAACCACGAACGCTGTGCAATGCTCGCCAAAATCTGCCAGAGAACAAGTCACTGGACTTAAAAAAGAAAAAACTTAACTTGCTGCGGATTCTACCCTTAACGGGTAAGTCATCCCGGGGGATGGGTTCTTTTGAAAGACATCTAAACGGCGAAATGACCATATCAGCTGTAGGAGAGCGTAAGAAACTTGTTTAAAAGAATACTCAGTTTGTTTGCAAGTTAGTTAAAAAATATTTATTTTTTAATTTTAGAATTTAAAATTTAAACTTACATCGCACAGTCTGCAATTTATTTGATTTAAAAAAAAAACCTTTGTGTTGGTTCTTACACAGTTAAGAAACCATACTCTGCTTATTCTAGTTGACATTAAAATTTAAATTAAGATTTTACGATTTTAGTTTGCTTTCAATCGGAGTATACCAAAGCGTAAAACTTTGCTCTACATAACGGTCAATCTTACTTGTCAAAATATAACCCTTTCCTACCTGAAGTTCTTATCTTCAAATTAAAAATTCTCTTTTCCCTTAAGTGACTTTTTAACAACCCTTGACTGCTTGTACTAATTTTATTTCAGTATCCCAGGTTCTCAACCTTGCAATTTTAGTCGTCAATATTTGGTTTTGCTTACTTAAATTTTTACTTAAAATTTAATTGTTACAGTTTACAAATTCTCGCTTTAACCTTTTGGATTCAAGCAAAGCCTTCCTCTTCAGTACGCTCCGAAAGATCCCTACTTTTCACATTTTGTTCAATTAGTTAAACTTTCTAAACACACTACTTTATTTATGGCCATATTCAACATAGCCATGTAATTGATAAAATTTTTCCTATATCTTTATCAATTTTAAATGACCTTTTTAAAATTCAATTTCTATTTGTTTTAGCAGGTAAAGTTTTACTCAATTTTACCAAACAACCTAAAAACAATTTCATAAATTATATCAGATTATATAAAAACCAATTATCAAGCCCATACTGAAACAAAAATTATATATAAAACATATAGCCATATCTCCTACAAGATTATCAAAATATTTACTGAACAACAAATCATAATTTATAAAAATTGTTAAATCATCTGCTGAATAAATTCAAACACCTTCCCATTTGGAATTTAACATTTAAATACATATTTTAATTAAAACGTTTACTGAAACATATTTAAAACCTTTTTTAAACATATCTTCACTCATTTACAAAATCTACAAATTTATTTAAATTCATTTAACCCTTTTACTAGAAAATATTTAACCCTTTGGTTACTATTTGATTAACCCTTTCGGCATGAAAATCCACATAATGAAATTTATTAATATTTATTGAAACATAGTTAAACCCTTTTAAACTGATCCTTGATCATTTACAAAGAAATTTACAAATTTTAAAATTTATTTAACCCTTTTTATATAAAAATAAAAAACCCTTTGGTTCTCATTTGGTTAACCCTTTCTTCATGAAAATTATAAATACTGAAATTTAATTAAAATTTATTTAAAATTTATCAATGCAATTTCTGAAGGAAATTGATATTTAATAAATCTTGAGTAACCTTTGCTAAATGGCTACTAACCCATTTGCCTATATTATATAACTTATATTTTTAAACCAATTTGCAAAAATTTCATTTTTCCTTCTAAGTTTCCCTATCACCAACATATTATTTTACATACATATAAATCATGAAATAAACAATATATACTTATAATTCAAAAAAGAAAAACTTATTTTAATATCATTAGCTAGCCCCACTCACAATTTTAAAATCTCTTGTTTAACTTAACCCTTTTGTTGCACTTTTTAAAATATTTAAAATCTACACATATCAAAATCATAACCCTTTACTTTTACTCAAACCTTGGTTTGATTCAATTTATTTAATACACATATATAATTTCACCCTTTTCTAAATAAAATCAACAGTTTAAATTAAATAGCTTCAATTTGATATAACCCTTGTTTATTTTAAATGAGAACAATTTATGTCAATTTGTTTCATATGGAAAAATTTCATAATGACTCCTTCTAAATAAAATAACAATTCAGTTTAATTTAATTATATGAAAAAGCACTCCCGATTTATAGGAGTACATGAAACTAAAGCATGACCTTCCAATCAGCTGTTGTAAACAATGGCCTTTGTCCGCCATCTTGGATATTTACTTTTAGCAAATCATATTTAATTTTATTACAACACATCTTTTATTTAATTTCCTTACACCTTCATAAGATTTTAACTCTTTAAATAATTTAAATCCCTTTATTTGATTTGTTTATTTAAAACCCTTAACCCTTTACACTATTTCTAACCTAAAATTTCTATTTCCCTTACATTCATGAAATGCAACATAATTTCTGCTTTTATGGCATCGCCATCTTGAACCCCCCCAACCTTTAAAACAAAGCCACCAGCATTTACTTATAAAATTCAAAGTTTACTGTTAATGGTTTGAAAATTTATTTAAATTTTATAACATTTTCCCATTAAGAAAAAATTCTTCAAATTAAAAATTTCTAATTTGCAAAGGGAAGACAAAATAGACCTAACCTGAAATCCACCACAAAGCACGGCTTGCCTATTTCTCCCTCTCTTCTCCGTCTCTCCCTTTGTTCTCCAGCGGGGGTGGGGGAGGTCCGGCTTGGATGTTGCATCTTTCCCACGCAGGTATACTTGTATGACTTCCCACGCGTTGCCGCCATCTTTGGAACCACCTTCCCTTTGTGCTTCTGGAACGCCTCGGGTAGATCTGCTTGCTCAACCCTTTGTTTGAAACTCTCCCATCTTCTTTCTTCGATGACTTTTGCACCTCTTTTAAATTTTAACAGTTACTAATAAAATTTTTAGCTTTAAGCCCTCTTTTAACACAGTTCTTAACTGGGCATTTTATAACACAGAAAAGAAATAGAAAATTTTTTAAAACGTTTATCAAGTTAGTTAAATTATGTTTAATTTTGTTAGAAATTTAGTATCACTTTTTTAAAACTGTTTGCTAGGTTACCACTGTTCACATCGCCTTGTCTTTCTAATAAGGCTGCAACACACACATTTTAAGACGCTCGCACATTATTGATGGAATTTTATGGGGAAAACTCTTTCGGCGCGATCTTGAAATGCGAAAGAGCCCCATTTTCGGAAACGCAGCGTCACGACATCTCAACGAAACGAACTTTCCCTAGCCACTCATAGTTTTTGAACTATTAACGGTAACAAAACTACTATTCATTGTTTTACCGGAGCTAAGCCCGACAACGTCCTTACACTTCAAGAGTCCTGGTTTAGCTGGGGCGTAAGGACGCTTGGCCTTTCTTCCCACAGGGAAATCCTCCCACCTTGCAGTCCGTTCCCACGAGTTGACAACCAATAGGGATCTTTATCGATGTGGCCTGATCGGCGCGCGCACTTCCTTTATACTATTTCTTAACGGCTCGCAAAATCAATAATTCAGATCGATTCTATCCACTTTTTCGTTCTAGCCGTATAACTCTTTAAGGGTGCCTTTGATGAAATTTTATTATTCTTTATTATTGATTTTTCTCGTATTGCTTTATCTGTGGAAATGTTGATGGTAACTCTAGGTCAATTTTGACCATCTTCCCCTTGCAAACGGCCTTAAATTTAAGTTTCTAACCCTTCTTACGGTGGCTTGGTTTGTTTTACAAAAAAGAAATTTAAACTCTTTATGTTTTAAATTTTATCTTTTTGCGGCATGTATTCCAAGAGAATACTGCCCGCCGCAAGATCCCCCTTTAAAATTGAGAAAAAAAATTTATTTTTCGAGATTTATTTATTTTCTTATTTTATTTGTGGGTGCTAGCTAATTCTTAACTATCTTACTTATCTATCTACTTGTCCATGGTCCTCTTCTGTCTCGTATCACTGAAACACCTTTAAACACTTATACAATATTAATAAGTACAACCATAAGTTTATGCATTTATATAAATCTCACAACTCTCACTTTTCACTCTCAGGCTTTACACAATATATCTGATTTTGTTTTCTCTTTGCTTCATTACTTTGAAAGTTTAACAATTTAAAAGTTTTTTATCTTAAATTTTCCATTTCTTACGTCGCCCTACATTTATTCCCTCTTTAGTGGCTTTATTTTATTTTTTCTTTACACACATATAAACATTTTACATTTCCCATAACTACAATCCAAAATATCTAACCAAGTTCTTACAATCTATACCTGCAGTTATTTACTTACGCTCCTTATCTTAAGTGAGGAACGATGTTCAGGTATTGCCCTCTCACTCTGGGGCGCTGTCCCTTTTATCAGCTGGCGTCTTGCGTAACTTGCTTACGCATTAGTCGGTATCTCCACACAGCTGTGACCTTGTGTACTAAAGCTATTTCCTTATCTTTTTTGCTTGGGTCAGTGCTCCTACTGTATACAACTTTGGATCAATATTTGTTGCACTAAGGCAACACACATTTAACTCCTCTTTATGAGCGGTTTGTCTTTATATATTTTCAATTTATGTTTATACTTATTAGACCTTCCTGGAGTCTCGCTGAATACCTCTTTGTATTCCTCTATTAATTTTTTCAGCCTTTCCCCCTGAGTCTTCGTGAGAATCGATTTATTTTCATCCTGCTGCTGTACTGTAGTTAGGTTTCTTACATTATATTCTCGACGTGGTTTCAGTGTTTGGTCATCTTTATACTTTTTATGTGTCTTTCTCTTTACTCTGCTCTTCCAATTTACTACTCCTAATCTCCTCCTCATCCTGTATCTGGGTCTACTTCCTTTGGCCTTATCCTGAGTTTTCTTTTCTCCTCCTTTTTCCTTCCTATTTCTCTTGTTTTTCTTGTCCTCTGGCTCGCTCGCATCCTTGTTTCCTTCCGGGATTTCCGCATGGTCGTAGGAACATTCTGGGCCTCCTTGTCCTCTTTGTACTTTTCCTCCTATTTCTTCCTCTTGTCCTTTATGCTTTTTGTGCCTACTTTCGGCTTTCTCGGGCTCTGCCCTTTTTTCCGCCCTAGTTCCACGTGTATGACCTTCTTTGCTCCTCCCTTCCGGCACATTTCTGTTTGCTTTGCCATCGGCTCCTCTTCTTTTGCTTGAAGTTGCTGCTCCCTTCTTGCTTTCTCTTCGCTCTGTTTCTTTTGCCTCCTGGCCTTCTGGTTTTCCCTGTTTCTCCTGTTCACTACCTCTCTGTGTTAATTCTGTTTCTGGTTTCTCTTTAGCCACATCTGCTCCAACATTTCCCACAGATTGGGATCCATGTCCCAATCCCCCCCCCCGAGACTCGGCCACTCCGGGTTCTCGATAGGGGTAACGACGTCAGCCTGGTGTTCGGCTGGCGCCAGTACAAGCCCCTCTTCTTCGCTTGTACCAATCCATCCCACCTTGTCGATTTTTGCTCTCCTACTATTCTCTTGGAGCTCTCCTGGATGGTCTTGTTTAGATCTTACATCTTCTCCTTCTTGAGCTTCCAAGTTAGCAACTGATGTGTTTGGATGGTCTTGTTTAGTTCTTACATCTTCTTCCTGATTTTGAGTTTCTTCGAGATTGCTTGCTTGTTCGTTTCCTTCCGGGATCTTGGCTAGGTTACAGGAACTCGTCGGGCCTCCTTGTTTTGCAGCTTCCTGCTGCCTACTTTTTCTCTCAATTTCTTCCTTTCTTCCTTCTTTACTGTTACTGGGTAGCTGTTCTACAGCATCCTTGGGCTCTGCCCCACCCATCGCCCTGTTTCCTCTCTGTTCCCTTTTGCCTTCTCCTTCCAGCACGTTTTTGCTCGCTCCTCTGTCAGATGTAACTCCTTTTTGCCTCTCTTTTTCTTTTACTATTCTTTTACTCTCCTTCATACTACCCATATTTTTTCATTTCTTTGTTCCGGGTATCGGTTTCAAAGTTGTCCAAGAATTCAATGGCGTTGGCCACGGACTCCCGATGTACTCCTATGCAAGCACTGCTAATTTCCCTTTCGAAATGTGCCATTACTTTGCTCACCAAGTACCTCTCAGGTATTGGTGGATCCAGGTTCCTGGCCTTGTTAACCATCACCACGAAGTAGTCAGACCTTTTGTATGGTCCCATCTGGTTATACTTCCCAGTGTCTAACTGCCGCCTTATTTTCTCTTGCATAGCAAATCCCCAGTACATGTTAAGAAACTTGCTCTTAAATTCCTCGTACTGGTCTTCTGGCCTTTGCACTGCCAGCCACCAAGCTTTGGCTGTTCTTTGTAGATTCCTTACAATCATTTGAAGCTTGGCATCCTCCTCGAGCATGGGGTCGGTTTCTTCGAAAAGCTCTTCCATCTTTTTTATGAAGTCAACTGGATCTTCATTTTCCTTCCCGAAGAACTCGATCTTTCGGATTCCCACTATCTGATGGTAGGTCCACACTCTCGGTTTCACCCAGCAAACGGTTGGTCCTTGTTGTCTGACGTTGCTTATTTCCTCTTGTTCTTTCTTTACTTCTTCCTTCCTCCGTTCTCGCTCTCTTTCTTCTTTTTCTCTTTGCCATTTCATTTTCTTTTGTTCCCACTCTGCTTCTCTTTCCTTTCGTTCTTCCTCTCTCTCTTTTCTTTATTTATCCCTCTCTGCTGCTCTCTCCTTTCGCTCTTGCTCTCTCTCTCTTCTTTCTTTATCCCTCTCTGCTGCTCTCTCCTTTCGTTCTTGCTCTCTCTCTTCTTCTCTCTCCTTTCGCTCTTGCTCTCTCTCCTTTCGTTCTTTCTCTCTCTTTGCTTCTCTTTCCTTTCGCTCTTGCTCTCTCTTTTCTTCTCTCTCCTTTCGCTCCTGTTCTCTCTCTTCCCTTAACCACTCCATCAACTTCTCCTTATCACTCTTCTCCTGCTGCTTTGTTGATGCCATAATCTCTGTTTTATTCTATTTCTTTTTTTTTTTTTTCTTTTTTTTTTTATAATCCTATTCTACTACTCCTACTTAGACTATGGATATGTTTCCTTACATATTCCTTCTTACGTTTTTAGTGTCGCTGGATGTCGTGCGTGTGTTTCCTATGCGCGCGTTCGTCCAAATGTTTCCTCCTTTTTACATACTACTATTTACCCCTACTTTATATTCTTACCTCTTTTAAAACTATTTCTCATACTAAACTATTTACCTCTTAATTTCATCTTCTTATCTTATTTTTAATTAATTTACCAGTGTTTCAACCTAAAACTGCAATCTAACTCTTTTCTTTAACTTTTAATTTTTTATTTCTTACACTTCCTAGGTCGAATTTCGCCATGTCTTTTTATTATTTTAATAGAGACCGAAATATTTATACGGGAAAGTCCGCAACTTTACCCGTCGGCCCCACACGTTCGGGCGCCATCTTATTTACTGCAACGGACCGGGCCACCACTTACGCCGCGCCGTCAACCCTACCGTTGACCAGCACGCGCGCGCAAGGCCGACCACCAAACGCCCATTGCAGAGCAAGAATTTTGAAACGAGCCGCTCGCAGCCAAAACCACGAACGCTGTGCAATGCTCGCCAAAATCTGCCAGAGAACAAGTCACTGGACTTAAAAAAGAAAAAACTTAACTTGCTGCGGATTCTACCCTCAACGGGTAAGTCATCCCGGGGGATGGGTTCTTTTGAAAGACATCTAAACGGCGAAATGACCATATCAGCTGTAGGAGAGCGTAAGAAACTTGTTTAAAAGAATACTCAGTTTGTTTGCAAGTTAGTTAAAAAATATTTATTTTTTAATTTTAGAATTTAAAATTTAAACTTACATCGCACAGTCTGCAATTTATTTGATTTAAAAAAAAAACCTTTGTGTTGGTTCTTACACAGTTAAGAAACCATACTCTGCTTATTCTAGTTGACATTAAAATTTAAATTAAGATTTTACGATTTTAGTTTGCTTTCAATCGGAGTATACCAAAGCGTAAAACTTTGCTCTACATAACGGTCAATCTTACTTGTCAAAATATAACCCTTTCCTACCTGAAGTTCTTATCTTCAAATTAAAAATTCTCTTTTCCCTTAAGTGACTTTTTAACAACCCTTGACTGCTTGTACTAATTTTATTTCAGTATCCCAGGTTCTCAACCTTGCAATTTTAGTCGTCAATATTTGGTTTTGCTTACTTAAATTTTTACTTAAAATTTAATTGTTACAGTTTACAAATTCTCGCTTTAACCTTTTGGATTCAAGCAAAGCCTTCCTCTTCAGTACGCTCCGAAAGATCCCTACTTTTCACATTTTGTTCAATTAGTTAAACTTTCTAAACACACTACTTTATTTATGGCCATATTCAACATAGCCATGTAATTGATAAAATTTTTCCTATATCTTTATCAATTTTAAATGACCTTTTTAAAATTCAATTTCTATTTGTTTTAGCAGGTAAAGTTTTACTCAATTTTACCAAACAACCTAAAAACAATTTCATAAATTATATCAGATTATATAAAAACCAATTATCAAGCCCATACTGAAACAAAAATTATATATAAAACATATAGCCATATCTCCTACAAGATTATCAAAATATTTACTGAACAACAAATCATAATTTATAAAAATTGTTAAATCATCTGCTGAATAAATTCAAACACCTTCCCATTTGGAATTTAACATTTAAATACATATTTTAATTAAAACGTTTACTGAAACATATTTAAAACCTTTTTTAAACATATCTTCACTCATTTACAAAATCTACAAATTTATTTAAATTCATTTAACCCTTTTACTAGAAAATATTTAACCCTTTGGTTACTATTTGATTAACCCTTTCGGCATGAAAATCCACATAATGAAATTTATTAATATTTATTGAAACATAGTTAAACCCTTTTAAACTGATCCTTGATCATTTACAAAGAAATTTACAAATTTTAAAATTTATTTAACCCTTTTTATATAAAAATAAAAAACCCTTTGGTTCTCATTTGGTTAACCCTTTCTTCATGAAAATTATAAATACTGAAATTTAATTAAAATTTATTTAAAATTTATCAATGCAATTTCTGAAGGAAATTGATATTTAATAAATCTTGAGTAACCTTTGCTAAATGGCTACTAACCCATTTGCCTATATTATATAACTTATATTTTTAAACCAATTTGCAAAAATTTCATTTTTCCTTCTAAGTTTCCCTATCACCAACATATTATTTTACATACATATAAATCATGAAATAAACAATATATACTTATAATTCAAAAAAGAAAAACTTATTTTAATATCATTAGCTAGCCCCACTCACAATTTTAAAATCTCTTGTTTAACTTAACCCTTTTGTTGCACTTTTTAAAATATTTAAAATCTACACATATCAAAATCATAACCCTTTACTTTTACTCAAACCTTGGTTTGATTCAATTTATTTAATACACATATATAATTTCACCCTTTTCTAAATAAAATCAACAGTTTAAATTAAATAGCTTCAATTTGATATAACCCTTGTTTATTTTAAATGAGAACAATTTATGTCAATTTGTTTCATATGGAAAAATTTCATAATGACTCCTTCTAAATAAAATAACAATTCAGTTTAATTTAATTATATGAAAAAGCACTCCCGATTTATAGGAGTACATGAAACTAAAGCATGACCTTCCAATCAGCTGTTGTAAACAATGGCCTTTGTCCGCCATCTTGGATATTTACTTTTAGCAAATCATATTTAATTTTATTACAACACATCTTTTATTTAATTTCCTTACACCTTCATAAGATTTTAACTCTTTAAATAATTTAAATCCCTTTATTTGATTTGTTTATTTAAAACCCTTAACCCTTTACACTATTTCTAACCTAAAATTTCTATTTCCCTTACATTCATGAAATGCAACATAATTTCTGCTTTTATGGCATCGCCATCTTGAACCCCCCCAACCTTTAAAACAAAGCCACCAGCATTTACTTATAAAATTCAAAGTTTACTGTTAATGGTTTGAAAATTTATTTAAATTTTATAACATTTTCCCATTAAGAAAAAATTCTTCAAATTAAAAATTTCTAATTTGCAAAGGGAAGACAAAATAGACCACTTACTTGATTCCCAATTCAATTGAAAGCATTGTTATCTCCTATTCACTTAGATTCTAATCAATTTAAGCCTAAATGTAATAGAATACGTTTATACTTAATCGCAATAACCTTTAAGAGCATTGGAAGAAACATTGGTGGAAATGTTTTTAACAGAAAGTAAAATTACGAAACCATATAACGTTATTTGTAATTTTATAACACAAATTTTATAACAAAATTTTATTTGTAACGCAATTATTAAAAAGTTAAACGTAACTATTTCTAAAAATAAATTCAGAAACCTATTGGAATAATACATAGCAATTTTATCGTCACCCATTAGTGATGTTTTTAGCATGGACTTACAACTTTACCTCCATTGTCAAGGTCAAATGCCAACATTACTGCCGGCTATTAAGCGACTAATTATGGTAGTGGAAAGTGGTATAAACTTTATGACACTATATAACCTGTTTTATTACATGTACAAATTAAAACACCCCGATTTGCGCCGAGGGTTTTCTTACAAATATTCAACTAAAGCCCAAAACGTTTGCAGTCGTTGTGTAGACGATAATTCATTTGTATTAAATCATCTATGGCCTGTATTTCAAACAAAGTAATTTGGCCTAAATTCTGATCAAATGAAATTAGAACTATATAAATTACATTTAATGTCAGCAAATGGATTTAAAGAGAATTCGGATTTAAGTTTCTAATAAAGTTAATGAACATATAATATAATATAACATATAATATATGTACGAAATTTAAATATTTTAAAGATAACTAAGAGGGTTGATGAAAAGTAGATTTGATAGTACTAATAATCAACCAAATAAACAAAAAATGAAACTACAATAAAATTCACTTTGTTGGAAATAATAAATGAAGAGTATAATATCCATTCTCCATTGATAGTGGGAATAGTATTGAAGTTTTATTTGTGTTCAAGAGCAATGACGGAGTTAGGAGTTTTGATCACTAGATTTCCATGTGACTATCAAATGGGTTCTGGGGTTACTCCAAAATATAGAGAAAATTTAAAAGCTTGTCGACATAGATCCAGCATCAAAAACCTTACAATATAAGATACCTTTTAAACTACTTTTTTATTAATAATTTAGGATGTAGTATCTCCCGATATGTTTCTCATAGAACTCAAATCGAGGGAATTTAGACTTATAGCTTTGCAAAATATAAAATTTAATTTTGTTCGAATTTTTCAGTCATGAGTCCAAAAATATCCCTGATTTTGTTTCAATCAGAAACCTTACGTTGAATACTAAACTTCGTCAGAATTAATTCCTAAAATTTTATTTTGAGCATCATAACTTGGAAGATTAAAATAAAGTTCATTTTTTTCTTTAATTTACAGTCATATTTAGGAAATAACTCGCATACGATCAAAATAACAACAAATACTGCCGAGTATATTTCTTGTCAGCGCTCTAATTATTTTGTTAGTATTTCAAAGAGTTCATTGTATGCTTTTGATTATAAATAGATAATACACCTGTCCAGAACGTTGGGGGAAATTGATCCTCCTCCCTCAACTCCGCATATGTTCCAGAGGTTTTATTTATTTAAATTCAAAACATACGCCACAGTTATTTTAAGTTGTTAAAGTAGTTGTAAAATATGTACTTAATACTGGCCTCTCCACCAACGGATCACTAACCCGGCTGTAGTATTCATGTAACGAAAGCCTTCTGAATTGTCGCGAGTTCGTTTCGAAGACTATTATGTTACAGTTTTTGTCGCTATCAACATCCTACACCCACATTTTAGTTCTGCCATCTTGTTGATCACTTTCATAGTTCCTCGCCAGTCATGAATAATGTATTGAAAAATTTCTAATTTAATACAATTCCCGAACTCCTTCTTACTAAGGAAAGAAGTAGGGTGACAATGGTGTGGAAGATGGTAAAACCCTATTTTATATTGCAGTTATTTTGATTTAACATCAATTCTACTTGGGCCTTGTCATAAGAAACATTCAGGAGATTTTCAATTCATGTTTATTTAAGCGCTGAAATTAAATATGAAATAAATGAAACAACGTTTGTTCATCGAATCAAAGGTTTTTGTTTTATACTTCAACTTTTCGGGAACTAGTTTGTTGCCCTTATCAAGCCTGTTTTTCTATAAAAACTCAAGGCCTTACATTTAACATTCAAATGTGTAATGTGAGGTGAAACCTCCTAGAAGGAAGTCCTTAATGAAGTTATTAGCTCAAAGGAAGTTCTTAGTGAAATGTAAGGTTTTGCTTCCTCACATTATACATTTGAATATAAATGTAAGGTTTTGCTTCCTCACATTATACATTTGAATATAAATGTAAGGTTTTGCTTCCTCACATTATACATTTGAATTTAAATGTAAGGTTTTGCTTCCTCACATTATACATTTGAATATAAATGTAAGGTTTTGCTTCCTCACATTATACATTTGAATATAAATGTAAGGTTTTGCTTCCTCACATTATACATTTGAATATAAATGTAAGGTTTTGCTTCCTCACATTATACATTTGAATATAAATGTAAGGTTTTGCTTCCTCACATTATACATTTGAATATAAATGTAAGGTTTTGCTTCCTCACATTATACATTTGAATATAAATGTAAGGTTTTGCTTCCTCACATTATACATTTGAATATAAATGTAAGGTTTTGCTTCCTCACATTATACATTTGAATATAAATGTAAGGTTTTGCTTCCTCACATTATACATTTGAATATAAATGTAAGGTTTTGCTTCCTCACATTATACATTTGAATATAAATGTAAGGTTTTGCTTCCTCACATTATACATTTGAATATAAATGTAAGGTTTTGCTTCCTCACATTATACATTTGAATATAAATGTAAGGTTTTGCTTCCTCACATTATACATTTGAATATAAATGTAAGGTTTTGCTTCCTCACATTATACATTTGAATATAAATGTAAGGTTTTGCTTCCTCACATTATACATTTGAATATAAATGTAAGGTTTTGCTTCCTCACATTATACATTTGAATATAAATGTAAGGTGTTTGTTTTTTTACGCAGCAGGCTCGGTAAAAACAACGAACTAGTTGCCGAAACGTTGCGTTATTAAAATAAATATCTACCACTCGATGATCAATCGTTTTCTAATTTATTTAATTTATTTCAAAATCTACCCCACTAAAGTGACAGCAATTTACTGATCAAAACTTTATGAAGAACAAAAGTTTTAAATTGGACTAAAACACTTATACTGTACATTGGTCTTGAATGTTCAAAAAAATATTTCATACAAATACTACAGTCACTAATTAATTTCAAAATTAAGTATTTTGACATATGTTTAATGAAAACGTTTAAAAGTTCATATGACTAATATATATGCTTTATAACGAACAGGTAATTGAGTAATAAATTATATTTAAAAACAAGCCTGGAAGCTTTATCACAACAGAGACTATAACTGTAAAATGTTGTGTAAAGCTTGGTTATGTGCAATTAATTTTCCGAGTACACCTTACAACCTTTCAGGGAATAGCTTGCGACATAACATCTGTTATATACGAATGTGCTTCGCTGATTACATTTGTAAGATAAACTGCTGACACATATGCCTACTATATTCGCTGGCAACACAAAAGCACACAACGCAGATAAACGTGTTATCTAATATTGCCATGTACAATGCTTGTTGTTTTCCCTCATATGCCTTTGCATGTAACGGAGAACTTCGCCATGATATAGATTTAAAACATGCAGTAAATTCCATTATAATCATATTGATCTTTGTTAGTAACAAAAGTTAAAGAGAAAGTTTAAACATTTGAACGAATGCATTGTTTGAATAACGACAACAATTAAAACACTTTATAATTGTTAATAAATAATATTCGAGCTGGTTTGTGAGTGAAAGTTATAATTAAAGAATAAAAATATGGTACAACTCAAAAATATAAAAATTTTTATTTCATACGCATTTCAACGACTATTTTGTCGTCATCCTCAGTGAAGATGCACAAAACAAATTAACTAAAACAAATATATTAAACATAACCTATAAAGTTTTAACAAAAGTAAAAACAAAAGTAATATTTTTTTGTTTTTACTTTTGTTAAAACTTTGTAGGTTATGTTTAATATTTTTTTTTTAGTCAATTTGATTTGTGTATCTTTACTGAGGATGACGACAAATTAGTCGTTGAAACGCGTATGAAATAAAAAAAGTTTATATTTGTGAGTTGTACCATATTTTTATTCTTTAATTATTTATAATTGTTGTTTAAAAATACTTTATACTTTTCAAAAATTAAAAAGACAGCATATAAAAAATACATTGGTGCATTAACACACTATTATGGAATGTTTCGAAATTATATCTTAATTATTTTTCAAATGCATTTCATACATTTATTAATATCGTATATTTGATTGAACTATAATAAGGCATGATTGAATGTAACTGCTGTTTTAATTATCTGTAGGTTATATTACTTCCTGTTTTACATATTGGTAGGCATTCTTTGAATTACGACAACAATTAAAACACTTTAATTTACTAAATTCAAAGTTCGGATAGTCATAAACTATTGTTTAAGTGATTAATAAGATTCAACCGAACGTAATGGACTATAAAATTCAAGACTTTATAATTGCTGTTTAAAAATACTTTATACTTTACAACAATTAAAACGACAGCATATAAAAAATACATTGCTGTATTAACACACTATTAGAGAATGTTTCGAAATTATATCCTAATTTTTTTCGAATGCATTTCATACATTCATTAAGGTCGTATAAATGATTGAACTATAATAAGGCATGATTGGATGTAACAGCTGTTTTAATTATCTGTAGGTTATATTATTTCCTGTTTTACATATTGGTAATAAATTAAAATACATGTTTAGAGAAAATTATATAATTTCCTAATATTGTATTGTATGCTATATTAATGGTAGGCTTACTTATAGTTAACTAATATATTGACATGTTAATGACTTGAGACATTATTTAAATTAAGTCAGTATAGTATATTTAATATAACTTAAAAGTATAATACTATAAGTTCTAAAATTAAAATTAAAATTTGCAAAATAATTTAAATTATTAAACAATGTTATGATACGTTCTGTGTCCTTAGTACCTGTTTTATACTGAACATTAAAATAGAATATTGAATATAAAATAGATATATAAAGATAATATAACTACTAAATACGTATATATATATATATATATTAATATATATATATATATATATATATATATATATATATATATATATATATCGTTATCGTTTTCTTAACAAACAATATTGTAGTTCAAGATACACTTCTGACGGACTGTCATTTTTTATTGCTCGTTCAAATTTCGAAACATGACAAAGCACATAATATAGAGCTCATTAGAACCCACAAGAAACATAACTATTCATCTGGATTTAAATGTATTTAAAAAGGCTGCTGAAACAATAAAATAAATCCATAGAATATTCGATCTTCAATAGAAGATAAAGAAAAAAAATTGTAAAGAAGACTAGATGATGAAAAGCATAATGTATATAGTCTAGTTCGCCTGAGGTTCCGTGTTTGTGAGGTGCGACCTCTTGAAGGTTACAGCCAGATAAAAATCTGTAATTATTTATTAAGAGCTGGAAAACCCATTCCTAACGCCACCTTAATGATGAGAAGTGTGAAATGGAAATTCTTTGTTAAAATATTTATTTAGATTTATTTATTTAGATTTTACTGCTCTACTGTGGTCTCTTGAAATAGAGCAACACGCTTTGTACCTCATTCCTCAAAAGGTCTTCAATTCATTAAAAAGATTCTTTGTTTTTTATATAGTTGTGTAAAATTTATTTCCCCACTTTTTACCTTTCTGAAAAAACAGTTTTGGTAAGTTAATACCAGTGGCGTAGCCAGGTCAATGTTCAGAGGGGGTACGACCCGGAGGGCCAGGGGTTGGAGCCCTCTCTGGGAAGTTTTGGACATTTTTATCTCTGGAAATCATATTTTATTTTATTTTGGCATTTGAAATTATACAACTCCTGGGTCGTCAAGAAGCTGTTTCGCTAAAGACTAGCGCTGTTTTATGGGGTAATATTTTTGTTCCAAAATTAATTGGTTTGGAAGGGGCACGTGGACCTCTCTGGCTACGCCCCTAGATAATATAATAATCGTATTTAAAAAAGAAATATCCTTAATGTTTATTATTTCTTATAAAGTTGTAAAAAACTTGATTCTAACCGTCACACATTACTTTGACCAGGCCACATCTAGCGCTTTTCGACCAACCCTAGTCTAGTTTCTAGCTTTGATTATTGAAGAAAGTTTCAACATTTCTTTGCAGGATTATCATAACATCGTGACAGGATTGCGTCACGACCCAACATTACAACGTTACATATATGCTAATAGCGCACTGAACATCATGCTACTCTTAATGTCAGAGAGATTTGCACGTTGTATGTCCTTGGACTCTTCAATTGCGTTCATTGACTTTTGACTGTACAATTACATAAACCTAACACGTCCAATTCTTATGTAATGTATGAACTAAAGGATCTTTAGTACGACTTTTAAATGTACTCACATCAAGCTGCACATTAGACAGCCTGAGTCGGCTTAGTTTACGGGAACCTTTATATCTGCAGTGGGTAGATACAACTCGCCATTCTTGGCAAAGGCTGTCAATTCACCTGTTAGCTGTGGTTGTGACACAGTTTCGCCTATTGATTAAGCTGGAGCGTCTACATTTTAATTTCTGCTACGCCTTCCTATTCCCAGTTTCCACTCCTCTCGGTCTATTCATACAGTTTTATCCCATTCTCTGTCTTTCATTTCACTTCCTCTCCAAATAACACGAGGTCTTAATTTATTTTCTTCTACCTTGAGGTGTCCACGTTAGGATTTGTTTAGTAAGTTGATCCTCAGGTATTCTTTGAACATGTCCGTACCATATAAGTCGTTGGTACCATTATCTTCTACTACTGAACGCTTAACATTCATGATATCTCTTACTCTCCTGTTAGTTACTGTCTTTTATCTTGATATAACTATTGAACATCTTTAGAAATCCTTATTTCTGTTGCCTCTAGTTTTCTGTACCTTTCCTTCATCCTTTACTTCACTATAGGTGATTATACCTTTGACAATAGTGTTATACATGTATATCCTGTATTTGCTCTTATCAACACATGACCCTCTGTTTGTTCCCCGATGATTATCTCATCTACATAAATATATTTTGTTTTTCTTATGTTTATTTCAAGTTCCCATTTTTCTATTCCTTGATTACCTCCCTTGACAAATATTCAATATCTTCGTGTTCTTGGTATGCTTATAACTTAGTGATATATGCTGCATCATACATCATATATTTCATATAGAAATGAACCAAGAAAGAGTCAGTTGAATTAAATTGAACGGCTCTAGATTCGAGTAAGAAGCATAAACTATGGAGAAATCTTTAAACAGTTTCACTAGCAAGGCCAGTAAGGATATCGTCTACGCTTTGGGCGGTTTACCAAAAGTTTTGAACCTCAGTTACTGACGATTTTTTCAAAGATTCATTTATCTACAGTATTTTTCATCCTGACCATTTTACTTAATTATTTCAATTTCACCATCTTCCATTTATAAAAATAATAATACAATAAACATAATAATTATACAAAGGAAAGCATAAACTTGAAATTTGGAAACATAAACTTCTCACTATTGTATTAGCTTGAGGGTTTATTTCAATTCACATGTCTTGGCGGTTATAAAAGATCTTGTTTTGTGGCAAACACACACACACACACACACACACACACACACACACACACACACAAACACACACACACACACAACACACACACACACACACACACACACACACGCCATGTCTTTTTATTATTTTAATAGAGACCGAAATATTTATACGGGAAAGTCCGCAACTTTACCCGTCGGCCCCACACGTTCGGGCGCCATCTTATTTACTGCAACGGACCGGGCCACCACTTACGCCGCGCCGTCAACCCTACCGTTGACCAGCACGCGCGCGCAAGGCCGACCACCAAACGCCCATTGCAGAGCAAGAATTTTGAAACGAGCCGCTCGCAGCCAAAACCACGAACGCTGTGCAATGCTCGCCAAAATCTGCCAGAGAACAAGTCACTGGACTTAAAAAAGAAAAAACTTAACTTGCTGCGGATTCTACCCTTAACGGGTAAGTCATCCCGGGGGATGGGTTCTTTTGAAAGACATCTAAACGGCGAAATGACCATATCAGCTGTAGGAGAGCGTAAGAAACTTGTTTAAAAGAATACTCAGTTTGTTTGCAAGTTAGTTAAAAAATATTTATTTTTTAATTTTAGAATTTAAAATTTAAACTTACATCGCACAGTCTGCAATTTATTTGATTTAAAAAAAAAACCTTTGTGTTGGTTCTTACACAGTTAAGAAACCATACTCTGCTTATTCTAGTTGACATTAAAATTTAAATTAAGATTTTACGATTTTAGTTTGCTTTCAATCGGAGTATACCAAAGCGTAAAACTTTGCTCTACATAACGGTCAATCTTACTTGTCAAAATATAACCCTTTCCTACCTGAAGTTCTTATCTTCAAATTAAAAATTCTCTTTTCCCTTAAGTGACTTTTTAACAACCCTTGACTGCTTGTACTAATTTTATTTCAGTATCCCAGGTTCTCAACCTTGCAATTTTAGTCGTCAATATTTGGTTTTGCTTACTTAAATTTTTACTTAAAATTTAATTGTTACAGTTTACAAATTCTCGCTTTAACCTTTTGGATTCAAGCAAAGCCTTCCTCTTCAGTACGCTCCGAAAGATCCCTACTTTTCACATTTTGTTCAATTAGTTAAACTTTCTAAACACACTACTTTATTTATGGCCATATTCAACATAGCCATGTAATTGATAAAATTTTTCCTATATCTTTATCAATTTTAAATGACCTTTTTAAAATTCAATTTCTATTTGTTTTAGCAGGTAAAGTTTTACTCAATTTTACCAAACAACCTAAAAACAATTTCATAAATTATATCAGATTATATAAAAACCAATTATCAAGCCCATACTGAAACAAAAATTATATATAAAACATATAGCCATATCTCCTACAAGATTATCAAAATATTTACTGAACAACAAATCATAATTTATAAAAATTGTTAAATCATCTGCTGAATAAATTCAAACACCTTCCCATTTGGAATTTAACATTTAAATACATATTTTAATTAAAACGTTTACTGAAACATATTTAAAACCTTTTTTAAACATATCTTCACTCATTTACAAAATCTACAAATTTATTTAAATTCATTTAACCCTTTTACTAGAAAATATTTAACCCTTTGGTTACTATTTGATTAACCCTTTCGGCATGAAAATCCACATAATGAAATTTATTAATATTTATTGAAACATAGTTAAACCCTTTTAAACTGATCCTTGATCATTTACAAAGAAATTTACAAATTTTAAAATTTATTTAACCCTTTTTATATAAAAATAAAAAACCCTTTGGTTCTCATTTGGTTAACCCTTTCTTCATGAAAATTATAAATACTGAAATTTAATTAAAATTTATTTAAAATTTATCAATGCAATTTCTGAAGGAAATTGATATTTAATAAATCTTGAGTAACCTTTGCTAAATGGCTACTAACCCATTTGCCTATATTATATAACTTATATTTTTAAACCAATTTGCAAAAATTTCATTTTTCCTTCTAAGTTTCCCTATCACCAACATATTATTTTACATACATATAAATCATGAAATAAACAATAT
The DNA here is from genome assembly GCA_036971475.1 of Prosapia bicincta. Lineage (NCBI taxonomy): Eukaryota > Metazoa > Arthropoda > Insecta > Hemiptera > Cercopidae > Prosapia > Prosapia bicincta. The sequence continues at coordinate 184,339,347 of JBAIZL010000004.1, read as the reverse complement.
ATACTTATAATTCAAAAAAGAAAAACTTATTTTAATATCATTAGCTAGCCCCACTCACAATTTTAAAATCTCTTGTTTAACTTAACCCTTTTGTTGCACTTTTTAAAATATTTAAAATCTACACATATCAAAATCATAACCCTTTACTTTTACTCAAACCTTGGTTTGATTCAATTTATTTAATACACATATATAATTTCACCCTTTTCTAAATAAAATCAACAGTTTAAATTAAATAGCTTCAATTTGATATAACCCTTGTTTATTTTAAATGAGAACAATTTATGTCAATTTGTTTCATATGGAAAAATTTCATAATGACTCCTTCTAAATAAAATAACAATTCAGTTTAATTTAATTATATGAAAAAGCACTCCCGATTTATAGGAGTACATGAAACTAAAGCATGACCTTCCAATCAGCTGTTGTAAACAATGGCCTTTGTCCGCCATCTTGGATATTTACTTTTAGCAAATCATATTTAATTTTATTACAACACATCTTTTATTTAATTTCCTTACACCTTCATAAGATTTTAACTCTTTAAATAATTTAAATCCCTTTATTTGATTTGTTTATTTAAAACCCTTAACCCTTTACACTATTTCTAACCTAAAATTTCTATTTCCCTTACATTCATGAAATGCAACATAATTTCTGCTTTTATGGCATCGCCATCTTGAACCCCCCCCAACCTTTAAAACAAAGCCACCAGCATTTACTTATAAAATTCAAAGTTTACTGTTAATGGTTTGAAAATTTATTTAAATTTTATAACATTTTCCCATTAAGAAAAAATTCTTCAAATTAAAAATTTCTAATTTGCAAAGGGAAGACAAAATAGACCTAACCTGAAATCCACCACAAAGCACGGCTTGCCTATTTCTCCCTCTCTTCTCCGTCTCTCCCTTTGTTCTCCAGCGGGGGTGGGGGAGGTCCGGCTTGGATGTTGCATCTTTCCCACGCAGGTATACTTGTATGACTTCCCACGCGTTGCCGCCATCTTTGGAACCACCTTCCCTTTGTGCTTCTGGAACGCCTCGGGTAGATCTGCTTGCTCAACCCTTTGTTTGAAACTCTCCCATCTTCTTTCTTCGATGACTTTTGCACCTCTTTTAAATTTTAACAGTTACTAATAAAATTTTTAGCTTTAAGCCCTCTTTTAACACAGTTCTTAACTGGGCATTTTATAACACAGAAAAGAAATAGAAAATTTTTTAAAACGTTTATCAAGTTAGTTAAATTATGTTTAATTTTGTTAGAAATTTAGTATCACTTTTTTAAAACTGTTTGCTAGGTTACCACTGTTCACATCGCCTTGTCTTTCTAATAAGGCTGCAACACACACATTTTAAGACGCTCGCACATTATTGATGGAATTTTATGGGGAAAACTCTTTCGGCGCGATCTTGAAATGCGAAAGAGCCCCATTTTCGGAAACGCAGCGTCACGACATCTCAACGAAACGAACTTTCCCTAGCCACTCATAGTTTTTGAACTATTAACGGTAACAAAACTACTATTCATTGTTTTACCGGAGCTAAGCCCGACAACGTCCTTACACTTCAAGAGTCCTGGTTTAGCTGGGGCGTAAGGACGCTTGGCCTTTCTTCCCACAGGGAAATCCTCCCACCTTGCAGTCCGTTCCCACGAGTTGACAACCAATAGGGATCTTTATCGATGTGGCCTGATCGGCGCGCGCACTTCCTTTATACTATTTCTTAACGGCTCGCAAAATCAATAATTCAGATCGATTCTATCCACTTTTTCGTTCTAGCCGTATAACTCTTTAAGGGTGCCTTTGATGAAATTTTATTATTCTTTATTATTGATTTTTCTCGTATTGCTTTATCTGTGGAAATGTTGATGGTAACTCTAGGTCAATTTTGACCATCTTCCCCTTGCAAACGGCCTTAAATTTAAGTTTCTAACCCTTCTTACGGTGGCTTGGTTTGTTTTACAAAAAAGAAATTTAAACTCTTTATGTTTTAAATTTTATCTTTTTGCGGCATGTATTCCAAGAGAATACTGCCCGCCGCAAGATCCCCCTTTAAAATTGAGAAAAAAAATTTATTTTTCGAGATTTATTTATTTTCTTATTTTATTTGTGGGTGCTAGCTAATTCTTAACTATCTTACTTATCTATCTACTTGTCCATGGTCCTCTTCTGTCTCGTATCACTGAAACACCTTTAAACACTTATACAATATTAATAAGTACAACCATAAGTTTATGCATTTATATAAATCTCACAACTCTCACTTTTCACTCTCAGGCTTTACACAATATATCTGATTTTGTTTTCTCTTTGCTTCATTACTTTGAAAGTTTAACAATTTAAAAGTTTTTTATCTTAAATTTTCCATTTCTTACGTCGCCCTACATTTATTCCCTCTTTAGTGGCTTTATTTTATTTTTTCTTTACACACATATAAACATTTTACATTTCCCATAACTACAATCCAAAATATCTAACCAAGTTCTTACAATCTATACCTGCAGTTATTTACTTACGCTCCTTATCTTAAGTGAGGAACGATGTTCAGGTATTGCCCTCTCACTCTGGGGCGCTGTCCCTTTTATCAGCTGGCGTCTTGCGTAACTTGCTTACGCATTAGTCGGTATCTCCACACAGCTGTGACCTTGTGTACTAAAGCTATTTCCTTATCTTTTTTGCTTGGGTCAGTGCTCCTACTGTATACAACTTTGGATCAATATTTGTTGCACTAAGGCAACACACATTTAACTCCTCTTTATGAGCGGTTTGTCTTTATATATTTTCAATTTATGTTTATACTTATTAGACCTTCCTGGAGTCTCGCTGAATACCTCTTTGTATTCCTCTATTAATTTTTTCAGCCTTTCCCCCTGAGTCTTCGTGAGAATCGATTTATTTTCATCCTGCTGCTGTACTGTAGTTAGGTTTCTTACATTATATTCTCGACGTGGTTTCAGTGTTTGGTCATCTTTATACTTTTTATGTGTCTTTCTCTTTACTCTGCTCTTCCAATTTACTACTCCTAATCTCCTCCTCATCCTGTATCTGGGTCTACTTCCTTTGGCCTTATCCTGAGTTTTCTTTTCTCCTCCTTTTTCCTTCCTATTTCTCTTGTTTTTCTTGTCCTCTGGCTCGCTCGCATCCTTGTTTCCTTCCGGGATTTCCGCATGGTCGTAGGAACATTCTGGGCCTCCTTGTCCTCTTTGTACTTTTCCTCCTATTTCTTCCTCTTGTCCTTTATGCTTTTTGTGCCTACTTTCGGCTTTCTCGGGCTCTGCCCTTTTTTCCGCCCTAGTTCCACGTGTATGACCTTCTTTGCTCCTCCCTTCCGGCACATTTCTGTTTGCTTTGCCATCGGCTCCTCTTCTTTTGCTTGAAGTTGCTGCTCCCTTCTTGCTTTCTCTTCGCTCTGTTTCTTTTGCCTCCTGGCCTTCTGGTTTTCCCTTTTTCTCCTGTTCACTACCTCTCTGTGTTAATTCTGTTTCTGGTTTCTCTTTAGCCACATCTGCTCCAACATTTCCCACAGATTGGGATCCATGTCCCAATCCCCCCCCCCCGAGACTCGGCCACTCCGGGTTCTCGATAGGGGTAACGACGTCAGCCTGGTGTTCGGCTGGCGCCAGTACAAGCCCCTCTTCTTCGCTTGTACCAATCCATCCCACCTTGTCGATTTTTGCTCTCCTACTATTCTCTTGGAGCTCTCCTGGATGGTCTTGTTTAGATCTTACATCTTCTCCTTCTTGAGCTTCCAAGTTAGCAACTGATGTGTTTGGATGGTCTTGTTTAGTTCTTACATCTTCTTCCTGATTTTGAGTTTCTTCGAGATTGCTTGCTTGTTCGTTTCCTTCCGGGATCTTGGCTAGGTTACAGGAACTCGTCGGGCCTCCTTGTTTTGCAGCTTCCTGCTGCCTACTTTTTCTCTCAATTTCTTCCTTTCTTCCTTCTTTACTGTTACTGGGTAGCTGTTCTACAGCATCCTTGGGCTCTGCCCCACCCATCGCCCTGTTTCCTCTCTGTTCCCTTTTGCCTTCTCCTTCCAGCACGTTTTTGCTCGCTCCTCTGTCAGATGTAACTCCTTTTTGCCTCTCTTTTTCTTTTACTATTCTTTTACTCTCCTTCATACTACCCATATTTTTTCATTTCTTTGTTCCGGGTATCGGTTTCAAAGTTGTCCAAGAATTCAATGGCGTTGGCCACGGACTCCCGATGTACTCCTATGCAAGCACTGCTAATTTCCCTTTCGAAATGTGCCATTACTTTGCTCACCAAGTACCTCTCAGGTATTGGTGGATCCAGGTTACTGGCCTTGTTAACCATCACCACGAAGTAGTCAGACCTTTTGTATGGTCCCATCTGGTTATACTTCCCAGTGTCTAACTGCCGCCTTATTTTCTCTTGCATAGCAAATCCCCAGTACATGTTAAGAAACTTGCTCTTAAATTCCTCGTACTGGTCTTCTGGCCTTTGCACTGCCAGCCACCAAGCTTTGGCTGTTCTTTGTAGATTCCTTACAATCATTTGAAGCTTGGCATCCTCCTCGAGCATGGGGTCGGTTTCTTCGAAAAGCTCTTCCATCTTTTTTATGAAGTCAACTGGATCTTCATTTTCCTTCCCGAAGAACTCGATCTTTCGGATTCCCACTATCTGATGGTAGGTCCACACTCTCGGTTTCACCCAGCAAACGGTTGGTCCTTGTTGTCTGACGTTGCTTATTTCCTCTTGTTCTTTCTTTACTTCTTCCTTCCTCCGTTCTCGCTCTCTTTCTTCTTTTTCTCTTTGCCATTTCATTTTCTTTTGTTCCCACTCTGCTTCTCTTTCCTTTCGTTCTTCCTCTCTCTCTTTTCTTTATTTATCCCTCTCTGCTGCTCTCTCCTTTCGCTCTTGCTCTCTCTCTCTTCTTTCTTTATCCCTCTCTGCTGCTCTCTCCTTTCGTTCTTGCTCTCTCTCTTCTTCTCTCTCCTTTCGCTCTTGCTCTCTCTCCTTTCGTTCTTTCTCTCTCTTTGCTTCTCTTTCCTTTCGCTCTTGCTCTCTCTTTTCTTCTCTCTCCTTTCGCTCCTGTTCTCTCTCTTCCCTTAACCACTCCATCAACTTCTCCTTATCACTCTTCTCCTGCTGCTTTGTTGATGCCATAATCTCTGTTTTATTCTATTTCTTTTTTTTTTTTTTCTTTTTTTTTTTTATAATCCTATTCTACTACTCCTACTTAGACTATGGATATGTTTCCTTACATATTCCTTCTTACGTTTTTAGTGTCGCTGGATGTCGTGCGTGTGTTTCCTATGCGCGCGTTCGTCCAAATGTTTCCTCCTTTTTACATACTACTATTTACCCCTACTTTATATTCTTACCTCTTTTAAAACTATTTCTCATACTAAACTATTTACCTCTTAATTTCATCTTCTTATCTTATTTTTAATTAATTTACCAGTGTTTCAACCTAAAACTGCAATCTAACTCTTTTCTTTAACTTTTAATTTTTTATTTCTTACACTTCCTAGGTCGAATTTCGCCATGTCTTTTTATTATTTTAATAGAGACCGAAATATTTATACGGGAAAGTCCGCAACTTTACCCGTCGGCCCCACACGTTCGGGCGCCATCTTATTTACTGCAACGGACCGGGCCACCACTTACGCCGCGCCGTCAACCCTACCGTTGACCAGCACGCGCGCGCAAGGCCGACCACCAAACGCCCATTGCAGAGCAAGAATTTTGAAACGAGCCGCTCGCAGCCAAAACCACGAACGCTGTGCAATGCTCGCCAAAATCTGCCAGAGAACAAGTCACTGGACTTAAAAAAGAAAAAACTTAACTTGCTGCGGATTCTACCCTTAACGGGTAAGTCATCCCGGGGGATGGGTTCTTTTGAAAGACATCTAAACGGCGAAATGACCATATCAGCTGTAGGAGAGCGTAAGAAACTTGTTTAAAAGAATACTCAGTTTGTTTGCAAGTTAGTTAAAAAATATTTATTTTTTAATTTTAGAATTTAAAATTTAAACTTACATCGCACAGTCTGCAATTTATTTGATTTAAAAAAAAAACCTTTGTGTTGGTTCTTACACAGTTAAGAAACCATACTCTGCTTATTCTAGTTGACATTAAAATTTAAATTAAGATTTTACGATTTTAGTTTGCTTTCAATCGGAGTATACCAAAGCGTAAAACTTTGCTCTACATAACGGTCAATCTTACTTGTCAAAATATAACCCTTTCCTACCTGAAGTTCTTATCTTCAAATTAAAAATTCTCTTTTCCCTTAAGTGACTTTTTAACAACCCTTGACTGCTTGTACTAATTTTATTTCAGTATCCCAGGTTCTCAACCTTGCAATTTTAGTCGTCAATATTTGGTTTTGCTTACTTAAATTTTTACTTAAAATTTAATTGTTACAGTTTACAAATTCTCGCTTTAACCTTTTGGATTCAAGCAAAGCCTTCCTCTTCAGTACGCTCCGAAAGATCCCTACTTTTCACATTTTGTTCAATTAGTTAAACTTTCTAAACACACTACTTTATTTATGGCCATATTCAACATAGCCATGTAATTGATAAAATTTTTCCTATATCTTTATCAATTTTAAATGACCTTTTTAAAATTCAATTTCTATTTGTTTTAGCAGGTAAAGTTTTACTCAATTTTACCAAACAACCTAAAAACAATTTCATAAATTATATCAGATTATATAAAAACCAATTATCAAGCCCATACTGAAACAAAAATTATATATAAAACATATAGCCATATCTCCTACAAGATTATCAAAATATTTACTGAACAACAAATCATAATTTATAAAAATTGTTAAATCATCTGCTGAATAAATTCAAACACCTTCCCATTTGGAATTTAACATTTAAATACATATTTTAATTAAAACGTTTACTGAAACATATTTAAAACCTTTTTTAAACATATCTTCACTCATTTACAAAATCTACAAATTTATTTAAATTCATTTAACCCTTTTACTAGAAAATATTTAACCCTTTGGTTACTATTTGATTAACCCTTTCGGCATGAAAATCCACATAATGAAATTTATTAATATTTATTGAAACATAGTTAAACCCTTTTAAACTGATCCTTGATCATTTACAAAGAAATTTACAAATTTT